>CM062807.1:895864447-896451947 GCA_031772625.1 Pinus tabuliformis | reverse complement strand
GGAACCCTACCATTGTTTCTTTCAGTTTTTCAATTTCCTTAATTGTAACACAATTTACTATTTTCGACAGTTTTTCGGGTCCTCAACATCCAAAGCCGCTTTGAGGCCATAAATAACGTTTTTTGACAATATTCCTCCAAGTTATTTCATTATAATTGCATTTTTAATTGTAGTCCTAAATGATATCTTTCCAATGAGGTGCCATTCACGTCAAACAAAGATAATATGACGAAGTTATAAACCAGGGAGGTTGGCTACGCAACTAACCCCTACGGGTCCCATAAACACTTGGTGTTACATCTCCTCGGGTTAGGGTTTTGGCTGTTTACAGGTTTATCTTATTGTTCAATAACAAAAATGCGCTTGAGCCTCATTGTAACTCAGTTGAGAGGGATGTAGCCACCACATCTCTTCTTAGAGAAAAGCTACCATCTTCCGAGCTAGTCTCATTTCCATTCTGTTTGCAAGCATATTTCATTATTTGATATTAATGAAAGATATTGTTATTTCTACTACATCTCTATATTTATGGTTATATTTGTAATTTTTTGTGTTCCTGTTTAAATTCGGATCACTGATTATGATATCTAAAGATTTGATATCATTCGGTACATTAAGGTGGACATGATTACATGCATGCTAAATTTCATGGGTGATTTAGTAGAATTGCAAGAGACGATATACAGACATACATACATACATATATATATATATATATATATATATATGAAACTATTATGATGGGAATTATTAACCGGGTTTGATGCCTTTCCTTTAAATTTTGGCCCATATCATAAGCGGAAAAGGGAAACATAAGAATATAATATATGTTGGCATTATGACACAGATTTGGTGGTATGACACAGGTGTTGTCCTTGATGGCAACTCTCACAGATGAGAGATCATAGTTCAGGCTCACAAAATGAAGAATGAAAGGTATACGATGGTTCCCATTGACCAAGCCGCGTGTACATGGGGGTTCACAGAACAAAATGTACGTATGAGCATACACATGCACTTTCACGTAAGGAAAGGCACGTACATATTGAAAAACGTGGTTTTGGTCTGTGGTATTTGGACCATGGTATTGTGATCCATGGTATTGGTCCAAGTTATCTTGTCCGAAGTGTTGACCCCAGGTATTTGGTCCAAGGTATTGATTCTAAGTGGTTTTTGACCATGGAATTGAGCAAGGCCTAAGACTATGTTAGGTTCCTATACCAATACGTATCATTTCTCATGATTGACTATGGAAGTGCCAAATATGATTATCCTTCCCATGCTACAAGTGTTCCATAATTTTTATATAGATAAAGAGAATTAAAAAATGTAAAGAGGGTATGCCCTAAAAGAAAAATCAAAGGGCAAGAAGAATGAATTGGTCAACAAAAGAAAAGGAAAATGAACCCCAAAAGAAAGACTAGGAAAGTGGCCAGTCAAAATGCCACTGTTATTTTATTTGTGTAAAACAAGTTCACAAAGTGCAAACACTGTTTTTAACACACTTGATGGATGGCCCAATAGTTCAATCTGGGCCAGTCCATATTTAAAGTTCCTGCTGTAGAATAGAGAACGAAGGTCTATCAAAACAATTCAATCTTGGCAGATCACTAGCTATGTAGAGAAGCAAAGGGTCTCAACTGCTTAATCTGAGCCCTTGGAGGAAATAAGGGTAGATCTAGATAGGAGGGCAGTCAAAAGAAAAGAGCAAAATCAGGGTTTGCAAGTTCAAGTGCACCCAAACAAAATGAAGAAAAAATGTTAGGAGTTGTAGAATGGGTAAGTAGATTGAAGTTGCAGAAACAAGTCTATCAGCAGTATCATCTTTTTCAATATGATCTACTTCATGGATATCTCAAGTGCCATGGAAAAGGTATGATGACAGATCAGATGTTGCATGTCTAACTTTCCCTCTCCTCCCTCACAACAAATATTCACTAACATCCTTTAAAGAGATTGGGATCTGCCCAAACTCTTAACTTCACTCCATTTTCAGAAAACTTAAGTGAAACTTCAGGTTTACTTAAAAGCTCAAAGCCACATTTCTTGTGTAAAGTTTTATTTCTCCTCACATCCAAGTCTAGGTGATTCAACTTCATGCACCTAGCATTTCCCCTTGTATTCATATTAACATGCTAACCCTATTATATAACTCCCACTTACATTTCCCCTCCCCTATTATATATAAAAATCCACAAAAACCTAAAAATATTGTAAATACCCCGCCCCGGCCTAATATGGCTATAAAATTTCTCTCAGGAGTCATTGGTCCACCTGGGACCAATAACAACCTGCCACTTGTCACCCTGGGATTCGTTGACCTCCGGTTGAACGAATAACCATAGTCGCCGCGCAAGAAACATTGGAATTTGATTAATATTTGATTAATCAAATAACCACAGTTATTAAAACTCCTAACCCAAAGTTTATAACCCCGCCAAACCTTATTAAGCATTAAAATAATGCGCGGGTCCCCCGTTGTAAAGCCCCATCACCTACCCCTCCTGTCAACCGTCTGATCCGGCGTTGAAGATCCAACGACCCGCGTTGATATCGGAGCCGCCCCGGTGTACGAGTGTTAGTGCCTGATGGAAAGGTGGTTTCTTGCCGTACCCTGAGACATGTGTCTAGTTCACATTGCATTGGGCTCGCTCTGACATAAACCACCCCTGTACCAAAAGCGGTTCGATGGAAATCATTTACCACCTTTTATCCCTGCTGCGCATGTCACACACCACGTCTGCGCATGCGTCAGCACCCCGCCGCTATGTCCTCCACCGTGTCTACCCTGTCACCCATCCACGTCATCAACCACGTCACTGCCCGTACCCCGCTACGCGACAAAGCTACGTCAAGATGACGTAATCCCAAAAAAGCGCCAAAAAGGCCCAAATTTTGTCAAAAGTCATGATATTCACAGTTTTTTGTATATTTTTGTTTTATTGGTTGCGGCGAATGTGCATGGGAATTACGTTCAAACTCACACCAGCACTCCAGTTCACCACCCAAGCAAGTTCAACCTGCAAACCCGACTCCCCCGGCTCACTTTGCAACTGCATTTTGCACCAAACTCTCGAAAAACAGGTATTTACCTACTAATCACCAATAAACCCTGTTTTTTACGTTAATTCTCTGTTAAGGTCACCAAGAGAGCTGAATTCCACTCGAATACACTGTTACCCGCAAGCCTCTGTGCTCTAACTCACTGTTTGACTGTATTTTCAGGTAAAACCTACCAATTCTGTAGCCTCTGATAAATTGTCCATTAAAACTTGAAGTCGAGCTCATGTCCGCCTGCAAAACCAACAAAAACACCTGCAAAAGCCACGCTCTTCCTACTGTTTTTTAGCTTCCTAATTAAAAAAAAAAAAAAAAAACTCTGCAGACTCTGTCGTCCCTTTGAGTTTTACTCAGTAAGGCCATTTTCATACAAAACTCAAGTTGCAGAATTCCTGTTAAAAACCCACTATCAGTACTCAGTTTCCTGTTGAGGCATAGACTCAAAATCCCATTATAAACACAGTGAATCATGGAGGCTCTAGTGGCCCTAAACATTGCACCCTTGAATGCACCTCATAAGCAGTTGGAGTGGTTACCTCTTGCTGATAGGGATTTTCATATTCATGACATGGAGGGTCAAAAGCCTCACTTGCAAGCGTTTTGTGAAATAAGGAATAGTCATAAGAACAAAACTGACATATTTAGAATCTAGGAGTCTAATATGCCTATATACTACCTGCCTTCAGTAAATGTCTTCCCTAACCTCATCCATCAATGTTGTGCTAATTATGAGCCTTCTCAAAGGGCAGTGATGGACCCTTCTGGAAATGTCCTCTTTTATATCACCCCTCAGTCTATAAATCAGATGCTGCACTTCGAGCCAGCTCAGCCTTTGGTCCCTCTCACCATGAAAAATTTGTTGGACCAAGCCTCCAAGTTGTCCTCTGCAGAAGTTGACCAGATTGCCAAGCTATTTATGCCACCAGATTGCTACTCCAGATACAAAATTCCCTATCACCATGGCTGGTTTAATGAGGCTGGGCAAATGATCATAAACATGATTTCCTACACCCTGGGATTCAGAACAAGTGAGATTGTGGATGAGATTGTCTTTGCTTTGATGTCCATGTTTGCTCCAGGACAGCACCCTGATGTCAAGTATGATTATGCCACCTATATAGCTAACAAAATTCATGAGCAGTTCATGAACTTAGAGAGAGAGAGAGAGTGTTCAAATACACTGCATATATATACCATTTGATGTTGTACTATAAACCTGATAGTTTCCCAGTTCCCCTTAAAAAATTGGATGCTAAGGGGGAGCGAAGGTCTGTAATATTTTGGTCCTCAGTATTCCATCATGTTAGTAGCTCCCCATATACATATTGTGAGTTTATTGACCTTTTCATATATCCAGCCACCTGCTTGTTGTCAATAACTCCTCCTGCCAAGCTCTCTGCTGAAATGCAGAAAATCTTACACCTCTCAAAGGAATACAACATTGGTGATTGGTATTTTTACCAAAACCATATAGTGATCAGGATCTATGGCTGTCAATTGGCTCCCTACAAACTGCCAAAGTATGTCCCTATGAGACTCTTCACCCTGGAATACTACCGGAAATTCAGTAGTTCAGATTTGACTCATTTCTATGGTGCTAGGAAAAAGGAACAGATCAAGACAATGCACCAATTGGGCCCTTTTATCTTTAATAAAAGGGAAGAAGCATGGAAGGAGGCTGACACTATTCTGAGAGACAAACTTAAGCTGAAACAAAGTTTTCTTTGATCACCATATGACCCTGAACATTTCATAAGCTTTAGGAGAGTCAAACACAAGCTTACAACATATGTGCACTATAGTATCCCTCAAATTGAACAATATGCTAATCAACAGGAGTGGATAGAAGGCACAGTAGTTGAGGAACTTACTGAAGAAGATAGATTAGAAAAAGAAATGAAAGAGTTTGAAAATACACTTGACCTAGACTCTATTGGACAGGTGTTTTTCACATTGCCTCGACACATTGGAGCAGGCACATCATCTGCCACAACTTCCCAACAGCCTGCCTAAGAAAGTGCTCCACCTGCAAGGACATCTAAAGGCAAGGATATGCAGCATTCAGAGCAGCAAGAGACAATGGCAGACCGACCAGATACAGTAAAAGAACAAAGTCAGGGGCAAGCCCCTTCAACACAAGCAAAGGCACTTGAAGTCCCTGTCTTACAAACTCTTCTCAATGAGGAAAGAGCAAAGAAAAGGGACAGGCAGGAAGAGACACCCAAACGGGCATCCACAAAACAACAAGGAGAGAAAAGGAAAAGGTTGAACCCCTACTCTGAGGAAGAATTTACAGAGGAGACAACATGCAATCAAAGAGGTGAGGAAACAACTGAACAACGCATTCCTCCAAGTATGGAAACATCAGCTAGCTCCTTTCAGCAGGAGCAAGAGAGACAACAAGGTGTGGAGGTTACATCCACCAAGAAGTAGATCAAGCAAGGCTCTGACATCAAGAAGTCTTTCACTAAAATCAAGGCCAAAAATGAGCCGGTAAGGTTCCAGCTCTATAACCAATTACTAAGAATGGCTCCCACCAATCAACAGAGGCTAATGGTAGCCTATGATATCCAAGAAGGGAAAATGAACCTCAGTCATTTCAGGCCTATAGTACAGTAGCCCCAGTCAGCTGTTGATTATATCATAACAAATCTGGAAGTCCTTGCTAAAGATATCCACCAAATGGACCAGATTGAGTTACACAAACAAACTGGAGAAATGGTGTACTCCACCTTGGCAGATAAGGCAATATTGGCCCACAGATTGCAAAATTCACTCCATAATACTTCTGCCCAATTAGAATTGGAGAAGGCTTCCTCATTGGCCAAGGACAATAGAATCAAATCATTGGAGGAGATCATTATGGAGCTGGGACATGATCCCAATGATCCCAAGGGCGTATAGGCTTTAATTAAGAAGAAAGAAGAAGACATAGCAGCCCTCAGAAAACAACTCAGGCTATCAGCTACAATGCATCCTCAAACCACAGAAGTAGCCTAGCAGAAAGAGGAGGAGGATGTAGTAATTTTACTTATGAGGATAAATGAAAGATTGCTAGAAACAGAGAAAGCCTTGGGGGCAGCACTATAAGGAAAATAGGGAGAGTTTGCATCTCAGCCGGCTCAAACAGCTCTAACTCTTGGAACTGTTCTTCCTACAGTCACCACAACAGTCCCTCCAACTGATCCAACATCAACAACAGGTACCTCATCTCCAGCAACAACTACAACAGCAGCAGAACAAGAAGCCAGCCTGAGTCTGGAGGAAATGATGAAATAAATAAAAGCTCTAGAACTGCAGATGGCAGAATTAAAAGAAGCCAAAGAAAAATTAGCCAAGATTGAGGTAAATTATGACAAATAAAAAATGGTTGTGGCTGAGAAGACAAGGGAAGTAAAGGCCTTGGAGAAAAGAATAAAGGAGCTGGAGAAAGAGCTTACTCTTCACAAGACTTTAACAGAAATCAAAACAATTTTGTGGAGTAAAATTGGCCAGTCCATCACTGATCAGTGGACAACAATCTAGACCATTCATGACCAGATTGAGTTGATTGGGATAGCTCAATTTGAGACTCAAAAGGCCAGAAAATTATTGGCAAACAAGCCCGAAGAGGCCAACAAAATGATCCATTTTTTGAACACTCACACTAGAGAGCGGTTAGCAGCTCTGGACATCAGGAACAGAACAGACACAATTATGTTAGTGAAAAAGGTGCTAACCATGAGGAATTTTGTGCAGACTTTGGAGAGAAAGTGCCAGGAGATGCAAGCAGAAATAAATATCTTCAGACAAAAGTTTGCAGTGTTGCAGAGCAAGGGGTTGCCCAGCTTACTGACCAGCAGTGGAAGACTGTTGACACATGAACAGTATGCTTGAAGGGTAAACACCTATATCACAAATCAAATCACAGCATCATCAATCAACATAGAAGAGACAGCACCTCCCTCAGAACAAGTTTTGTATGACAAATTGGAAAATTTGTTTTATATTGAATATGAGATAAACCATCTTTTTGAGGTCCAGCCAAATTACTACACATACACTGAAGCTGATGAAACATTGGTTAAGCTACAGACACACCAGCTGCCTACAGATCAATGGTGGGAGAGCATGCTTGAAGTTTTGCCAAGGTAATTCAAATACTCTTTTTTGATCTGTTGCATACTAACAAATTTAAATATAGAACTCACCTATCAAAAAATCAAATCGATAAAGGAAGGAATTCGCGCTAAAGACACTGAGACAAACTCAGGCACAGGTGGCAAATGACAGCACATCAGGGATGCAAATCAAAGAAATGGCTATCAGCCGACTACTTAAGCCAAAGTCAACAATAACGGAACACCTAAGCTGGCCTGTACAAACATAGTTACTCCATTTATTTTTGCATGGTTTTTTCCACATCAGTTATTGCCTTTGCCAGAGTAGATGGATGAATTTGTTACCTGATATTTGTTCCTACGAGATATTTTGTAAACTCTTCTATAAATACTTCCCCAAGATATGTTTTATTGTTGGCCGGTGAATATCATTCTGGACCTGTGCTGTATATTTTGAGAGCTCTTCTGAAATAAAATATTGCTGGAATGCTCTGCTGGTGAATTTGCTGGTTATGGAATCAATGACAGAAGGATATATTCCAGAATTTTCGTGTTAATGCATGGATCAATAAGTCTTCTTTACTCTCGTGTTGCTATGCTTGTGTTTTATTTACCATCTGAATATCATGCTCTAATTTACAGGAAAGAAGGATAACACTGAATTTGCTTTGTTGTACTCTGTGTTCAATTCCTGTAATTTCTTATGTTTTCTACAGGACTAGCATAGGCAAGAACTCTTCACTGCTCTTGTCTCCCTAGTTCGTTCATTTTAAATATAATTAAGGAATTCTTAATTTCTTCATGATTATGTTTATATAATTTCCCTCTGTTAGCATAATGAAAGATTCTTAAATGCCTTTCATTCCCTCACTCCACCTCACCTTATTCCAACTTGAAAATTGTTTCTATGTTTGATTATCTTACTCTGTAATTCTCCTATTGCCAAAGACACCATACCCAGAGGTTTATTTCCATTAGACTCCATCAACCCAATGGTCTGAAATTCTCTCACATTATAGCCTTGCTCTACTGAATGTCATCTTCCAAACACCAAACAAAACTTGTGCTTCATAACTAGCCTAACACATAACAAAACAAATCTAACTTATAAAGAGAGAGCCCTCTCTAGTTGCAGATTGGCTAGAATATGTAGCTAAAATATTGGTTAGTGGTTACCTCGGTCGTATTCCCTTCTGGAGGTAGGGAACAACCTGAGTGATAATAGACTATAAAAGGAAGAGACGATGATTAGGCAAAGTCACTCATGAATTGAATATCTAATGAAGAGCAAGATCTAGTATATAGGTGATTGGGTTATGGTGCACAACTAGATATAAATCAAGGATGAACTTGAGTGCTTGATGAAGGATAAGTTCTATTGATGGGTCAAAATCTTAAGGCTTGAAGAGAAGTATCTTTTTTTGGTTTTGATTTTTTCTTTGAATAATTAGTGGATGTCGTAATATGTAAATATGATGATCTAGGTATAACTGATGTTTGAATAATTGTAAACGTTAAAATCATCATTTACAGATCTGTACGTAGCTTCCCTATAGCAAAGGTGCATATACATGCTGGTTCAGCATTTCAAAAGTGCGTATATGGAGGTTTTCCTTGATACAAGTGCATATGCACGTAGGTTCGTCACATTGAAGTAGCGTACAACTCATAAAATATGCTTTAGATACTTCTAATTATTGTTGCAGTGTTCTGGGTTCTGGCTTGGGTTCTGGTTACTATTACTCTATTATGGTTACAACATTCAAATAAGTGATTGTTTGATTCAGTTTTGGTTGGTGCAAAATAGATTGGTTGATGCAGATCTATTTGATGTTTTATTGATGTTATTGATGGATCCAATCTAAAAATTTATGAAATGTGGTCCCTAGAAGAAAAGAGAAGGTTGTAGCCTTCTGTAGCTAAGCACCTATGTACTAGTACATTAGCTAGTACAAGAGCTAGGGGGTTGTAGCTCCCTTCTAGGAGAAGCTGGAGAATGAGAAAAGGTTGTAGCCTTCTGCAGGTAGAAGCCTGCGTACTGGTATAAGACTGCACCAATACGAAATAATGTAAAAAGAAGTTTCTTATTAAAAGAAAGATAGAGACGATTGTAGCAGGTGGTTTTCACCCACATTGGGTTTCCACCTTATATCTTGTGTTCATGTGTGCGATTGTAGGTTCTCTTTTTACTACTCCTGGTTACTGTTTATATGATTCTGATTAAAGATCAACTTATGAAGAATTAACTAAATTATAAGTTTACAGGGTATATGCTAGTTTCCTTATATACAGTTCCGTAGACACACAAGTTTCATTAACTGAAGTAGCGTATATGAATCAGAGTATGGAAATGAAATATTATTGACTTGCTAATACTGATTCACCCCCCCTTCTTAGTATGATTTCCAACAATTGGTATCAGAGCATGTCCTTCAGAAGAAGCTTGATCGCTTGATGTTGGAAATAATACTGAGAGGGGGGGTGAATCAGTATTATCAAGTTCTTTTAATAAATCTTCCTTATTTATACTTTGAATTATTTTTGCATGTCAATACCATAAAATAATGAGCATGAACAAGGAAAATAGATAGTCACATCAAAGAACACCAGATGTAAGGTGGAAACCCAATGTGGGTGAAAACCACTTGCTGCAATATGTCTCTATCTTCTTTCAAATTAGAAACTCCTTTTACAATGGTTTTATACTGGTGCAGTCCTTTACCAGTATGCAGGCTGCAACCTGCAGAGAGCTACAACTCTCCCTCATTTTCCAGTCTCTCCTGGAAGGGAGCTACAACCCCCTACTTCTTTTCTTTCAAGGACCACTTTTCATAAATTTTCAAACTGGATCCATAAACATCAAGAGATCATCAAGTACAAGTAAATCACCCAGTCAACTGCAGTAACCAGATCAACAATAACAGTAAACTAAACCCAGAACACCTTATCAACAGAAAAATTCAGCCAACAAAAGGTCTTAAGACAGATACACAGTTTTTCTTTATCTGGCCTGCGTGGCTCCGCACTTCACCTTCTGCTCCCCTGCGTATACTCGCAGAGAGTCTTCTGCTGTATCGCGTACCCACACACTGTTCCTTCAATCACGTCGTGTACTGTTACTGTAGGCACGCACCCACAGATGCTATCACGCCGCCTACTGCTACTGTAGCCACGCACCCACAGATGCTATCGCGCTGCGTACCTACGCACCTGCGGTTCTGAAGCACCGCGTACTTTCATTGTGCCTACGCACTTGAACCTCTGACGCGCTGCATACCCAAACACTGTGCCTTCTTCTGCTCTGCGTACCCACGCAGTGCGCCTTCTTCTGCTGTGCGTACCCACGCACTTGCACTGTTAATCACCTGCGTACCTCTGGATAGGGCCGAATTGGGAGTCCCCCAGTGTGCCACAGATAGTCAGATGCCCAGATCTGATCATGTGCCCGAGAGATCACTCTTCATAGATTCACTTTCAACTTCACTTTTATATAGATCAAGCTTTTAAACTGATAACCCAATATTTCAGATCTTAAGATATTCAATTTTCAAAAGGTACCTTGGCCAAGTGATCTCCTTCCCTATTTATAGTCAAAATAGATCCTATACCACGGGCCAAAACCATAGAAACAAGAACGGCGGGCTTAGTATCACGGGCCAAACATAAGAAACCCCACGTGAGCGCGCTTCTCTGCCTTGAAGTAAGTGAGCTGGGGGTACGCACCTCATGAACGGGTCACCTGCGGGTATGAACGCACTTCCTGGCCGGTGTACCTGCAGGTACGCACCTTTTGAACTATTCTCCTGCGTACCTCTTAATTTCCAACATTTTGAGAGCCTGATCAGAGCATTGCCACCTGTATGAGTTGCCATCAAGTACAACACATGAATCATAGAGCCATACCAGAAACATAATGCCAACAATCTCCCCCTTTGGACTTGATGGCAACCTCAAAATCTTCAACGTCATTCTCCCCCTTTGACATCAAGGGCAAAGGGTTATGCTCCCCCTAAGAACATGCTCCCCCTGAATATAAACCAGATCTGCAAAGAAGAACCATAATCCACCAAACACCATAAATGACCATGAAAGAGATAGAGTCATATTGTAGCAATATTCAGACCAGCATCCAAGATGTACTTCCTCCATAATGCCAACAATGCATTATATGCTCCCCCTGAACCTGTGCCATTCGATCTTCGACCAATCCGCAACCCAGCAAGTGTATGCATATACCCCAGATGAACCTTGCGTACAACCGTCAATCAAAAGAGATTCAAAAACATGATGATGCATCAACAACCCCCAGCTTTTTCCTGAGGTATTCAATGGTCTCCCTGGGCAATGGTTTGGTGAGTATATCAGCAACTTGTTCCTTAGAAGGAACATACTCCAACTTGACCTTTTGTTCAAGTACTTGTTCCCGGAGAAAATGATACTTGATCAGTATGTGCTTGGTCTTTGAATGCATGACTGGGTTCTTTGAAATGCTGATTGCACTTGTATTATCACATAAGGTGGAGATGGGTGGTATACAAGTGATTTGAAAATCCTGCAAGGTCTGCATCATCCAAAGGAGTTGAGTGCAGCAAGATGCAGCAACGACATATTCTGCTTCAGCTGTAGACAAGGAAATCGAACTCTGTTTCTTGCTGAACCAAGATACTAATCTGGAACCCATAAAGAATGCACCACCACTTGTGCTCTTTCTGTCATCCACAGTTCTGGCCCAATTTGCATCTGTATAAGCATGAAGTGTGAGATCTATATCTCTAGGATACCATAATCCATAGTTTTGAGTTCCTTGAAGATATTTGAAGATTCTCTTTACTGCCTGAAGATGAGTTTCCTTTGGATTTGCCTGAAATCTTCCAACTATTCCTACTGCATGCATTATGTCTGGTCCGGTACCTGTCAAATAAAGTAGACTTCTAATCATAGATCTGTAGGTTGGTTGATGCACTGCTGTTGATTCATCATTTTCACTGAGGCTACATCCTGTGGCCATGGGTGTACATACTGGTTTTGCATCTTCCATGCCATATTTCTTCAAAATCTGCTTAAGATACCTGGTTTGAGACAAAAAGATCCCTTCTTCTTTTTGTTGGATTTGCAAAGCAAAAAAATATGTTAGTTCTCCCAACAAGGACATTTCGAATTCTTTCTGCATTACCAAGGCAAAGCTTTGACTCATAGCTTCTTCATTGCTCCCAAAGATAATGTCATCTACATACACAACAAGTATTAGCAATTTGTCATTTTCAACTTTTATATAAAGATTGCTATCTGCTGATCCTTTTGAAAAACCTTGTTGATGAAGATATTTGTCCAAGCGATAGTACCAAGCCCTTGGAGCTTGTTTGAGACCATAGAGAGCCTTTTTCAATCTGCATACAAGATTTAGATCATTTCCAAGAATGAAACCATCTGGCTGCTCAATGTATACTTCTTCTTCCAAGTCTCCATTCAGAAAGGCTGA
Source organism: Pinus tabuliformis (assembly GCA_031772625.1). Taxonomy (NCBI): domain Eukaryota; kingdom Viridiplantae; phylum Streptophyta; class Pinopsida; order Pinales; family Pinaceae; genus Pinus; species Pinus tabuliformis. The sequence continues at coordinate 896,439,308 of CM062807.1, read as the reverse complement.
TTTCACATCCATTTGAAATACTTTGAAGTTTTGAAAGCTTGAGAGAGCAAGGAACGTTCGGATGGCCTCAAGTCTTGCAACAGGAGCAAAGGTTTCTTCAAAATCTATTCCTTCTTGCTGCGCATACCCTTTACAAACAAGTCTGGCCTTGTTTCTAATTACTTCTCCATTTTCATTCAATTTATTTTTGAAGACCCATTTTGTTCCTATAACATTCTTATCCTTTGCTCTAGGAACCAGCTCCCAAGTGTTGTTCTTTTCGATCTGCTCAAGTTCTTCATCCATTTCTTTGACCCAACATTCATCTTTGCACGCCTCTTTCACATTTTGTGGTTCAGTGGAAGAGAGTAATGCCAAATAGCTTGAAGCTTCTGCAACTGTTCTTCTTGTTTGTACACCTGCTTCTTTCTGCCCCAAAATCTGAGATTCTGGATGATTCTTCTGAACATATCTGGATGGAGTCTTCTCTTCTATCCTTATCTGCTCCTCTGGTTTTTCTTGAGGTTCTTCTTCTTCATCATTTTGTCTTTGAGGGTAGTCTTCATCTTCTTCGATATCTTCATGATTTACTTGCCTAGGAATGTATCCCTTCTCATCAACCACTACATCAATGCTGTCAACAATTCTTCCAAGTCTTTTATTGTAGCACTTGTATGCTTTGCTGTGTGGAGAATAACCAAGAAGAATACCTTAATCTGCTTCAGGTTCAAGTTTGCCAAGTTGCTCATCAGTATTCTTAATATAGCATTTTCTCCCAAAGATTTTGAAGTGCTTTACCGAAGGAGTCTCACCATACCAGAGCTCATGAGGAGTTTGAGTGCTGTTCACCTGGACATTAGTTTTGTGGAGAATAACAACCACAGCATATGCAGCTTCACCCCAGAAGGTTGTGGGAGTTCCAGACTCATCAAGCATAGCACGAGCCATTTTTTGGACTGTTCTGTTCATTCTTTCCACTACTCCATTTTGCTGAGGAGTTCTAGCTGTAGAGAATTCTCTTCTTATCCCATGTTCTTCACAGAAATCGAAAAATTCATTTGAGGTAAACTCCCCACCTCTGTCGGATCTGAGGCACTTAATTTTGTATCCTGATTCATTTTCAACCAAGGCTTTAAAGGATTTGAATTTTTCGAATGATTCATCTTTGTGCTTCATAAGTCCTAACGAGACAAACCTGGAGAAATCGTCAATGAATAATATCAAGTATTCTTCTCCTCGAGGTGTCCTTTTCCTGAATGGTCCACATACATCTGTATGTACAAGCTCAAGAGGCATGCTAGTTGATCCTTCCTTCTCTGGAAAGTTAGTTCTGGTTTGCTTTCCAAACTAACATGATTTGCATATGGTGTTGTCTGGAATTTTGATATCTGGAAGACCGCGAACTGCCTGATATTTGCATGCTTTCCTTATTTGTGAAAAGCTTAGATGCCCCAACCTCCGGTGCCATAACGAGTGTTCATCATCCTTGCTTAGATAGCATTGTTGTTGTCCTTCTTCAAATATGTATAGATTATTTGGAGTTCTTTTACCTTTGATCACCGTTTTACCTGTATCAAGATCATGAACAAGACATCCATTTGATCTAAATATCACCTCGGTTCCTTGATCACACATCTGGCTGACACTCAGAAGATTATGCTTCAATCCATCAACATACAAAACATTTCCATCTTTGACCTTTTCTTTTAGCTGAGCAGTGCCTTTTCCTTTTATAGCTGCAGGAGTATCATTTCCAAAAGAAACTTTCTTTCCCTTTTCTAAAGCAGAATATGATTCAAGTTTTTCTTTATCACCTGTCATATGCTTCGAACATCCACTGTCAATGTACCATAGATTTTCCTATCCCTCTGCATAAAATGCTATCCCACATCTTTCTGTTTGTGGTTCCTTTATTCTCCATGTTTTGGTGCTTGAGGCTTGTTCCTTTGTTTGCTGAAACTTGCTCCTGCATTCAGAATCTTCATGACCAAAGTTATTGCAAATAGAACATTCAACTTCATTTTCAAGAACCGAAAAGTTGTTATAGGTCCTTTTTGTAATCCCGGTCATACTTCTTTGTTTTTGAGCTTCTCTAGTCATGAACGTTTTATATGCAACACATTGAGCTGCTTTGTGACCAAAGTTATGGCAAGAGAAGCATTGTCCATTGAAGAAACTTCTGCGGTTATCAAATCTTCCGGCCAAACGATTGTAATTTCTATTGTCATTCATTCTTGAAGCAAATCGAGAGGATTTTACTTGTGGCTGGTTGTAGCTCTTGTTCATCCTTAAGACGGATTGCCCCTGGTTTACCTGATAGTCTTTGTTTGTAATTGGTCCCTGCTTTACCTGGTGATCTCCATTGTGCTTTTGCTCATTCCTTCTTGCTGCATCAAGATAACTCTTTGAGGTGGATGCTTGAGAAGTTTCTCCATTATACCCCAGACCTGTCTTGTTTAGTGGAGAACGTTGTACATTGATGATCTCATCCAGAGTTTCAGATCCTTTGACAAACTTAAGATTAATAGCCTTTGTTTTCTCAATCTCTTTTCTAAGACCAACAATTTCACCTTCTAACTTTTCAAGATATTTTTCTTTTTCATCAATCTGAAATTGTAGAGTATCAATGATCATATTCTTTTCTTCTATACATGTCTTGAGTCTAGAAATTTCTTCATGAAAGCTATCCACATCTATAGCATCCATGTAATCATCATCTTCAAATGCCATTAAAAGTTTATAGTCATTACCTCCTTCATCTTCATCACTATTTGATAGACCATCACTATCTTCATGAGTGTAGTAGCTTTTCTTATTTGCATTATGTTTCTTGCTCCATCTAGAAGGTTCCTTTCCTTTGTCAATCTTATCCTTATGAGGACATTTCGCAGCATAATGACCTACTCTTCCACAAGAAAAACATTTAAAAGGTAACTTACCTCTGAACCTTCCAGTACCCCGTTGAATATTTCTGACAAAATTTGATTCTTCTTCTTCTTCTGGCACGTGACTTGCTTCATAGTAGTCTCCTTTGCCTGAAGCCTTGAAAGCAGCTTCTCTCTTGTCTGATGGACCTCCCTTTCTCATTTCATAAGCAGTTAGAATTCCGTGTAGCTGAGACATAGTAAGAATTCGTAGATTTTCCTTTTCTTCTATTGCAGACACTTTAGATTCAAACTTGGGGGACAATGATCTTAAAACTTTTTCAACCATAATAGCCTCTTTTATTTCTTCACCCAAGTTTTTCATGCAATTAACAATCTCATCTACCCAAAGAAAATAGTTAGCCACACTTTCATCATTATACATTCTGAGATTCTCATACTGAATCCTGAGGGTTTGAAGTTTAGGACGCTTTACTTGTTCATCTCCTTCGTAGCTCAAGACAATCTTGTCCCATATTTCCTTTGCAGATTTATATTGCATAACCTTTATGAATTCTGTTTGAGATAAGCATCCTAGAAGAGTATTGACTGCTTTAGCATTTGTTTCATATTTCTTCTTCCTTTCTGAATCTGTAGGAGTAGTTGAAGGAAAAGTGTAGCCTGTATCTATGATATCCCAAACTTCTGTATCAAGAGATTGAAGATAGGCAGTAAATCTTACCTTCCAATAATTGAAGTTTGTCCCATCAAATATTGGTGGCCTGATTGATGCTTCTCTCTCGTAGTTTCTCATGATGAATGATCTTCCTTCAAGCGATCAAGCTTCTCTGAAGGACCTGCTCTGATACCAATTGTTGGAAATAATACTGAGAGGGGGGGTGAATCAGTATTATCAAGTTCTTTTAATAAATCTTCCTTATTTATACTTTGAATTATTTTTACATGTCAGTACCATAAAATAATGAGCATGAACAAAGAAAACAGATAGTCACACCAAAGAACACCAGATGTGAGGTGGAAACCCAATGTGGGTGAAAACCACCTGCTGCAATATGTCTCTATCTTCTTTCAAATTAGAAACTCTTTTTACAATGGTTTTATACTGGTGTAGTCCTTTACCAGTACGCAGGCTGCAACCTGCAGAGAGCTACAACTCTCTCTCATTTTCCAGCCTCTCCTGGAAGGGAGCTACAACCCCCTACTTCTTTTCTTTCAAGGACCACTTTTCATAAACTTTCAAACTGGATCCATAAACATCAAGAGATCATCAAGTACAAGTAAATCACCCAGTCAACTGCAGTAACCAGATCAACAATAACAGTAAACTAAACCCAGAACACCTTATCAACAGAAAAATTCAGCCAACAAAAGGTCTTAAGACAGATACGCAGTTTTTCTTTATCTGGCCTGCGTGGCTCCGCACTTCACCTTCTGCTCCCCTGCGTATACCCGCAGAGAGCCTTCTGCTGTATCGTGTACCCACGCACTGTTTCTTCAATCACGCCGCGCACTGTTACTGTAGGCACGCACCCACAGATGTTATTGCGCCGCGTACTGCTACTGTAGCCACGCACCCACAGATGCTATCGCGCTGCGTACCTACGCACCTGTGGCTTCTGAAGCACCGCGTACTTTCACTGTGCCTACGCACCTGAACCTCTGACGCGTTGCGTACCCACACACTGCGCCTTCTTCTGCTCTGCGTACCCACGCAGTGCGCCTTCTTCTGCTGTGCGTACCCACGCACTTGCACTGTTAATCACCTGCGTACCTCTGGTTAGGGCCGAATTGGGAGTCCCCCAGTGTGCCACAGATAGTCAGATGCCCAGATCTGATCATGCGCCCGAGAGATCACTCTTCATAGATTCACTTTCAACTTCACTTTTATATAGATCATGCTTTTAAATCGATAACCCAATATTTCAGATCTTAAGATATTCAATTTTCAAAAGATACCTTGGCCAAGTGATCTCCTTCCCTATTTATAGTCAAAATAGATCCTATACCACGGGCCAAAACCATAGAAACAAGAATGGCGGGCTTAATTACCACAGGCCAAACATAAGAAACCCCACGTGAGCGCGTTTCTCTGCCTTGAAGTAAGTGAGCTGGGGGTACGCACCTCATGAACGGGTCACCTGCGGGTATGAATGCACTTCGTGGCTGGCGTACCTACAGGTACGCACCTTTTGAACTATTCTCTTGCGTACCTCTTAATTTCCAACATTTTGAGAGCCTGATCAGAGCGTTGCCACCTGTATGAGTTGCCATCAAGTACAACACATGAATCATAGAGCCATACCAGAAACATAATGCCAACACTTGATGGAAGATCTATCATCACGAGTACATACGAAAGAGGGGGATCCATTTGACCACCAATCTTTAATGGGAGAAACTTCATCTATTGGATGGTAAGAACCACAACCTATCTTCAATCTCTTGGAACAGATGTTTGGGAAATTGTGGAAGGAAGATACACATTTCCATCAACAATTCCTACAGAGACAACAGGTAAAAAGTAGTATGAAACAAATGCCAAGGCTGTCAATACATTATTGGGGAGTCTGTCACAATCAGAATTTGTGAAGGTTATGCAACTGAAAACAGCCAAATAAATATGGGACAAGATTGTTCTAAGCTATGAAGGAGACGATCAGGTAAAACATGCAAAAATACAATCTCTCAGAATTCAATATGAAACTCTCAAAATGCACAATAATGAAAGTATATCTAATTACTTCTTAAGTATAGATGAGATTGTTAATCGGATGAAAAACTTGGGCGAAGAGATAAAAGGAAGTTACTTTAGTTGAAAAGGTTTTCAGATCCTTGTCTTCTAAGTTTGAAACAAAAGTTTTTTCCATAGAAGAAAAGCAGAATCTTCAGTGTATTACTATGACACAGTTGCACGGAATCCTAACTGCTTTTGAAATGAGAAAAGGGGGTCCATCTGATACGAGAGAAGCCGCATTCAAAGCTTCAGGAAGAGAAGAGCTGAATGAATTAGGACATATTTCAGAAGGAGAGGAAGAATCAAACTTTGTCAAGAACCTTCAAAGGGGTTCTGGAAGATTCAGAGGTAAGCTACCTTTCAAATTCTTCGCTTATGGAAGAGTCGATCATTATGCGGCCAAATGTCCTCATAAAGATAAGCTTGATAAAGGTAAGGAATCAAAAAAATGGAATAGAAAATAGAATGTAAGTAAGAAGAGCTATTATACGCATGAAGATAGCGATGGTTTATCAAATAGTGATGAAGATGAACATGGTAATGACTATAGACTTCTGATGGCTTTTGAAGATTATGATTTCTTGGATTCTTTAGATGAAGATGGTCTTTAAGAAGAAATTTCTAAACTTAAAATTTGTTTATAAGAAAAGAATATGATTATAGATACTCTAACATTCCTACTTGCTGAAAGGGAAAAACACAATGAAAAATTAGAATGTGAAATTGTGGGTCTAAGAAAAGATATTGAGAAAACAAAAGCTCTCAATCTCAGATTTGCTAAAGGATCAGAAACTTTAGATGAAATTATCAAAGTGTAGTGTTCTCCTTTGACAAAGATAGGTCTTTGATATACTGAAGAAGCATCTCAAGCACAGAAGCCGTCGACCTCCAAAAGCTATCTTGATGCAGCAAGGAGAAGTTAACAGTTTGACAATCGTCAACAAAGGCATAAAGAAGATCACCAGGTAAATTGGGTCCGATCTACTTCAAGAAGCTACAACCAACCTGTTGAAGCCCCGAAAATCGGGTCTACAACAAGGGGGATACCCGCCCTGTCCAGACCTTGGTTGACAGTGCCTTATCCGTTTGGTATAGCGGGTCCGACTGGGGATATTGGACCAGTTTCCCAATCTATGAGTGTGTGTGTGTGTAGAATTTGATGTTCTTTATCTAACAATTCCTAATTGAGATATTCTAATTTTAACTTTAATCTAATGCTATGCTATTGTAATCTAATAAGCAGCAACATCTAAATCTATACTAACCCAGGATGTAATTCTTCTATTATGCAATCTAAAAAGATTTCAAATAACAACTGGTAATAAAGATCATTCAGCTATTATGAGAAAAGAAATCAATATTGATGAACCACTTCGCATAAAACGTTAGACGAAACAGTTGTGAAAAACATATTGCATAGTCAGCGATTCATACATTAAGCATAAATAAATAGCTATCACCGTACAAAAGTGCCAAATGATAACTTAGGCATTCATGCAATAATACATAAACAACTAAAAACTGTATATCACTTTAACACATAAGCATAAATGGTTAAGAGATAAAAGTACCATTTATAACTAGTCCTACTCATGAGCTTCAAGCGACAATGATTTATCTCTCTTTGCTCTAACATCCACTAAGAGTACAGAAGTGCAACATCAGTAGCAGATATCAAATGCAAACATCAACAAATCCTATTCCATTCATTCATCAAAACCTCCTCCGAGGGTGCAAAAGTGGATGTTCTGAGGACAAGTTTTTGATAAATTTCTAGACCCCTCTCTAAATGCATGAGAAGGGTTTAAATACTACTGACTAAATAGCTTATTTACAAAGATTCAGGATGTCGTTTAAATGACCACCCTTCTTCTAAGCAAAAATAAATCAAAACTATTTCTAAAAATTAAATCTAATATCTAAATATTTCTGCATTTTCTCCTTAACGTTGCAAGCATTCAATATTTTCTTGAGTAGAGTCAGCTGACTGTCTTCCGCTTTTGGTTGAGCTAAGCAAACACAATTGGCAAGAGCTGGCACCATCTTCTCAGCAAAATTGATGATATACTTTGAGAGTCATCCATTGACTATGTGGCTTTACCGTGTATGCCTAGTAATAATCCCAGTTCAACTTGGTTAACCCTTTGGATTGCTTCTGCCTTTTCTTTAGCTTTCTGTTTCTAGTTTGTTTTTATCATTGATTTTTTGCAATTTCCGGGCTTACAGGTGATAGAGCAGTTAGAGGCTTTCCTTCTCAAGCAATTTTCTCAGCGAATAGCGCATCAGAAACTGCCTCCGTTCTTTGATCCGGGCTTCTCTGATGCGTTTCTCGCCTTTCGCGCCTCTTCCTCTTTATCAGGTATAAAGCTCAAAAATTTGTAAAAATAATGATCTCGTGACCTCTTGACCCTGAGCATTAAACTGTATGTCTCTGATATCAGCATCGCTCAGTACCCATTTAACCATGGCTGTATACGGAAGACCTGTAATGGATGGCTTAGCAGTATTTTGTGAATCTGCGGCTCTGTTGCATGCGGTGTCTGTTTATAAGGGTGCCTTTTCTCTGTCTTTGAACATTGGAGCCTTCCGCTCTTTCCCCATAGTTTCCTGCAAATTGCTTTGTGTAACTTTTGTTCTTCATTCCTGCAGTTCACAAGTGAGGAGAGAGTAATGATAATAAATAATGACCGGAAAGCTTTAAATGCCACGGATATGCAAAAGCGTGCCATCTGATGTGAACTGGCTCTTCGAAAAACAAAAACCATATTTTATTAACAACTGGCATGTAATTCATTAATTACCATTAAAGCGCGTAACCAGTTCTTGGTTCATGGAAAAGCTTTTTCTTGAATATTGAGCCAGGAAAATCTGCGATGGAATGTTTCTACGATTTTCAATGCAGTATCGCATCTCGTTGTATTGCATTACCACAATTTCATCATGTTGTTCTATCACAAGGTTGTTTGATTGCAACATTGCAAATATCGTAGATCGCAATATCGCAAGATCACGGATCGCTTAATCGTTTAATTGTTATGTGCATTTTATGTGATTTTGCGATATGCGATATCGCATATCGGTGATTTTAAGGTTTTCCAATGTGAGTGTTTATTAATGCATGCGATGCGATGGAGTTCGCGTCGCAATCTCGCATTTTATCATTTTGACTCATAAGAAAATTCCCTATCATTCTTGGCGCGATGCGATATTTCTTAAGGAGTGACATATAAGCACTAATTGATTTTTTTAAAATTTTTGACTAAGGGTCCCCACTTACATAGTGTTATTGCTAATACTAAATAAGGAGGGGGGTTGTTGGTGGCCACAACAATTGGCGATTCACTTGGAAGAACCAGTTATCTCTGTTTTTCTATTGAATTTTCTAAACTTCCAAAACAGAAAATTTTTCAGAAAGTTAAACTTTATTATGGAAAGATAAAGTACATTATGCTCTAACCTGTCAATGACATTTTGTTTCAACTATTTTCAACTTTGATTATTTGCTTCCTCAAGCTAGCCCTTGTATTTACATCAGTCATTACTTGGTCTTGTAAAGATAAAACAAAGTCTTCTCTGTAAACCAGTTTTAAATATGCTCATTTGTCGTAGGTAGAGCCTCTGCTGCCAGCAGGCGTTTATAGCCTCGACAAGCTTACCAGTTACCCAACAATGATCTTGTATCCTGCTTAAAGCAACCTACAATTCTCAAAGAAGAATCCACATCCACACTTATTGCTTTGATTTTCTTTTTACTCTTAAAGAACAATGTCTTGGTTTGGTAGCCAATTTATGACACAGTCATTCACTTGATTTATAACTTTGCTGAACAAGCTGGCTCGTGATGAGACCCCTTGTCTTTTGATTGCAACAATCTTGAGTCATTGCCCTGTTGTGGTGTACATTTTTTGGCAAAGTCAGCAAGTTATAATATCTGTGATTATGATAAGCCGGCTCATGATGAGACCTCTTATTCTTCAAGATGAAGTGTATCCTTGGGTTGTTCCTCTGAAAGTTGTGATCTCTTTAGCAGGGAGGAAGTCATTGTTTCCTTAAGATAGCTCTGGATGACAATAATAGAGTTTTTGGAAATAGCTGTTCTACAGAGAATCTTTATTTTGTTATTGATACCTTTCATCGTACTGAGATAAAGCAATTTCTTCACTAAAGGTTGTTTTCATCAAACTTTATGAAGTTGAAACTAGTATCATATCTAGGCTAGAGTCTTGAACTGTATCTATTAGTAATAAAGATCAATTTTCTAAAAGATTTTCTATTTATACAAGCGAAAAATCAAAATCTGAAAGAGAATTGGTGTCTTGTTCATAAATGCCTAATGTAACCACTCACAACTGGTTTTATTATGAAGAGAAAAACAACTACTACAAAAAAAAAATAGAAGAATAATCTTCTATGGAAAATATTTCTTGAGAATTTGTCCGTTAACAAGCAAAGAGTCTCTCTTACCTGCTAAATCCTGTAACACAAACATTGATGGACCTATGACTTCTACAATTTGAAAAGGGCCAAGCCACATTCTTTGAAATTTTGTATGTTTACCTTTCTCTTCATGAGCCTTGTCCCATTTTAAAACTAAGTCTCCCATCTGAAAATATTTTCTGGTCATTATGTTTGAATCAAAAGAGGATTTTACTAGTGCTTGATGATGAGCATGAGTTTTCTTAGCTTGTTCTTGTTGTTCTTCTAATTTGATTATTTCCATTTGTCTTAGCTATAAGGAGGAAGTGGGTACTTCATCAATGTATTGAACTAGAGACAAAGAGGGAATTGCCAAATGAGTCGGAAGAACCACTTCTTTCCTGTAAACTAAATTAAAGGGAGAAGTGCCAATAGAAGCTTTTTTCTATTCGGTCTGCCCATAAAGCATATATAAAAGCCTTATGCCAATTTTTATGATTTCGGTCAACTATTCTTTTGATAATCCTGATTAGGTTTTTATTTGTAGACTTAGCTAACCCATTGCCTTACGGGTAATAATTGGCCGAATATTTAAGTTTGAATCCTCTTTTAAGTGCAAATTCAGTCATTGCATTTCCAGAAAATTATGATGCATTATCAAACATTAAAGCAGAAGGCAATCCAAACCTGGTGATTATAAATTGATCTATGAACTCAATGATATTTTCCACATTAGCTGTCTTGAGTGGAACTGCTTCTACCCACTTAGTAAAATAATATGTTGTTGTAAGGATATATCTATGCTGCTTAGAAGAGTGAGGAATGATCTCACCTATTATGTCCAATCCTCATTGACTGAAAGGTTGTTGAATGTTAACCAATTGTAGTGGCAAGGATGGCTTCTTTTGTCTCCCAGTGGTAGTTTGGCAGACTTGACATTTCCTCATGTAACTGTCCGAGTCTTTAAATAACGTGGGCCAGTAATAGCCGGTGCGCAATATTTTATGTGCAGTAGCATCTCCAGCATAGTGTCCACCTGCTGGCCCATTGTGGAGTTCCTGAAAAACGTTTTCAGCTTCAGATTTCTCAAGACATCTAAGAAGAATAGAATCATAATTTATTCTAAAAAGAATATCATTTATGAGCTGATATTGTTTGGCTTTCAACCTTAGAGCTCTTTTCTTAGTATGATCGAGGTGTGAAGGAGCATACCCATTCTTAAGATAATAAATGATATCAGCATATAATGACTCTGCATCGTTTAGGCTTACCTCGCACATTTGTACCTCTGCAGATGGAATTTCAGAAATTATCGATTCTCCAGCCAGCATTTTGCAAAAGCCTTGGACTCTTACAATGTTTGCTGGTTTAATCTCAATGTCATATTCCTGTAAGGCAGTAACCCAATTGTGCCTTTTCTCGCCCACATCCTTCTATACTAGAAGATTCCTTACCGCTGGAAATGGTACTATAATTTTAGCATGGGTTTTGAGTAAGAAAGGTCTGAAGTATTTGACCGCTTTGAAAATAGCATAAGCCTGTTTCTCCACGTCTGAATAATTTAATTCAATGCCTTGTAAATTTGAACTGAAAAAAGCAATTGGGGCTTCTGCTTTTTCTTGATTTACTTGACTGAGTATCGCAGCATATGACCTATCTGAGGCGAATGTATATAAAATAAAAGGCTCTGAAAAATTCGGAGTTGCTAAAGATGGAGCATTAATAATAGCTTGTTTGATCAGGTTGAATGCTTCGTGTTCATCTTGGCCCCATTTAAAATTTGAGTTCTTTTTAACCATGGCTTGCAAAGGAGACACGATTCGTGAAAAATCTGGAATGAATCTCTTTATAAAGTTGATCTGACCAAGGAAAGATTGCATGGATTTTTTTTTGTGAGGCAAGGATATTTAAGAAATCTATTTGATTATATCAGAATCGATGTGAATTCTGGATTTTGACACTATGAATCCTAGAAGTTTCCCTTCACTTAATGCGAAAAAAGATTTTTTTGGGTTAAGTGAAATTCCATACCTTAAACATTGTTGGAAGATTTGTTTTAAATCTCTAAGATGGTCGCTTTGTTTCTTGGAATACACGGTTATATCATCCAAATAAATTACTACACATTTATTGACTAAACCTTTGAATGCAATGTCCATGGCTCTCACAAATGTGGCACCAACATTAATCAAACCAAATGGCATCTTTTAATATGCGTATGTGCCCCATTTAGTTCTGAATGTGGTTTTTAGTTGATCATCAGGATGTACCAACACTTGATTGTATCTTGAAAATCCATCCAAAAAAGACATTAATTCTGAGCCCGCCACTGCCTGCAATATTTGTTCCATAGGTGGTAAAGGAAAATTATCTTTTTGGCAGGCCTTGTTAAGGTTTCGAAAGTCAATGCAAATCCTAATATCTCTGTTTTTCTTTCTAACGGGTACCGTATTGGAGACCCATTTAGAATGTCTGATGGGAAAGATTATTCTGGCATAACTTATTGAGTTTAGTTTTTATCTGATTTTCTAAATTGGGATGGATCTTTCTCAGCTTTTGTTGGACAAGTTTTTCATTATCGATCATTGTAATAGTATGTTGGACGATGGAAGTGTCGTATGTTTTGAGTTCATTATAATTCCAAGCAAAAACATTTTTATATTGTCTCAAAAGATGAATATACGGTAATTTTTCTTTAAGGGCTAGGCTGAGACCTAGATTAATTTTTTGTGGTTTGGCATCAATTCCTAGGTTTACTAATTCGTAGTTCAAAGTTGAACTTTGGAGTTTTGAATTGGTAGACCTTTTAAACCAATCTTTCAAATCGTACAAGTCTTCTAACTTGACTACCGACTTAGGTATAGCATTGTTAGTGCTATCTTGTTGCAATTGTCGATCATGTTGGTCTTCGTCAATTATTTGATTGGAGTAGGATCCTTCAGATGTGAGGAAATTTACGATATCAGGATCGTCATTGAATACTCTCCAATTTGTGATGTTATCAGGAATAGATGGTCTAAAGATTAATTCTATTGAGAATCTATCTGGACTAAAATCTTCTGAAGGAATAAGCTTAGAAGCTACGTTAGCCAAAAGGTCTTCACTTGCATTTTGGAGTTTGGGAATTGAAGAGATATTAAATGCTATAAAAAGCTCAGTCATATCTTGAACTAAGGATTGATAATGTTTTAAATGACCTGATAAGAAAGGTATAGTATTACGTACCTTTCTAACCACAATCTCAGAGTCTCTGAAAACTTTAAGGTACTTGACGTCTAATCGGATTGCTTTGTACAACCCTTGAACCAAAGCCTCATATTCTGCTGTATTGTTGGTGCAATCAAATTCGAGTCTGCATGTTAGCATAATTTTATCTCCTTCTAGACTAATTAGAACGCATCCTGCTCCTGCTCCTTCGTTAGATTTAGAACCATCAAAAAATAATTTCCAAAACAAAGATTTATTTACAGGACTATCTAAAAAATTGATACATTTTGAACTATCAGTTCGAGAAAAATTTTCGACTTGGGACAAAACAGAGTGTTCTAAATAGGGTGACGTATGAGCATTGAAATTTCCGAGGAAAGAATCTACCGAGTAATTGCCAATAATGCTACTGTTATATGCTACTGGTTCATTTTCCCCCTCTAGCTTCGTTACTATGTATTTCTGAGGTAGTTCTCATTCAACTTTTAATTGATTTGGTTTACCATTATAGGGAAGCCACATGTGTGACCAGTCAGTTATGAAGTATCCATGAAGTTTTTCTAACCAATCCCTGCTAAGGATTAAGCTATAAAATTCCGGAATATCAGCAACTAAAATGTCAATAACTTGACATACATTTGGGTTGGATGACAGCCTTATGGTTACTTGATTTAGTTCATCAATCACTTCGACTTGAGATTGATCTAGTTGAACTATGCGAATAACGGATTTCTGTGGTTGAACGTTTAACTTGGCACATATGGACTTTGGTAAAATATTCGATGAAGCACCAGAATCCACCAAGCAATTGTGCACATTTTTTATTGAAAATTTCATAAGTAAGGAGAAACGGGGGAGTATGAGATCTCGATCTTCCTCCAATTAGAGCGATGTCATTTGGATCAATCTTATTGATCGCATTAGTTGGAGGTCTTCCCACGTTATGAGAAGCTTGATAAAGTATAGTGGCAAGCAAAGGTGCAACTGGCACAGCATGTAATTCTTTCAACATTATTTCTGTTGATGCTTTAACTTGCTCAATTCGTAAAGAGTGATATTGGCCCGATCAGTGTTTCATCCGACACGATCAGTGTTTTAGATGGAGTTGATGCATCTGTTTGGACTGGGCTGGTTTGACTCGCTTTAGATGTCGTTTTCTTTGTTGTGACTTTATCCTTTATTGCAGAGCTTGCCCTCTTTGGCTTAGGGATAGTTTGGGGAGGATCAAGTTGATTTTTAATTCGTGTGCTAACTAGGAATACTTCTTGATCTTCTTCTTGTGGGAGGATGAAATCCCACATACCTTGTAATTCTACAACTTCTTCTTCATCAGTTGGCCCTTCAGTGGCAATTTCCTCTTCCTTTTCTTCGGATTCAGCATTTGAAATAGCATTGGGTGGCTTTGAATCCATTGAAGGGTTTCTTTTAAAAGCTCTGTAGGGATTTTTTGAAGAAGTTTCTGCTACTTGCTTTTTGATGTCGACCATTTCATTGGACATGGTCTTCAGAACTTTCTGCAATCCTTCCAAATCGAATGGATCTTTTGTTTGTTTCTTCTTGGAATCTTCCTTGAAGGTGACTTTTTTGGATTTCCGTTCCTCTATCGCGGATTTCTTTTCCAGGGCTATTATGCATTTGTCTAGCTATTGCTTCTTTCATGTTTTCGGCTAAGGTTGTTTTATTAGGCCTGTCCATGAAGATTGCTATGTTTGATGGTATAGCAATGATATACCATTGACTTCGTACTTCTTCGCTGGGCTGGGAAGGAGTAGGAATTTTGTTTAGGATATTATTGAAACGTAAATTGAAATCTTTGATAGGCTCTCTTAACTCGGCCCTAAGGTTAGATAGGTCGTTGATTAGTGTTTCCGTAGACCTGTCATCACTAAAATTGGTTAGGAATTGCTCTTGGAAGATGTCCCAACTAGTGATAGATCCGGAGGGTAATGAGAAATACCATGATCCGGCTGTTCCTTGCAGAGTATAAGGAAAAAGTCGAACAACAACATCTTCATTAGTAACCCCATTGAGATTAATGGATAGCATAAAGTTGTTTATATGCTCTTCTGCTAGCATGCCTGCCTCGGGATTAAACTTAGGCAGCCATTTCTCAGGATGGGCTGGTATTTGACTCAAGGGTGCAGGCATTAAGACTGCCCCAGGGTTATTCCATGGAGATTGGGCCATTGCTGAACTACTAACAGAGGAAAGTGCAGAAGATGATCCCTGTGGTTGGGAAGATGAGGATACTATGATTGCAGATGATTGAGGAAGAGTTGTGGGGGTTCCAGTGGACGGATGGACAATGATCTGAAGTGGCGGAGTGGATGGTTGACTTCGTGGTGAAGAAGTTGAGATGGATGATGATGATGAAAGAGTCTCGCTATCAGACTCCTTAGGGGATTTCCTTGCTCTTTTCCTTGTGGGAAGAGGTAATTCGGTTGGTTGAACACCAAACTTTTCACACTTTAATCTTCTTAGGGGATGAGCAGGGTTATATTGTGAAGTCATGCTGCCTTGAGATTTATCAGATCTTTGAGGAGAAATAGAAAATCGCTGAAGTTTGTGAATTAGAGATTCGACTTTAGGAAGTTCAATGGTAGATTGTTCTGAAATGTCAGGGTTTGTAGCAGCGGTTGATACTCCAGCGACTTCTAACTCTAGATTTAAGTGTAATGGAGAAGTCAGGGGAGATGGTGAGGGTGATTTACTCTCAGAATGGTATTGAGATTTAGATTTACTTTCCATTCATAGTTCAGGCCCTCCTTCTAGCGCCAAATATGTTGAAGCCCCGAAAATCGGGTCTACAACAAGGGGGATACCTGCCCGGTACAAACCTTGGTTGGCATCTTCTTATCCATTTGGTATAGCGGGTCTGACTGGGGATATGGGACTAGTTTCCCAATCTATGAGTGTGTGTGTGTGTATAATTTGATGTTCCTGATCTAACAGTTCCTAATTGATATATTCTCATTTTAACTTTAATCTAATGCTATGCTATTGTAATCTAATAAGCAACAAGATCTAAATCTATACTAACCCGAGATGTAATTCTTCTATTATGCAATCTAAAAAGATTTCAAATAACAACTGGTAATAAAGATCATTCAGGTATTATGAGAAAAGAAATCAATAAGGATGAACCACTTCACAAAAAAAGTTAGACGAAACAATTGTGAAAAACATATCTCACAATGAGGTATTCATACGTTAAGCATAAATAAATAGCTATCACCGTACAAAAGTGCCAAATGATAACTCAGGCATTCATGCAATAATACATAAACAACTAAAAACTGTAAATCACTTTAACACATAAGCAGAAATGGTTAAGAGATAAAAGTACCATTTATAACTAGTCCTACTCATGAGCTTCAAGCGACAATGATTTATCTCTCTTTGCTCTAACATCCACTAAGAGTACAGAAGTGCAACATCAGTAGTAGATATCAAATGCAAAGATCAACAAATCCTGTTCCATTCATTCATCAAAACCTCCTCGGAGGGTGAAAAAGTGCATGTTCTAAGGACAAGTTTTTGATAAATTTCTAGACCCCTCTCTAAATGCATGAGAAGGGTTTAAATACTACTAACTAAATAACTTATTTACAAAGATTCAGGATGCAGTTTAAATGACCGTCCTCTTTCTAAGAAAAAATAAATCAAAACTATTTCTAAAAATTAAATCTAATATCTAACTATTTCTGCATTTGCTCCTTAACGTTGCAAGCATTCAGTATTTGCTTGAGTAGAGTCGGCTGACTGTCTTCCGCTTTTGGTTGAGCTAAGCAAACAGAATTGGCAAGAGCTGGTACCATCTTCTCAGCAAAATCGATGATATACTTTGAGAGCCATTGACTATGTGGCTTTACCGTGTATGCCCAGTAATAATCCCAGTTCAACTTGGTTAACCCTTTGGATTGCTTCTGCCTTTTCTTTAGCTTTCTATTTCTAGTTTGTTTTTATCATTGCTTTTTTTCAATTTCCAGGCTTACAGGTGATAGAGAAGTTAGAGGCTTTTCTTCTCGAGCAATTTTCTCAGCGATGCGTGATTAGCGCTAGGCGCTAATCGCGCATCGGAAACTGCCTCCGTTCTTTGATCCGGGCTTCTCTGATGCGTTTTTCGCCTTTTGCGCCTCTTCCTCTTTATCGGGTATAAAGCTCAAAAATTTGTAAAAATAATGATCTCGTGAGCTTTTGACCCTGAGCATTAAACTGTCTGTCTCTGATATCAGCATCGCTTAGTACCCATTTAACCATGGTTGTATACGGAAGACCTGTAATGGATGGCTTAGCAGTATTTTGTGAATCTACGGCTCTGTTGCATGTGGTGTCTGTTTATAAGGGCACCTTTTCTTTGTCTTTGAACATTGGAGCCTTGCCCTTTTTCCCCATAGTTTCCTGCAAATTGCTTTGTGTAACATTTGTTCTTCGTTCCTGTAGTTCACAAGTGAGGATAGAGTAATGATAATAAATAATGATAGGAAAGCTTTAAATGCCACGGATATGCAAAAACATGCCATCTGACGTGAACTAGCTCTTCAAAAAACACAAAACCATATTTTATTAACAACTGGAATGTAATTCATTAATTATCATTAAAGTGCGTAACCAGTTCTTGGTTCATGGAAAAACGTTTTCTTGAATATTGAGCCAGGAAAATCTGCGATGGAATGTTTCTGTGATTTGCATCGTAGTATCGCATTTCGCTATATTGCATTACCGTAATTTCATCGTGCTGTTCTATCACAAGGTTGTTTGATTGCAACATTGCAAAGATCGCAGATCGCAATATTGCAAGATCGCGGATCGCTTAATCGTTTAATTGTTATGTGCATTTTATTCGATTTTGCGATATGCAATATGCGATATCGCATATCAGTGATTTTAAGGTTTTCCAACTTGAGTGTTTATTAATGCATGCGATGCGATGGAGTTCGCATCACAATCTCGCATTTTATCGTTTTGAATCATAAGAAAATTCCCTATCATTCTTGGCGCGATGCGATATTTCTTGAGTGATATATAAGCACTAATTGGTTTTTTTTTAATTTTTTGACTAAGGGTCCCCACTTACATAGTGTTATTGTTAATACTGAATAAGGAGGGGGGTTTTTGGTGGCCACAATAGAACCTCAGTTAAATCATACTAAATTTGCTTCATGAATGAATGTCAATGGAAACTACAATCACCATGTCAGTAGGTTCGATAATCGCAGGAATTTCTTTAATGGCCAATGCTTTTCATGTCATAACTTTGGACACAAATCTGCTCATTGTGTTGCTTACAAGACCATCATGACTAGAGATGCACGAAATGAAAGGAATGTGACTGGGATCATGAAAAGGAAATATAATAACTTTTCTACTCTTGAAAATGAAATAGAATGCTCTATCTGTAACAACTTCGGTCATGAAGATTTTGAATGTAGGAGTAAATTTCGGCAAACATCTCAGAAGGAGAAAATTTCATTAGGTACCAAAACATGGAGAAAGAAATAATTACAAATAGAAAGATGTGGTATATCCTTGTATGCAGAAGGATAAGAAAATCAGTGGTACATTGATAGTGGATGCTCGAAACACATGACAGGTGATAAAGAAAAACTTCAATCATATAATGCCTTAGAAAAGGAAAAGAAGGTCTCATTTGGAAATGACACTCCTGCAGTCATAAAAGGTAAAGGCTCTGTTCTCTTAAAAGAAAAGGTTAAAGTTGCAAATGTTATGTATGTTGATGGTCTATAGCATAATCTATTGAGTGTCAATCAAATGTGTGATCAAGGAAATGAGGTAGTATTTTGATCAAATTGATGTGTTGTTCGTGAGATTGATACAGGATAAATAGAGATCAAAGGTATAAGAAATCCAAATAACCTATACATACTCAAGGGAGGACAACGACAGTGCTACCTAAGAAAAAATGATGAACACTAGCTATGGCACAGAAGATTGGGGCATCTAAGCTTCTCTCAAATAAGAAAAGCATGCAGATACAAGGTTGTTCGTGATCTTTCAAATATTAGTATTCTAAAAAAATACAATATGAAAATTATGTCAATTTGGTAAGAAAACCAGAGCTCATTTCCCTGAGAAGGAAGGATCAGCTGGTAAGCCTCTTGACCTTGTTCATACTGATTTATGTGGTCCATCGAGGAAAAAGTCACCTTGTGGAGAAGAATACTTTATATTGTTCATTAATGACTTTTCTAGAATGTGTTGGATAGGAATTCTAAAGCATAAAGATGAAGCATTTGAAAATTTCAAAGCCTTCAAGGCATTGGTTCAAAATGAATCAGATCGAAAAATAAAATGCCTTAGGTCTGATCGAGGAGGGAAATTTACCTCAGATGAATTCTACGACTTTTGTGAAGAACAAGGAATAAAAATGGAATTCTCTATCGCAAGGACTCGTTGACAAAATGGAGCGGTAGAAAGAACTAATAGAACTGTTCAACAAATGGCTTTTGCCACATTAGATGAGTCTGGGACTCTTACGACCTTCATGGGTGAAGCTGCATTTGTTGTCGTCACTATTCTGAACAAAAAAAACGTTCGGGTAAACAAAACTCAAACTCCACATGAACTTTGGTATGGTAAGAATCCTACTGTAAATACTTCAAAGTTTTCGGAAGCAAATGTTAGATCAAAAGGACTGATGAAAACCTTGTCAAGTTTGAACCCAGAGTTGATGAAGGCATTCTCCTTGGTTATTCTTCTCGAAGTAAAGGATATAAGTGTTATAATAAAAGACTTGGAAAGAATGTTGAAAGTATTGATGTTGTGGTTCATGAAGCGGGCAAAAATCCAAAGCAGGTAAGATCTGAGGATTATGAAGAAGATGCGGATTATCCTTCCACATCAAATCAAACTAATTCTGAATAAGAAGCAAATGAAGCACCAGAAGAACAAATAACAGTAGAAGAAAGGATTCCATCCAGGTATGTGCAGAAAAATCAACCAGAGACTCAAATTTTGGGACAGAAAGAGGCAAGTGTGTAGACAAGAAGAACTATTACAAAAGGTTCAAGCTATCTAGCATTCCCTTCCACCATCGAACCTCAAAATGTACATGAAGCATGCAAAGATGAATGTTGGGTCAAGGACATGAATGAAGAGCTTGAGCAAATTGAAAAGAACAATTCTTGGGAATTAGTTCCTAGACCTCATGATAAGAATATCATAGGAACCAAATGGATATTCAAAAACAAGTTGAATGAAAATGGAGAAGTTATTAGAAACAAGGCTAGACTTGTTTGTAAAGGATATGCTCAACAAGATGGTATAGATTTCGAAGAAACTTTTTCACCTGTTGCTAGACTTGAAGCCATAAGAATGTTCCTTGCTCTTTCTAGCTTTCAGAACTTCAGAGTATACCAAATGGATGTAAAATCTTCCTTTCTTAATGGAGAATTAGAAGAAGAAGTATATATTGAGCAACCAAATAGATTCATCCTTGGAAATGATCCAAAGCTTGTATGCAGATTCAGAGAGGCTCTCTATGGTCTAAAACAAGCTCCAAGGGCCTGGTACTATCGTCATGACAAATACCTCCATCAACAAGGTTTTTCTAAAGGATTAGCTGATAGCAATATATATACAAATATTGACAATGATAAACTACTAACACTTGTTGTGTATGTTGATGATATCATTTTTGGTAGCAATGAGGAAGCCATGAGTCGAAACTTTTCTTTGGTAATGCAGAAAGAATTTGAAATGTCCTTGCTTGGTGAGCTCACATATTTTCTTGGTTTACAAGTTCAACAAAATAAAGATGGTATCTTTATATCACAAATCAAGTACCTCAAGCAGATCTTGAAAAAATATGGGATGGAAGATTCTAAACCAGTATGTACCCCTATGGTAACAGGATGCAGTCTTAGCTCAAATGATGAATCAGCAGCAGTACATCAACCACCCTACACATCCATGATTGGCAGTCTGCTCTATCTAACAGGTACTCAACCAGACATCATGCATGCAGTGGGAATAGTTGTAAGATTCCAAGCAAATCCAAAGGTATCACACCTTCAAGCAGTCAAAAGGATTTTCAAATATCTTCAAGGAACTTAGAATTTTGCTTTATGGTATCCTAGAGATACAAACCTTACACTTCATGCATATACAAATGTAGATTGGGTAAGAAGCATCGATGACAGAAAAAGCACTAATGGTGGTGCATTTTATATGGGCTCCAGATTAGTATCTTGGTTCAGAAAGAAACAACGTTCAATTACATTATCTACAGATGAAGCAGAATATGTGGCTGCTGCATCTTGCTGCTCACAACTCCTTTAGATGATGCAAACATTGCAAGACATTCAGATCACACGTACTCCACGCATCTCCATTCTATGTGATAATACAAGTGCAATCGGTATTTCAAAGAATCCAGTCATGCATTCCAAGACAAAGCACATACCTATCAAATATCATTTTCTCCGTGAACAAGTGCTTGAACAAAAGGTCAAATTGGAGTATGTTCCCTCCAAGGAAAAGGTTGCTGATATATTCACCAAACCACTGCCCAGAGAGACATTTAAATATGTCAGACATAAGCTGGGAGTAGTTGATGCATCATACTGCTATTGAAACTTATCTGTTTTAGAGAAAAGTGGTTGTACGCTATTTTCATGAAGCATATCCATGCACATACACAAGTTTCTGTGGATAGAATCACGTATATGTTGGTTTAAAGAAAAGCAGTGGGCCAGACTCAAGATGAAAAGAGTTTGATATAACTCTGACAGTGATCATTTGGGACAGGTTTAGGGGGAGCATATACTTCTAATAATGCATTGTTTCCATCATCTTAGAAGATCTTGGTACAAATTCACATATTCAGGTGGAACGGTTGTAGAGAAAGATCATGGTTGCTGATGTGAATGGTGATTGATAGATGCTACTAATGATAGTTGCTGATAACTATCGTAGTCTTGTTTTAGATATTTGGTCTCTATGTCTTGTATATCTTTTATTATCAAGGTCATGTAATGACCTATTTTGTTTCCCCACTACGCATGGGATGGATGATGTAATGTTCTTATTCCGTCATGTATAAATATTTGGTATATCCCCACTTAGTTGGGTGGATGAGTCAATCTTGGTATATCCCCACCTGGTTGGGAGATGGATGTATGTATGAGTCTTTGGTTATAGGAAGGTCATTTATGATGTATAGAGTCATGTTCTTCTTGTAGAACATCTTTTTGCAGACCTTGCTTACAGTCAGGGGTGTTAGCTACCTATACCAATAGGTTTCATATTTCATGATTGGCAAGGGAAGGTCCAAATATGCTCTGCTTTGATCATGCAAAGATCACATATTTCCAAGGAAGTACAAGGTGTGTAAATAGATTAATGCATCCCAATTTTGATGGATGGTCCAATAGTCTAATCTGGACCATGTCATGTTTTAAATTGCAGTTGTAGATTAGAGAAAGAAAGTCTGTCCAAACTGTTTAATCTTGGCAGACAAGTAGTTTAAGTAGAGAAATTAAGGTTCCCACCTGCTTAATCTGGGACCTTGGAAGAAATAAGGGTAGAAGTAGATAGAAAAAACAAAAGAAAAATCCAAACAAAAGAAAAGGCAAGTAAGGGTCTGCAAGTCCAAGTGCACCCTCCAAGAAGAAATAAAAAATGCTAGGCAAGTAGCTGGGTAAGTAGTTGGGGTTGCAAAAAGGTTATCTTTACCATGGCAAATGTGTTAACTATGTTTACCAGAGCAAAAGTCAATCAGTTGACAAGGTGTTCTTCTTCATCAAGTTGCAGCAGAAAGCATGACTAACTTCCCTTTTCCCCTTTTCATGTCATTTACTAACATTCCCTCATCACTTGTGATTCATGGAAGAATTATGGTTTCATGGTGGTTCTTAATCTTTTTAGAAGCCACATTTCTTGTCTAAAACTCTTTTCATTTTGATCTACTCCATAAACTAAGTAAGTTTCAAACAAACTTAGTGGTATTCCCCTCACTTACCCTCCTCATCCATATTAACCTCTAATTCTATTATGTAACTCCCCTATTTTCACCTTTCCCCTACTAATGATAACACCATGGTGTATAAACCCCAAATCCTATATAATTACCCACCCCCTTGGCATTATAGCCAATAAGTCCTATGTTAGGGATCAAATGACGTCTGGTCATTTTGATAAGCCTAAGCCAAACCCTCTTTCTCCTTTTTTAAAAAATCCATTTTCTCACTTTTGGCCCCCATTTGCACATAAAACCTATAAAACCTTGTTTCTACCTTTACCCGCTCAAAATTGCTAAAAATACATCAAAACCCACTTGTTCCCCCTTACCCAAAGTTCAAAGATCGGGCACATAGTCACAAAAATTTCATGAAAACCCATAAGTCCAATGTTCTCCGCTCATGCACGTATGCCGAAAATAATCATTAAATAATCCCGGCCCCCCCACCATATCCGTTGACTATTTCGTCCTCCCGACAGCCGTCCGATTAAAAGATTGAAGATCCAACGGCTCTATTCGCAGCGGAGTTGTTCCGACGTCCGCTGTTTACCCGCCTTATTCCCCGGTCACATCAGTTTCCCGACAGCCGTCCGATCAGACCCCCCAGATCTGACTACCATCGTTGCATCGGAGCGGATCTCCCATCCGAAAGTTATCTTCCGATGGCCGTATTTTGGGTACGTCATATCGTAGCCACGCGTCTCCATCACCGTTCATCGGAGGTACGCCTGACAGATACCTCCCCCGTACCGTAAGCGGTGCGATATGAAACCGCTGACGGTTTCTGGTTTCCCTCATCCCACCTATATTACGTCAGCTCCCCGTCACCTCACGTCACTGCCACCGATGCCGTCACATCAACCTTTGCGCTCAACCATTGGCCGATCTGTCATGCCACTTCATCATCCCCCTGGACCAATCAGAGCCCACCACCTGGCCTGATGACGTCATGCTGATGTCATCTGACCCTGACCCCACCTATGACGTCATGCTGACGTCAGCAGAAAAACGCGCCAAAAGTCCAAAAAACCAATATTATAGTGAAATTTCACGTTTTTTCCCATTTTTCTTCCAAAAGAGTTTGTTGCGCCTGCATGCAATTTTTACGTCCACAGTCCGCCAACCTGTAGAACCTGACCAGGAGACCTCCGGAGCACCAATCCTGCCTGCATATACGACCTCTGCTCGCTGTTTGCCAGGTATTTCTCGTTATCTTTCCTCCGTACGCCTGGAATTGTCTATAAATCACTCAGAAAGATTAAAGGATGCTAAAACTCATAAATTCACCGGCGAGTTCCCCCTGCAGAGCCTCTATGGTCAACCACAAGGTCGAAAAACACTAGCCGAGCCTTAATTCCCGAGTTCCTATCAGAAAACTGTCAACTGCTCGCGCAATCGTGAGACAGTGGGTTATTCATTAAGAACCTGCCACGAGAGACAGAGTGAGGCCGAGCATTGGTCTTATTTACACTCTAAACAATATTTCAATTGCTGCTTATTAGAACCACTCTCTACTCCTCATAAATTCACCTCCCTGGTAAAGAGAAATTCCTCAGCACTGTCTTGCTCAGTTAAAACCACTTAGCACTCAATCCAAAATCCTCTTTTACAATGGAGACACCTGTAGTACTAAATGTTCAGCCTCTGAATGCCCCTCAAAGGAACTTGAAATGGCAAGCCTTGGCAGATATGGATTACCAAATTACAGAAGAAATGTTTATGAGCAGCGAATTCCACATTCATTTGTTGAATGAATTGAAAGCCAAGCATGAAAATGGGACAGATATATTGGGCATATGGGACTCTTTCCTCCCTATTTTCAAACTCCCTCAGGTCAACCAGTTCCCTGAACTAATCCACCTGTGTGCTGAACATTATGATGCTTCTCAGAGGGCTGTTGTGGACCCATCTGGTTCAGTACTTTTCTATGTTACCCCTCAAGCTATCAGAGACATGCTTTGCTTCAACACTCAGAAGAAGTTGGTCCCTTTGTCACTAGTGAACCTGATACAACAAGGGGCTAAACTGACAGATACTCAAATTGTCAAGCTTAATCAATTATACATTAACTCTGACATTGTGATGTACCCTCCAATTGGTCATGTATATCTCAATGGGCTGGGCAGAGACCTTGCAGATATGATTTGTCCCATCTTGGGATATAATTCAATTGAGCATATTGATGCAACTGTGCTGGTAATGATGCTTATGTTTACTCCTGGCAAGTCACCAATCTGCTATGACTATGCCACCTACATATCAGACAAGATTCATGAGCAATTGATGAATTTGGCGAGAGAAAGGATGTTCAGATACACCTCCTACATTTACCATTTGATCTTGTACCATCAACATGAGAAATTTCATTTTTCAATCAAAAGAGTGGATGCCCAAGGCAATCCCAGATCAGTGGTCTATTGGTCCTCTGTCTTCCACACTACACCCGAGTCTCCATACACTTACTGTGAATTTATTGATCAGTTCATCCATCCAGCTATAACAATGCTAATGAGCTCGCCTCCTCCAAGACTCACTGATGACATGCAGAGAATTCTTCAGCTATGCAAATCTTACAGCATTGGGGATTGGTACTTCTACCAAAACCACACTGTCATCAGGATATATGGGTGTGATTTGCCTCCATTCAGATTACCCAAGTATGTGCCTATGAGGCTATTTTCCCTAGAGTATTTTAGGCAATTTGGCAGAGTTGATGTGCTTCACTTTTCAGGAAAAGGCAAAAAGGCACAGTTAAAAGTGAAAAGCCAACTTGGCCATCTCATCTATAACGAGAGGGAGCAAGGATGGAGGGAAGCAGATAGAATGCTTGAGTTCCTTGGCCTCCAAACAAGTTTCCCATGGACACCCTATGACCCTAATCATTTTATAACAATGAGGAGGCTCAAATATAAGTTGTCTTCCTATGATCATCATAGTATCCCTCACATTGAAAAATATGCTAATCAAGACAAATGGAGGAGAGGGACCCTAGAAGAGCCTGTATCACAAGAAGAGCTAAATCTGAGGGCAGTAAGGAATCTAAAGAAGATGGCTGACCTTGAACTTTGTTCACAGGTGATCTCACTTCCAAGCACACAAATTGGAGCAGCTGCATCCTCCTCAACTGCCCAACAGCGAACTACAAAAGCTGTTGAAAACATACCAGAGAAGGGAAAAGAAAAGGAAATGGAGATAGAGCCACAGCAGCTAGAAAAAGAACAGCGGCAAGCAGAGCAGCAACAGCATCAACAACAGCAGGAAAGGTAGCATGAAGAAGGGCAATCTGACAGACAGCAGCCCTTGCAGCAGGAAAGAGTGGTGGATACCCCAACTTCCACTGAGCAACAGGCTCAAAACATAGTGCCTCCTAGGCCAGAAGTCACCACTGATGCCTCGGTCCTCCAAACTCCACAGAAGGAGGACTTAAGCAGAAAAAGGGATAGAGAAACTCCTCTTACTTCATCTATCAACCAGGGAGAGAAGAGACAAAGATTAAATGACTTTTCTGAGGATGATGCAGCAATAAGACAAGCATTGGGCATGGGCCCACCCAGCAGAGAAGCTTCAGCAAGTTCCTTCCAGCAGGAACAGGACAGGACCATGGGAGGGGAGGTCAGCTCCTCCAGCCAACAAAAAGAAGGACAAATAAGCATCAAACAACAATTTATAGACATCAAAAAGAGGAATGATCCTATCAAAATACAGTTGTACAATCACCTGCTAAACATGGCTCCTACCAATCAGCAAAGACTTATGTCTGCCTTTGATGTAGGTGAGGGCAAAATGATCATGAGTCATTTTATGCCCACAGCACTGCATCCCCAATCTGCCTCAGATTACCTCATGACCAACCTGGAAGTCATGGCCAAAGACATACACCCAATGGACAAAATTGAACTACATAAACAGACTGGTGAGATGGTGTATGCCTCCTTGGCAGATGAAACATTAGAAAATTACAAACTAAAGAGCAGCTTTAATGCCACAGCCTCTCAACTGGAATTGGAGAAAGCATCATCCCAGGCGAAGGACAACAGAATAAGGTCCCTGGAAGACATAATCATTGAAATTGGGCATGATCCCAAAGATATTTCAGGGATACAGGAAATCTTGAAGTTGAGGGATGCTGACATGGCTGCGATGAGGAAGAAAATCATACTCCCAGCCACCATGCACCCTCAGACAGATGAGGTAGCCCAACAAAGGCAGGAGAAAGATACCACAAATTTGTTGATATCCATTTATAAAGAGCTTGTTCAAGCACAAGAGAGATTAGGAGAATCAGAGGCTACAAAGGCATCATTGCAAGCAGCATTAAAACAAAGAGAAGAGGGTCAGACCTCTCAGCCTCCTCCTCAAATCATAAATCTTGAAGAAACTGCTCCTATCACTGCTCCTCCTCCTCAACAGACTGAACAGACAGCAACATCTACTTCAGCAGTGCCAACAACTACAGAGCAGGCCCAAAGCCTGGATATGCAAAAGCTGAAGAATGAAATCCAAATCCTGGAAGCTCAAATGACAGAGTTAAATGAGACCAGGGATAAGTTGGCCAAGGTAAATGACAAACATGATAAATCAAAGAGAGAAGTGGCAGAAAAGGGCAGGGAAGTCAAAGCCCTCAAAGACAAGATCAAAGAGCTAGAGAATGAGCTCAAGTTAGACAAGGTGGTGGCTGAGCTTAAAACAGTGCTGTGGGCTAACATTGGTCAATCTATCAATGTGCAATGGCCATATATTGAGACAATCCATGAGCAATTAGAGCTCATCCCAAAGGCACAGAAGGAGGTTTACAGATCAAGAGCTTCATTGAGCAATATGCCTGAAGTGGCCACCAGAATGATCAATGTACTTAACCATAGAACAAGTTCTCAGTTGGCTACCATGGGAATTACAAACAGAACTGAGACTATCCAAATGGTCAAAAGGGTTCTCACACTGAGAAACTTAGTGCAGACATTGGAGAGAAGAACCCAGGATATGCAGACTGAGGTGAACAAGTTTTTGGAAAAGTTTCAAGTGTTAGAAAGCAGAGGACTCCCTCGCTTACTGAACAGCACAGGGAGATTGTTCACACATGACCAGTATGCTAAAAGGGTCAATACATTTGCCACTAGCCAGATCAGTGATAAGCCCAGCACCTCAGAGGAAACAGGGCCAGCCACAGGACAGTCTCTTTACAACAGAGTCGAGAATCTGTTTTTTATAATGAATGAAATCAATCACCTGTTTGGGGTGGCTCCCAATTTCTTCAAGTACACAGAGGCAGAGGAGACAATGGATGCTATTCTTAGGCATCAACTCCCTACGCAAGAATGGTGGACAAACGCAATACAGAAGATTTTGTAAACAGGGAGTCACTTAGCAATTTTGTTTCTTAAAAATATCAGTTGTCATGCAAAGCAAAGTTTAACAAAATCAGCATGCACGGTGGATTAAAGCTGAGCCAACTCAGCAGATGGATCAGCCAACAAAGCAGAAATAGAAAACTACAGCTGGCAGGGCCGAGAAAATACAGCGCAGCAAGAAGTAAAGGCGCATTTATCAGCATTAAAGCTAAGCGTTGCAACCGACTCAATGACCTCCAAAGGTCAAAATTATCCTCTGACAGACATAAAGGGCATTTATGCTGCATTTTAAGTGGTAATAACTTCTTCTCTACTTTCTGAACAAAATTTATGAAGATATTTTCTCTCTCAGATGACTCAATGCCTGAGATATTTTGTATACGCATTCCTATAAAGCCCCCTTCGCATGAGCTTGCAAAGGTTGTTGTTGATTTCTCCTGAAGAAGTTCTTATGCTGTAATCCTTTCAGAAGTTTAATAAAGAAAGTGATGGAATTTCTCGGATTTCTGAGGTGTTGAATGCGTTCTGGCGTTTGTTGAAACTGCTGGATTCCTGTGTATCACACAATACAATAAGTCTCCGTAACTCTCTCTGTTATGTATTTTCGATCCATATATGTTTCTAATTTTGAATATCTAGCAACAAGGAAAAAGAATAACTTTCAGGATTTATTCAATGAATACCCTGAGTTCAATCCGCGTTGTTAATGAATGTTTTCTTCAGATGCAATCTTGATAAGTGTAATTCTTAATTGCCGCACTTTCAGAATACATCTTTCACAGTAGCCTTTGTCACAGGAATTCAAGTTTGCTCCTGTGCAGTGTGTTACACTTTCACCTCACCAGCCTAATAGAAAATTCTTAATTGCTTTCTGTTGGCTGACATGCCTCACCATTCAAGTTAAAATTGTTTGTCTGAGATACGCAATCGGCCCTCCAGTTTGAACACCACCAAGCCTGCATTTCAAAGCATTTCACAACTCCAGACTCCATTGCCCAATGATATATTACTCTCTAAATGCTACATCTTAAGCCCTGAAAGAAATCCTTCAACCAAAACATAAACCCAAACCTGAACAGAATACCTAGCCTAAAACACCATCATAACAGAGACAAATCATAAAGAGAGAGCCCTCTCTGATTGCAGTTTGGCTAGAAACTGTGATCCAAAGATTGGTTAGTGGTTACCCCGGCCGTATTCCCTTGGGAGTAATAGGGAACAACCTGGGTGTTAACATAATTGGCGACTCCACTGGGGAGTGCTTGAGTTTTTCAATTACCATATATTTTCATAGCTACTATCAAGCCTGAAATCAGCCAAGAGGCCTTTAATCTGTTTCTGTATCACAGTGACAGCTTTAGGGAAGAGCTTGTTTAGGGATTCTTCATCTTAGTTCTGAGAATATATAGCCATTCTAAAAATCTTCATCCAGTCGTTGCAGATATAAAAACTTCCTACAAAATCCCAAAAAACAGGTTGGAAGCTGGCTCCTAAGAAAAATCCACGGCACACTAGGGCAAATCCTGACCCTAATCCACCCATCATTGTTGATAATCCAAATACCATCCCTAGAAATATTAGGAGGCAGCAAAGGCAGGAGAAACCTGCTGATTTGACCTCAGAGTCAGATCATCCCAGCCTCATCCCTACTCCATGCAAGGTCCTTTTCCGGTCCACCCCTAGTTCCCCTAGCTCACCGTCCACATCTCAAACTTCTCCTCTCACATCCTCATCCACTGCTCATATCCCCTTGACCAACACTCTAGGTTCATCCTCACTTGTCACCCCTGTCATACCTGCTGTTCCTATTATCCCAGCTGCACCTGTTAATCCTCTAAATCCTGTAAATATGGCTAACAGATATGCACCCTTGCAGATACCAGCTAATGCTGCAGCTTTACCTCAAGATTACCAAAGCAAAATCTCATATTTTGACTCCAATGGCTCTCTAACAGCTGTCCAGCATGCGAAGAAGATGCAAGACCATTTTGAGACCTATGAAATAGATGATGACAGTGTCAGAATGAGGATGTTTTTTCAAAGCCTAACCGGGGATGTAAGAACTTGGTTTAGATCCCTGAATGCAAACTCCATTGCAACTCCTGATGAACTGTATCAAGCCTTTACTACCAGATGGGAGAAGAAGAAAGATCCCCTGCACATACTTGCTGAATATGAAACAATCAAGAGAGGTCCGCAAGAGACCGTTCTGGAGTATTGTGCTAGATTCAACTATGTGTACAATGCAATACCACAAAACCTAAGACCTCCTCCTGATTTGGCCTTGTACAAATTCCCTGATGGATTTGATCCTGACATGGCATATCAGTTGAAGGAAAGAGAACCTAAAACCCTTGAAGACGCTCAAAAGGCTGTTGTCACAGTGGAGGGAAACCTGATTGCCAAAAGAAACAGGGCAAGGTTAGAAAAGAGAAGCATATACAAAGAAGAACCTACAGCCCTTGATCAAAAACTTGATGCAATACTTAATGGTATGAAGAGATTGGGTGATAGGGTAGAATCGGTTGAGAGAAAAGCATCATGGGAAGCACCACAAAACAATCCTCCTAGGAATCCAAATTTTAGGAGAAATCCAAACCCAAACATTGGCAAGGCCAGTGCTGACCAAGACATAAGGACCCCTTTCCAAGAAAATTATGCAGAAACTTCCACATCAAATGAGCCCAATGAAGATCCTGAGATTAATTTAATGGGTCTAGACGGTGAAAGTCAAGTTTTCTTAACACAAGAAGATCATGAGGATGATGAAATCAAACTGTTCCAAACTAAGTCAGGTGAATCCTTTGACTTTAAACAAGGCTATGACACTGTTGTTTATGAAGTCCATAAACAATACAAGCTGAGAAGCAGAACTGTGAATGTTAACCAGCCTGAAAAGAAAAAGGATAATCGGCAGCCTGAAGGAGTCACAGGCACAGAACCTAATGACAAAATAAATTCACATACACAAGAAGTGATTGTTGAAGAGATCACCGAACCACTGTCCATAAAACAGCAGCCTATGGTCACTCCCCCCTCTCATCCTTATTCAACTATTTCTCCTCAAGAAATGAGTAAAAAGGATAAGTCCCAAAATCAAGATAAAAATCAAGAAGAAGATTTAATGAATAAGGAGAGGACTGTCACCTATAACCCCAGCACCCAATCTGAAAAATCCTTTGATCTAGAAACTGAAATTGGCAAAATAAAGATAGCTATTCCTCTCTTGGAACTAGCCAAGCATGACATCTATAAGCTACAGATCAAAAAGTCCCTTCAGCTCACCAGCAACATAGATGATGTCAATGTGCTGGATGACACTCCAGAATTGTTATTTGGCCCGGAAGTGGATGGAAAAACAATAGTCACAGGGGTACTACCTTTTTATGTCAGCCTACATATTCATGACAAAATACTACACAATGCAATGTTTGAATCAGGTGCTTCTCACAATCTCATGCCAAAAGCAGTCATGGAAAGACTAAATTTGGACATAACAAGACCATACAAGGACCTGTTTTCCTTTGATTCCAGCCAAGTCAAGTGCCTAGGTCTCATAAAAGATTTATGTGTGTCTTTGGTTCAATACCCAAACAAGACAATCCTAATGGATGTGGTAGTTGCTGATATCCCACCCAAGTATGGGATGCTGTTATCAAGATCATGGGGAGCTAAACTCCAAGGTTCCCTACAATTAGACATGTCATATGCCACCATCTCTGTTTTTGGGCAACCAAAAAGACTGTACAGAGAAACACTAATGAAATACATGGTCAGCAGTGAGGAAAAGCCTCAAAACTTTCCCATATATGCTATCCATTCAGACATAGACTCATACATTCTCTTCAATGACACCAAAACTCCCTCAAAAGGTGAAGTTGAAACCAAGATATTCATACAAGAGAAAGACTCAAATGAAAGTATCACCACCCATGAAACAACAGCCAATCAAACACTAGATGTTGCTGCTGCCCTAGTTGTCCAGAACATCCAATCAAATGATGAGACTGTCCTAGAAGACAAGCTAGAGAAAAAACCACAATTGCTACTCACATTACCAGCCCATGAACATATCATTAAAACTCCTTCCCAACAGGACATTCTATGGTTCCTTGAATTTGATGGTGCAGTTAACAAATTAGGAGTAGGGGCTGGAGTTTGGGTACACAATAAAGAAAATAGCTATGCAGAAGGTAGAGCCTACAGATTGAATTTCAGATGTACTAATAACATGGCTGAATATGAGGCTCTCTTACTAGGTCTCAAGTTAGTAAAGTCCCTACAAGCGATAAAAGTGTCAATCCTAGGAGACTCAGACCTAGTTATCCAACAAGTAAAGGGAAATTTTGTCACCAATGATAAAAGATTGAGGTCTTATAGGTCTGCTGTTGTTACACTAAAAAATGTCACCATGACTATTTACAGTTAGTATGGCTCAATCAACAGTCATGCTACCCTCTTAGGCAAGTCTTATGCCTCTGCTCTCCATGTCAAACTCCAAAAAAGAGAGAAAGTCTTGTATAAATGTATTTATCTCTGGGGACGTAGGTTCTCTCAACCTTACCTGCGGGGACGCTCCCAATGTTCACAAAAGCTGCGTCCAAAGACGCTCTGTATGTAAAGGGACAGGTGCGTCCCCCTGTAAAGGTTAGAATGCGCAAGTTTCATCTTTAAAAAGTTACTTGTGGTCATTTCTAGAGCATTCTAGAAGGTTGTTCGACGTGTATTGGGCGCCTCCAGATGGTTCATGCACTCCTATCAAAGAGGAACTTATCCCATCAATAAGGGAGCTATCCCACCCAAAGAGGGGATTATCCCATTGATGGTGGACCTGATTAACCTCCTCTTGAGTACTATAAATACAGGCATTGGGCTAGAAGGAGGAGAGGTTGAAAGCTATACATTTCTAAGGGTAAATGTTGCAGGAATTAGGACTCCCATTTAGAAGCTTGTGAGGAGAGATTGCCATCTTTGCTTGTTCTATTTGGAAGTGGGTGAGCTTTGTCAAAGTAGAGGAAGACTCTTGTGGACCCTGGAAGGAGCTTGCACAACACCAAGGCTCAGGTTGTAATGGTTCCTTTTGATTACCTTTAATGCAAATTGGTCCATTCTTCTCAATAACTTGTTGTTTATGGGTTATTTCATGTACTCCTTGGTCTATATGTTGAATATGCTTTGTTTTATGTTATAATCAGGTGCTATTTAATTGTTTGACTATTGGTGATTGCAGGTTTTGGAGAAAAGGAGGAACTCATCCAGATCAACAAAGCTTGGACTTCTACAACAGCGTTTGGACAAAGGTAAGAACGAAACACTTGATTTCTCATATCATAATGCATGTTTAGAGAAGGATAGCTCCAGTTTGTTTTGTTTGTCATTAGAATGTCTTAGACTTCTAGGAAGGTTGGTTGTGTCCGCACAAACGACATTTTCCGCCACGACAAATTGGCGACTCCACTGGGGATTCCATTAATGTGAAAAGTCTTTTCCTTTGTATGAACTTTGCTCTGAGAAAATTAGTTTATT
Source organism: Pinus tabuliformis (assembly GCA_031772625.1). Classification (NCBI taxonomy): domain Eukaryota; kingdom Viridiplantae; phylum Streptophyta; class Pinopsida; order Pinales; family Pinaceae; genus Pinus; species Pinus tabuliformis. The sequence goes on along the minus strand of CM062807.1, from coordinate 896,405,231 downwards.
TTTCTGGTTTTTGGCTCTGTGACTTTGTCTTTGGGTGGGTTAGCTTAGAGTTAGAATCCTTTTAGTTTTTCTTGAGTTTTTCAGTAGGACGCACCCTCTGAGTGCTGCACAGTGCGTCCCTGGACGCACTTTTGCTGTGTGCACAGAGCGGGCCCGCACCTGTTCTAACGGGTCGCCTGCGTCCCCCTGCTAAAATTTAAGAAAATTCCATTTTTTGCATTTTTGCTCTTAGATTTTGTTTTTTCATAGTTTTTACTGCCCAGATCCATTAGTCTCCTGTCAAAGATCTTCACCTAAGCTTGTTTCATTGGCATTCCTGCTTTAAGCTTTCATCAATTGGGTGTTTTGAGTCTCTTTTTTGAGAAATTCTTAATTTGATTTCCTTTGGTCATTACTTGGAGGTTTGTCTCAGTCTTTTCACAATTTTGCATCTTTTTGCTTCTGTTTTTGCGTATGAGTGTTAATCGCCTTTGAGTGTTTTTATTTTTTGATCTTTGGAACTCTCACCCAATTTTCTCGACTTGCACTTGATTGGTTCTTAGATCACATTAGAATCATCTTGTGTTTTGAGGATTCTCTTGCATAGATCACATTTGCATAATTAGAATTCTCATTTTCGGAATATGAATGAAAAATGTGCATAGATTCCATTTGCATACTTTTCAAGTGAATTGTGCATAGATTACAATTGCATAGTTAACATTCTGAAAAATCAATTGTAGATTTAGATCAGCTTTCTTTGATTTGAATTTACACAAAAATAAAAATAAAAAAAGGTTTGGAATTGATTTGCATTAGTTTTTCTTGATGAAATTAGTGCATTAGAGAATTTGTTATTTTTCTCTTAGTGATCAATTTTTGCATTGTTGGAAGTGAATGGAAACTCTTTCCTTACTTTAGTTAGGATTCATCGAATTGAAAAGATTACATTATCATATTCGATTGCATTCAGTTGAGTCGGGTCATAACACCATTGGTTTCGTATCCATTTACCCATTTGAGTAATAACAGCCTTAATAACACAACGATTAATTAAAATTCATCTAGTAATTTTTACATTTCTAGGGCTCTGAAGCACCACCATAGCTTAGGCTAGTGTCTTGGAGTAGGTGAGTACTTAACTCTCCAAGACAATAAAACCAAACAAGTAGCTGATCTTGTGATAGAATCAAATCCAATTGTTACATTTACACTCTGGGAAAGCTCCTCTTAAAGGAGAAGCACGAGCTCGTGTCCGAACCAGTGAGGGGATCCATCCTCCCTCGTTGGGAACGACGCCAGACAGTACGTATTACAAACGGTAAACCTCGGATTAACCATTGTCGAGGAGCCAGGGGTCACTTATCGGTAAACCTTGGATTACTGTCAAGGAGCCGGTAAGGGGATTGAGCTTGCTACTCTGCCCTTGCGTGCTGTCGGAGTTTAGACTGTTCCCCCAGGTGTACTTGTGGCCGTTGGTAACCTTAGTGACCATAATCTTTAGGATTCTACCCAAGGTGACGGTGGAGGGAAGATCCCACTGTACCTAGAGCAGACGTCGGTTATACTCACTTGGATTTTCTGGGGGGTTCACTTCACTCGAGACGGTTAAAGTGGAGGAACTTGGTCCAGTCTATTCATTAAGCAGGTTGCCGGGGTAACTGTTCCACCCACCACTTCTGTACTGAATTCGGCGATGTTGGGCTTCATCACCAACTAGTGTTTTCGGTCCGGAAGGCTACTGTTTGTGTATGGTTTGGCTCCTAGATTTGATAGCGCGTGTTAATTTGTTTGTTTTTACTTTTAGAGACCATAGGTGTGAATTGTGAATTTTAATTGTTAGGTGTGAATCGTGAATTGTTAATTTTAGTTTTAAATTGTTAATAAAATTCACTGAAGTTGAATATAATGGCAAATGTTCCAGAATTTATCAACCTAGGAACCCCTCCCAATGAGAATCCTAGTACTTTTCCTTACTTTGGAAATGTTGGTCCTCCTTATATGGCTACTTTGTCATTACCTGGATTTACAATAGGTTTACCGATATGGTTATTTTCAACTTCGTTGGCCCAAAATACTCCAATTGTTCCATCTCAACCGGATGCTTCACCTCAACAGAGTTCACCATCTCAACATCACCAACCTTCTGTTGACCCTTTACCTTCTTCACCTAATTTTTCTTCCTCCATTTCTTCCTCTTCGCCTGGTAAAAGCCTTGATGCTAGTAACCAAGAGGCTAAGAAGAAGAAGAAAGGGAAGAAGAAGAAGAAGAAGAAGAAGCAAGATAAGAAAGAAGTCAACCAACCAACCATGGCTGTAAGTGTTAGTTGTGTTGAGGAAAATTCCGACATGCACCGTAAACCCAAATACCCTTGCAGGCTTTGTAAGGGTGACCACTTCCTTGTCAATTGTCCTGGTATTCCAAAGGTCTTGGAAGTATGGTCAGAAAAAACTCATCAACTTTCCGTTGATCCATCAACCAGTGTTAGTCAGGTTCCTGGGAAAAAGGGTAAAGTTAGGTTTCCTTGTAAGTTATGCAAAGGGAGTCATCAAACTCACATTTTCCCTCACATGGATGAAGCCTCAACATTGTTGGAAAACCTTACTGTTCCACAGCAAGAATTAGCAACTGGTTACCGTAAACTTTCTCCCAACCTACCATCAACTGACGGAGTGATTGATTTAAATTCAAGTATAGTCGATCACACTCTTCCATTGGAGAGTGAAACTCATGTCACTCAGGTTGATGATCTATTAGTTGATCAAGTGGTCGATTCAAATTCACGTTCGGTCGATCCCACTTTCCATCTAGAGAGTGAATTTCATACCGCTCAGGTTCTTCTTGTTACATCAGATTCTTCTATGCCGGGGGGCATTTCATCTGTTTCTATAGAACCCCCTCCAAGTACTGAGGTTTTTTCCTTTGATTGGAATAGACTGACAGAACCTTGTCTTCCTTCCTCCATCCCTTTCCAAATCATTGTCAAGGCTGGTGGTAGGGACATACATCATACTCAGGTAGATGAAGGTGCTTCTGTTAGTATTTTATCCTCAACTGTTTGGAAAGCTTTGGGTTCCCCTCAGCTTGCGCCTATTACGCAGAATCTGAAAGCTTTTAACAGAACCATCAGTGAACCTTTAGGGATCCTTCCTAAGTTTTCTATTACCTTGGAAGGTAAAACTGTCTGTATTGATCTTATGGTAGTTCGAGGTCCCTTGGATTTCAATTTACTCCTTGGACGAGACTATGTTTATGCAATGAAAGCTGTTGTATCGACACTCTTTCGCGTGATGTCTTTCCCTCACAATGGCAGTATTGTGACTGTAGACCAGCTTTCATTCCCTAGTCTTGTTTCAACTACCAATAATATGACACCCCTAAATGTTCCTGATTCTAAAGTGGTATCTACCCTGCCACGGGTTAATTATGTGGCAACTGGTCCCATGTTTTCAGTTACCGATGTAAGTGAGCCTCTCACTGTTGATTTAGATCCGGTAATTGACATGGAAAACTCTATGGGATTATTTGAACATGATGTTCTTATCCCTTTTGAGTCCCTTGACATGTATTCCTTCCAGAGAACTATTCTTCCTTCTGATGAAGACCTCTTGGAAGCCATGATCAAGGTGTGTCCATTGACATGTCTTTCTTCCAGTCGGAAGCCATGATCAATGAGTGAGGATAGTTTGTTCCCATCTCAACCTCATTAAAAAATGAAACTGGATAGTGTGAGGATAGTTTCTTCTAGTCTCAACCTCGTTAAAAAATGAAACTGGACGTCAGGAGCATAGTTCCTTGTCTTGTGTCAAGCTCATTAAAAAATGAAACAAAGAGTTGCGAGGATAGTTTATTCCTCTCTCAACCTTGTTAAAAAATGAAATTGGATACGAAGATAGTTTTTTCCTGTATCAACCTCGTTAAAAAATGAAACAGGCTAGCACGAGGAAAGTTCCTTTTACTGTGTCGACCTCGTTAAAAAATGAATCAGTGAGTACGAGGATAGTTTTTTCCTGTATCAACCTCATTAAAAAATGAAATAGGCTAGTATGAGGATAGTTCTTTTACTGAGTCAACCTCATTAAAAAATGAATCAGGTAGATTTTAGGATATGTAGGTAGATTGTAATAAGTAGGTTTACGAGGAAAGTTCCTTTTACTGTGTCGACCTCGTTAAAAAATGAATCAGTGAGTTTGAGGATAGTTCCTGTTACTGAGTCAACCTTGTTAAAAAATGAATCAGGTATGAGGATAGTTCTTTTACTGAGTCAACCTCATTAAAACATGAATCAGCTAGATTTTAGGATATGTAGGTAGATTGTAGAAAGTAGAGTTTTGAGGACAGTTCCTGTTACTGAGTCAACCTCGTTAAAAAATGAATCAGGTATGAGGACAGTTCCTGTTACTGAGTCAACCTCGTTAAAAATGAATCAGGTATGAGGATAGTTCTTTTCTTGTGTCAACCTCCTTAAAAATGAAACAACTCCCTTTTCAAGTTAAATATTGAAAGTAAACCTTCATTTCATCCAGCCGGTTGAATGCAATGAAGCCTGGGGGGCATGTACCTTGCTTTGCATCATTATGCTGGAGGCATGCAAACTTTTTGAGCATAGTTCCTTGTCTTGTGTCAACCTCGTTAAAAAATGAAACAAGGGTAGGTTAAGTAGGTAGATTGTAGAGAGTAGTCATGAGCATAGTTCCTTGTCTTGTGTCAAGCTCATTAAAAAATGAATCAAGGATTTTTAGAGCATAGTTCCTTGTCTTGTGTCAAGCTCGTTAAAAAATGAATCAAGGTTTTTAGAGTAGAGTTTTTGTTAGGTAGATTGTAGAAAGTAGTTACGAGCATAGTTCCTTGTCTTGTGTCAAGCTCGTTAAAAAATGAAACAACTCCCTTTTCAAGTTGAATTTTTCCAAGATCTTGAAAGTAAATCTTCATTCCATCCACCGTATTGAATGCAATGAAGCTTGGGGGGCATGTACCTCGTTTTGCGTCATTATGCTGGGGGCATGTGAATGTATAACAAGCATAGTTTTTCGTTTCAAGCTTGCGTAAACATGACACCGAATCCGAGCATAGTTCTTTTCCTGTGTCAAGCTCGTTAAAAAATGAAACAAATCCTCCTCTACTTGAGTCGAAAGTTTGACTAGACCTCATAGATGTTAGGTTGTATGTTTAGGTTAGTTATTTCATTTTTTCATAATTTTCTTACAATTTTAGGTCGAGTCTTTCAAATGATCTCGTAACTCAACCTTCATTTCATCCAAATGAAGCTGGGGGGCATGCGCTCTAGCAGTTACGCTTAGGGGGCATCAAGCACAATTTTCTCTCTGTTTCAAGCTTGTGAAAAAATGAAACTACTTTGAAGCATAGTTTTTGTCTGTTTCAAGATTTTGTAAAAATGAAACCTATCTCGAGTCAATTTCAGTTATTTTCAAGACTCGTCAAACTCATGAAAATACCGAGATTATTTTGCTGTCTTTCATTCTCGTAAAACAAATGAAAATGCCGAGTTCTTTCCGTCTTTTCCTGCTCGTAAATTAAATTGAAAGTCGGCCACATGAGTACATTTTTATCCCTTTTTCGAACTCGTTAAAATTTACGAAAAAGTGAAACCTTGGAGTCATCTTTTAAGCCCTTTTCTGACTCCTAAAATATGAAAAGATTGCCGAGCGTTTCTTTTACACTCATTAAAACGGAATCAAAAGACGGTCCCCTTATAGCTCTTTTCTGACAGTAAAATCAGGAAGAGATTGCCGGGTTTTTGTCGTTTCAAACTCGATACTGGAAATAAAACGACGTGTCCTTGATCGCTTTTTACTTTTCAGGTCAGTGGCACTAATTATGAAAGTACTCCTTGGTCGCAAGATCAAGCGGTTCCCCCAGGTATTATTTTATACTTTTTCGGGCTTGAGGGACACAAATCTACGAAAAAGTTCAACTTGGAGTCTTCTTAAGTTTTTCAGACTCTCTAAAATTGAAAAACGCTGAGTTTCTCCTATACTGGGCTCGTTAAACATTTCACAGTAAAGGACCTGTTCAATTACAAACAGGAACGAACCACTCCTTCCTAGGGTTCGAATCAAAACTAGGTTGGACTCATCCGAAGGATGAGCTTATAATCAAGCATATGTTATCCTCCTCAAGCTTGTTAAAAATAAAGAGGTACTTGCCAGAAATGGTGGGGGAAAAAAGAGAAGAATGAACTTGTTTGTTACCTTTTGTCTCAAAAGAAACTTTATTACCACTCTTGAACACGACACTTTTCATTCACCTGGGTTGGGAAATCTTTTACCTCACAGTTGATCAAACCACTTTTGAAAGTCTTCAACCGGGTTCCGGGGATTAACTTTGAGTTATTTAGCACCAAACCATCTGTCGTGTCGTTATGTGTCCAAGAGGTCTGCAAAAAAAACTTTCATCTACAAAATACTTGTCATCCATTTGACCATCCCTGAGTCAGTCCTTACAGCAACATTTCTTCAACTTGAACAATGATTTCGTGTTGTGGGCTTGCCTGCAACGGGTCACTTTCTATCGACATCAGCACATTATCTAGAGAGATGACTTAGAAATCGTCAGTGCCTTGAAGTCTGCATGCATCAATGGCAGGTTTCTTGCCTTTGATGTCAGTTTACATCATTGACTTTCGATCGAAGGATTCCGTGAAATGTTCGACATCAACTCATTCATTCACATCTCATGGATTGTACTGGGTACTTTGAGAACCATTAACGTTACTGGTGGTCTCTCTCACGCTTGTTAACAGTTTACATCATCGACTGGTAATCAAGTGGTTTCTACCATGTTCGACATCAACTCATTTATTCGCATGGCTAGAATCGTATCAATTCGAGAAGTAGAAATGAACACCCTGGATCTAGTTTCTACCATCCAGGCTGCGAGGAGTTTTGTATTCATTATCTAAGTAGACTAATCATAAACAGATGGCTGCGTCCATACTGTGTCTACAAAAGTCTATGATTGTGATGTACTGCAAAATCATTCCTGTATCAGAGTAGTTAGTCTGTTAGTTAAAGTTTTAAATCTGAGTATGGGAATGCCTACCTCAGTGATGATATAATCCTATACATGTATTTTGTGTTGAAAATTGCAGGTTCTGACCAGGCTCTCCATGGGATAATCCTTGAAATGATAAAGCGCTTCACCCTTCCTAGATATTACAAACCCTAATCTATTCCAGGCTTCGCAATTTAGGGGGCAATCTGTTACACTAGAAAATGTCACCATGACTATTTACAGTTAGTATGGCTCAATCAACAGTCATGCTATCCTCTTAGGCAAGTCTTATGCCTCTGCTCTCCATGTCAAACTCCAAGAAAGAGAGAAAGTCTTGTATAAATATATTTATCTCTGGGGACGCAGGTTCTCTCAACCTTACCTGCGGGGACGCTCCCAATGTTCACAAAAGCTGCGTCCAAAGACGCTCTGTATGTAAAGGGACAGGTGCGTCCCCCTGTAAAGGTTAGAATGCACAAGTTTCATCTTTAAAAAGTTACTTGTGGTCATTTCTAGAGCATTCTAGAAGGTTGTTCGACGTGTATTGGGCGCCTCCAAATGGTTCATGCACTCCTATCAAAGAGGAACTTATCCCATCAATAAGGGAGCTATCCCACCCAAAGAGGGGATTATCCCATTGACGGTGGACCTGATTAACCTCCTCTTGAGTACTATAAATACAGGCATTGGGCTAGAAGGAGGAGAGGTTGAAAGCTATACATTTCTAAGGGTAAATGCTGCAGGAATTAGGACTCCCATTTAGAAGCTTGTGAGGAGAGATTGCCATCTTTGCTTGTTCTATTTGGAAGTGGGTGAGCTTTGTCAAAGTAGAGGAAGACTCTTGTGGACCCTAGAAGGAGCTTGCACAACACCAAGGCTCAGGTTGTAATGGTTCCTTTTGATTACCTTTAATGCAAATTGGTCCATTCTTCTCAATAACTTGTTGTTTATGGGTTATTTCATGTACTCCTTGGTCTATATGTTGAATATGCTTTGTTTTATGTTATAATCAGGTGCTATTTAATTGTTTGACTGTTGGTGATTGCAGGTTTTGGAGAAAAGGAGGAACTCATCCAGATCAACAAAGCTTGGACTTCTACAACAGCGTTTGGACAAAGGTAAGAACGAAACACTTGATTTCTCATATCATAATGCATGTTTAGAGAAGGATAGCTCCAGTTTGTTTTGTTTGTCATTAGAATGTCTTAGACTTCTAGGAAGGTCGGTTGTGTCCACACTTTTGACTGATTCCGTGTGACAGCTGTTGCTGATGTACTAAACTCCTTCTTTGAATTCCAAATCACTAAGATTTCTAGGACCCACAATCTACATGCTCATAGTTTAGCTACCTTTGCAAGTACCTGCAAGCTGCCTTTTGAGCCCCATCATTGTTTTACAGCTGAGATTAAACACAGACCATCTGTCCTAAACAATGTCAATGATTGGCAAGTGTTTGATGATGACAAGCAAATAAACAATTTCTTGACTTTGCAGCAAGAATTTTCAGGACTAAATATTGACAATGACAAAGCAAGTCAATCACAAATACTTGACAAAGCAAGTCAATCACAAATACAGTTTCAGAAGATTACTCACCCAATATCACCCAGAACAGCAAAACAAATGCTAAATCCAACTATTTTCAACATAGACAACATTAAGCAAATTCAATCAAACAATTGTGAGCAAGTAGCCAATGCCGAAACTGAAATCATAGAGTTGAAAGACAATTTCCTACCAACAGGCCTAACTCCCCTAGAGGACATCTTTGATTCAAATGATATTCCCAGAAAACCAAAAATGCAGCCCTTAAATGCAGCCATTGAAGAATACAACATAGGTACAGTTGACAAACCCAAAATAATTAAATTGTCTGCATCTTTACCTCCTGATCAAAAGCCAAAATACATTAACCTTTTTAAAGAGTTCCAGGATGTCTTTGCATGGAGTTATGAGGACCTAAAGTCCTATGACACCTCTGTTATCCAGCATACTATCCCTCTCAAACCTGATCAAAAGCCCTTTAAACAAAAATTGAGGAGAATCAAACCTATGCTTCTCCCAGCAATGGAACAAGAAGTACAGAAAATGTTTAAGGCAGGCATCATAGCACCAATCAGATTCTCTGAATGGATCTCCAACTTAGTCCCTACAAGAAAGAAGACCGGTGAAATTAGGCTGTGTGTGGACTTAAGGAATCTGAACCAAGCATCCCTCAAAGACAACTATCCCTTACCTAAGATGGATCATATTCTCCAAAGAGTGGTAGGGGCCTCAAGGATCTCATTACTTGATGGATTCTCGGGTTTCAACCAAATCCTAGTACACCCTGATGATCAAGACAAAACTGCATTTACAACCCCATGGGGAACTTTCAAGTATGTTAAAATGCCTTTTGGGTTGAAGAATGCCGGGGCAACATTTCAAAGAGCAATGGATATTGCTTTCGCGAAGGAGATTCATGATTTCCTTGTCATTTATTTAGATGACCTCACACCTTTTTCCAAGTCTGACCAAGAACATTTGAAACATTTGAGGCAGATCTTCCTAATATGTAGGAAATATGGAATTTCGTTGAATCCCAAAAAATCCCTGTTTGGTTTAGAGGAAGGTAAACTATTGGGCCATATCATCTCTAAAGATGGCATAAGAATTGATCCAGATAGGATACAAGCTATCCTACAAATGCCCCACCCAAGAAATATAAAAGAATTGCAAGGATTCTTGGGAAAAATCAACTTCTTAAGGAGATTTATCCCAAATCTGTCCGAGTTGATCAGATTGCTTAATAATATGCTAAAGAAAGATTCAAAGGTGAAATGGACAGTTGAAGCAAATCAAGCCTTTGAAAATATAAAGCTGGCCCTCACTCAAACCCCAGTGTTGACCAATCCTCAGTTTGACAGAGAATTCATCATCTTCTCTTTTGCCTCCCAGCATACTATTGCTGCTGTTTTATTACAGAAATATGACCAAGGAAATGAGAAGCCTATTGCCTTCTTTAGCAGAGCTCTTAGAGATGCACCTCTGAAATATCAGATCATGGAAAAGCAGGCTTATGCTTTGGTCAAGGCCATTAAAGACTTTAGGATTTACATCCTTTATTCCCATGTTGTGGCTTATGTACCAAGTCCTATTGTCAAAGACATTCTCACCCAAGAAAACTTAGAGGGCAGAAGAGGAAAGTGGATTGCCAACATATTGGAATTTGATATTGAGATAAAACCAACTAAACTAATAAAAGGGCAAGGTCTGGCCAAATTAATGACAGAAGCAAATTTCCAAGCCCTAGACATCAATCAGCTGGACAGTGAAACAGAGCTGGCGACTCCAAAGATCAATGTAGCCTTTGAACAATCTCCTTGGTACTCTGATATCTGTTATGTCTTGCAAAACCTGTGTGCTCCCCCAGGACTGTCCAAAACCAAGTGTAGGTTCTTAAAAATGAAAACATCAAAATTTTGCGTAATGGATGGCAATTTGTTTTGGAAAAACCATGAAGGTATATTGCTGCACTGTTTAATTGAAATTGAAGCTGACAATATCATAAAAGAATTCCTTGCAGGTGACTATGGTGGACATTTGTATTGGAAATCCACTGTGGACAAAATACTGAGGGCCGGTTATTACTGGCCCACCATGTTTTCTGATGTCAAGAAATTCACAACCTCATGTCACAAATGCCAAGTGTTTGAGGGGAAAAGAAAGCTACTGCCTCTTCCCTTAAAGCCCATTGCAACAGATAGACCTTTTCAACAATGGGGCTTGGATTTCATTGGGGAAATTCATCCATCATCTTCAGGACAACACAGATGGATTTTGACAGCCACAGACTACTTCACCAAGTGGATTGAAGCTGCCCCATGCAGACAAGCAAATGATTCAATAATCATTCAGTTTTTGGAGAACAACATACTGGCTAGATTTGGCTGTCCTGACAAAATAATAACAGACAATGCTGCTGCTTTCAGATCCAAGAAAATGGTGAAATTTTTCCATAAATTTCATATTACTTTGGGCCATTCTACTGCATACTATCCCCAAGGAAATGGCCTTGCTGAATCATCAAACAAAAGCTTGGTGAACATCATAAAGAAGGTGTTGGAAGAAAATAAAAAGAATTGGCATAAGAAACTAGTCAATGCCTTATGGGCAAATAGACTAACAACCAAAAGATCAATTGGGACCAGCCCATATGAGTTGGTTTATGGACTAGAAGCCAAATTCCCCTCATCCTTAGGAGTGCCTGTAATGAAGCTTCTTCAAGAAAGCCAAGCTGAACCAAATGATATGCAAAGAAGGATTAATCAGATCATATGTCTGCAGCAAACCAGAGATCAAGTTTTCAGCAGAGTTCAAGTATTACAAGAAAAACTAAAGAAGGCCTTTGACAGAAGAACTAAAGCAGAAAATTTTAATGTTGGTGACAAAGTCCTCAAGTGGGATGCAAGGAGAGAAGACAAAGGAAAACATGGAAAATTTGACTCCCTTTGGAGAGGACCATTTGCTGTCCAAGCAGTACAAGGTAATAATACCTATTTCCTTAAAAGTCTAACTGAAGCTGACTTGGATGAAGGTCCTGTCAATGGCAGGATGCTGAAGCACTATTTTGACTATTTCCCATGAGTGCAACCTGAGGTTCCCTTGTATATATGCAGATGTATATATTATTTTCTGTTTAGATTGTAAAAATGCGGTTTTTTGAAGATTATTGACTATCAGCAAAAGGTAAATAGAATCAGAGGTCTACCAAGAAGAGAAGCACACAATTTGGGCACTTCAAAGCAACAAACTACAAGATGGACAAGAGTAAACAAGGAGCAAGGCAATCTGACCTGCTGTTCTTGGTCTTTCAAATGAAACACCATCCCCATGTGGAGCCACTGTTAGCTACCTATACCAATAGGTTTCATATTTCATGATTGGCAAGGGAAGGTCCAAATATGCTCTGCTTTGATCATGCAAAGATCACATATTTCCAAGGAAGTACAAGGTGTGTAAATAGATTAATGCATCCCAATTTTGATGGATGGTCCAATAGTCTAATCTGGAACATGTCATGTTTTAAATTGCAGTTGTAGATTAGAGAAAGAAAGTTTGTCCAAACTGTTTAATCTTGGCAGACAAGTAGTTTAAGTAGAGAAATTAAGGTTCCCAACTGCTTAATCTGGGACCTTGGAAGAAATAAGGGTAGAAGTAGATAGAAAAAACAAAAGAAAAAGCCAAACAAAAGAAAAGGCAAGTAAGGGTCTGCAAGTCCAAGTGCACCCTCCAAGAAGAAATAAAAAATGCTAGGCAAGTAGCTGGGTAAGTAGTTGGGGTTGCAGAAAGGTTATCTTTACCATGGCAAATGTGTTAACTATGTTTACCAGAGCAAAAGTCAATCAGTTGACAAGGTGTTCTTCTTCATCAAGTTGCAGCAGAAAGCATGACTAACTTCCCTTTTCCCCTTTTCATGTCATTTACTAACATTCCCTTATCACTTGTGATTCATGGAAGAATTATGGTTTCATGGTGGTTCTTAATCTTTTTAGAAGCCACATTTCTTGTCTAAAACTCTTTTCATTTTGATCTACTCCATAAACTAAGTAAGTTTCAAACAAACTTAGTGGTATTCCCCTCACTTACCCTCCTCATCCATATTAACCTCTAATTCTATTATGTAACTCCCCTATTTTCACCTTTCCCCTACTAATGATAACACCATGGTGTATAAACCCCAAATCCTATATAAATACCCACCCCCTTGGCATTATAGCCAATAAGTCCTATGTTAGGGATCAAATGACATCTGGTCATTTTGATAAGCCTAAGCCAAACCCTCTTTCCCCTTTTTTAAAAAATCCATTTTCTCACTTTTGGCCCCCATTTGCACATAAAACCTATAAAACCTTGTTTCTACCTTTACCCGCTCAAAATTGCTAAAAATACATCAAAACCCACTTGTTCCCCCTTACCCAAAGTTCAAAGATCGGGCGCATAGTCACAAAAATTTCATGAAAACCCATAAGTCCAATGTTCTCCGCTCATGCACGTATGCCGAAAATAATCATTAAATAATCCCGCCCCCCCCCACCATATCCGTTGACTATTTCGTCCTCCCGACAGCCGTCCGATTAAAAGATTGAAGATCCAACGGCTCTATTCGCAGCGGAGTTGTTCCGACGTCCGTTGTTTACCCGCCTTATTCCCCGGTCACATCAGTTTCCCGACAGCCGTCCGATCAGACCCCCCAGATCTGACGACCATCGTTGCATCGGAGCGGATCTCCCATCCGAAAGTTATCTTCCGATGGCCGTATTTTGGGTACGTCATACCGTAGCCACGCGTCTCCATCACCGTTCATCGGAGGTACGCCTGACACATACCTCCCCCGTATCGTAAGCGGTGCGATATGAAACCGCTGACGGTTTCCGGTTTCCCTCATCCCACCTATATTACGTCAGCTCCCCGTCACCTCACGTCACTGCCACCGATGCCGTCACGTCAACCTTTGCGCTCAACCATTGGCCGATCTGTCATGCCACTTCATCATCCCCCTGGACCAATCAGAGCCCGCCACCTGGCCTGATGACGTCATGCTGACGTCATCCGACCCTGACCCCACCTATGACGTCATGCTGACGTCAGCAGAAAAACGCGCCAAAAGTCCAAAAAACCAATATTATAGTGAAATTTCGCGTTTTTTCCCATTTTTCTTCCAAAAGAGTTTGTTGCGCCTGCATGCAATTTTTACGTCCACAGTCCACCAACCTGCAGAACCTGACCAGGAGACCTCCGGAGCACCAATCCTGCCTGCATATACGACCTCTGCTTGCTGTTTGCCAGGTATTTCTCGTTATCTTCCCTCCGTACGCCTGGAATTGTCTATAAATCACTCAGAAAGATTAAAGGACGCTAAAACTCATAAATTCACCGGCGAGTTCCCCTGCAGAGGCTCTATGGTCAACCACAAGGTCGAAAAACACTAGCCGAGCCTTAATTCCCGAGTTCCTATCAGAAAACTGTCAACTGCTCGCACAATCGTGAGACAGTGGGTTATTCATTAAGAACCTGCCATGAGAGACAGAGTGAGGCCGAGCATTGGTCTTATTTACACTCTAAATAGTATTTCAATTGCTGCTTATTAGAACCACTCTCTACTCCTCATAAATTCACCTCCCTGGTAAAGAGAAATTCCTCAGCACTGTCTTGCTCAGTTAAAACCACTTAGCACTCAATCCAAAATCCTCTTTTACAATGGAGACACCTGTAGTACTAAATTTTTAGCCTCTGAATGCCCCTCAAAGGAACTTGAAATGGCAAGCCTTGGCAGATATGGATTACCAAATTACAGAAGAAATGTTTATGAGCAACAAATTCCACATTCATTTGTTGAATGAATTGAAAGCCAAGCATGAAAATGGGACAAATATATTGGGCATATGGGACTCTTTCCTCCCTATTTTCAAACTCCCTCAGGTCAACCAGTTCCCTGAACTAATCCACCTGTGTGCTGAACATTATGATGCTTCTCATAGGGCTGTTGTGGACCCATCTGGTTCAATACTTTTCTATGTTACCCCTCAAGCTATCAGAGACATGCTTTGCTTCAACACTCAGAAGAAGTTGGTCCCTTTGTCACTAGTGAACCTGATACAACAAGGGGCTAAACTGACAGATACTCAAATTGTCAAGCTTAATCAATTATACATTAACTCTGACATTGTGATGTACCCTCCAATTGGTCATGTATATCTCAATGGGCTGGGCAGAGACCTTGCAGATATGATTTGTCCCATCTTGAGATATAATTCAATTGAGCATATTGATGCAACTGTGCTGGTAATGATGCTTATGTTTACTCCTGGCAAGTCACCAATCTGCTATGACTATGCCACCTACATATCAGACAAGATTCATGAGCAATTGATGAATTTGGCGAGAGAAAGGATGTTCAGATACACCTCCTACATTTACCATTTGATCTTGTACCATCAACATGAGAAATTTCATTTTTCAATCAAAAGAGTGGATGCCCAAGGCAATCCCAGATCAGTGGTCTATTGGTCCTCTGTCTTCCACACTACACCCGAGTCTCCATACACTTACTGTGAATTTATTGATCAGTTCATCCATCCAGCTATGACAATGCTAATGAGCTCGCCTCCTCCAAGACTCACTGATGACATGCAGAGAATTCTTCAGCTGTCCAAATCTTACAGCATTGGGGATTGGTACTTCTACCAAAACCACACTGTCATCAGGATATATGGGTGTGATTTGCCTCCATTCAGATTACCCAAGTATGTGCCTATGAGGCTATTTGCCCTAGAGTATTTTAGGCAATTTGGCAGAGTTGATGTGCTTCACTTTTCAGGAAAAGGCAAAAAGGCACAGTTAAAAGTGAAAAGCCAACTTGGCCATCTCATCTATAATGAGAGGGAGCAAGGATGGAGGGAAGCAGATAGAATGCTTGAGTTCCTTGGCCTCCAAACAAGTTTCCCATGGACACCTTATGACCCTAATCATTTTATAACAATGAGGAGGCTCAAATATAAGTTGTCTGCCTATGATCATCATAGTATCCCTCACATTGAAAAATATGCTAATCAAGACAAATGGAGGAGAGGGACCCTAGAAGAGCCTGTATCACAAGAAGAGCTAAATCTGAGGGCAGTAAGGAATCTAAAGAAGATGGCTGACCTTGAACTTTGTTCATAGGTGAGCTCACTTCCAAGCAAACAAATTGGAGCAGTTGCATCCTCCTCAACTGCCCAACAGCGAACTACAAAAGCTGTTGAAAACATACCAGAGAAGGGAAAAGAAAAGGAAATGGAGATAGAGCCACAGCAGCTAGAAAAAGAACAGCGGCAAGCAGAGCAGCAACAGCATCAACAACAGCAGGAAGGGCAGCATGAAGAAGGGCAATCTGACAGACAGCAGCCCTTGCAGCAGGAAAGAGTGGTGGATACCCCAACTTCCACTGAGCAACAGGCTCAAAACATAGTGCCTCCTAGGCCAGAAGTCACCACTGATGCCTCGGTCCTCCAAACTCCACAGAAGGAGGACTTAAGCAGAAAAAGGGATAGAGAAACTCCTCTTACTTCATCTATCAACCAGGGAGAGAAGAGACAAAGATTAAATGACTTTTCTGAGGATGATGCAGCAATAAGACAAGCATTGGGCATGGGCCCACCCAGCAGAGAAGCTTCAGCAAGTTCCTTCCAGCAAGAACAGGACAGGACCATGGGAGGGGAGGTCAGCTCCTCCAGCCGACAAAAAGAAGGACAAATAAGCATCAAACAACAATTTATAGACATCAAAAAGAGGAATGATCCTATCAAAATACAGTTGTACAATCACCTGCTAAACATGGCTCCTACCAATCAGCAAAGACTTATGTCTGCCTTTGATGTAGGTGAGGGCAAAATGATCATGAGTCATTTTATGCCCACAGCACTGCATCCCCAATCTGCCTCAGATTACCTCAGGACCAACCTGGAAGTCATGGCCAAAGACATACACCCAATGGACAAAATTGAACTACATAAACAGACTGGTGAGATGGTGTATGCCTCCTTGGCAGATGAAACATGAGAAAATTACAAACTAAAGAGCAGCCTTAATGCCACAACCTCTCAACTGGAATTGGAGAAAGCGTCATCCCAGGCAAAGGACAACAGAATAAGGTCCCTGGAAGACATAATCATTGAAATTGGGCATGATCCCAAAGATATTTCAGGGATACAGGAAATCTTGAAGTTGAGGGATGCTGACATGGCTGCCATGAGGAAGAAAATCAAACTCCCAGCCACCATGCACCCTCAGAAAGATGAGGTAGCCCAACAAAGGCAGGAGAAAGATACCACAGATTTGTTGATATCCATTTATAAAGAGCTTGTTCAAGCACAAGAGAGATTAGGAGAATCAGAGGCTGCAAAGGCAGCATTGCAAGCAGCATTAAAACAAAGAGAAGAGGGTCAGACCTCTCAGCCTCCTCCTCAAATCATAAATCTTGAAGAAACTGCTCCTATCACTGCTCCTCCTCCTCAACAGACTGAACAGACAGCAACATCTACTTCAGCAGTGCCAACAACTACAGAGCAGGCCCAAAGCCTGGATATGCAAAAGCTGAAGAATGAAATCCAAATCTTGGAAGCTCAAATGACAGAGTTAAATGAGACCAGGGATAAGTTGGCCAAGGTAAATGACAAACATGATAAATCAAAGAGAGAAGTGGCAGAAAAGGGCAGGGAAATCAAAGCCCTCAAAGACAAGATCAAAGAGCTAGAGAATGAGCTCAAGTTAGACAAGGTGGTGGCTGAGCTTAAAACAGTGTTGTGGGCTAACATTGGTTAATCTATCAATGTGCAATGGCCATATATTGAGACAATCCATGAGCAATTAGAGCTCATCCCAAAGGCACAGAAGGAGGTTTACAGATCAAGAGCTTCATTGAGCAATATGCCTGAAGTGGCCACCAGAATGATCAATGTACTTAACCATAGAACAAGTTCTCAGTTGGCTACCATGGGAATTACAAACAGAACTGAGACTATCCAAATGGTCAAAAGGGTTCTCACACTGAGAAACTTAGTGCAGACATTGGAGAGAAGAACCCAGGATATGCAGACTGAGGTGAACAAGTTTTTGGAAAAGTTTCAAGTGTTAGAAAGCAGAGGAATCCCTGGCTTACTGAACAACGCAGGGAGATTGTTCACACATGACCAGTATGCTAAAAGGGTCAATACATTTGCCACTAGCCAGATCAGTGATAAGCCCAGCACCTCAGAGGAAACAGGGCCAGCCACAGGACAGTCTCTTTACAACAAAGTCGAGAATCTGTTTTTTATAATGAATGAAATCAATCACCTGTTTGGGGTGGCTCCCAATTTCTTCAAGTACACAGAGGCAGAGGAGACAATGGATGCTATTCTCAGGCATCAACTCCCTACGCAAGAATGGTGGACAAACGCAATACAGAAGATTTTGTAAACAGGGAGTCACTTAGCAATTTTGTTTCTTAAAAATATCAGTTGTCATGCAAAGCAAAGTTTAACAAAATCAGCATGCACAGCGGATTAAAGCTGAGCCAACTCAGCAGATGGATCGGCCAACAAAGCAGAAATAGAAAACTGCAGCTGGCAGGGCCGAGAAAATACAGCGCAGCAAGAAGTAAAGGCGCATTTATCAGCATTAAAGCTAAGCGTTGCAACCGACTCAATGACCTCCAAAGGTCAAAATTATCCTCTGACAGACATAAAGGGCATTTATGCTGCATTTAAAGTTGTAATAACTTCTTCTCTACTTTCTGAACAAAATTTATGAAGATATTTTCTCTCTCAGATGACTCAATGCCTGAGATATTTTGTATACGCATTCCTATAAAGCCCCCTTCGCATGAGCTTGCAAAGGTTGTTGTTGATTTCTCCTGAAGAAGTTCTTATGCTGTAATCCTTTTAGAAGTTTAATAAAGAAAGTGATGGAATTTCTCAGATTTCTGAGGTGTTGAATGCATTCTGGCGTTTGTTGAAACTGCTGGATTCTTGTGTATCACACAATACAATAAGTCTCCGTAACTCTCTCTGTTATGTATTTTCGATCCATATATGTTTCTAATTTTGAATATCTAGCAACAAGGAAAAAGAATAACTTTCAGGATTTATTCAATGAATACCCTGAGTTCAATCCACGTTGTTAATGAATGTTTTCTTCAGATGCAATCTTGATAAGTGATATTCTTAATTGCCGCACTTTCAGAATACATCTTTCACAGTAGCCTTTGTCACAGGAATTCAAGTTTGCTCCTGTGCAGCGTGTTACACTTTCACCTCACCAGCCTAATAGAAAATTCTTAATTGCTTTCTGTTGGCTGACATGCCTCACCATTCAAGTTAAAATTGTTTGTCTGAGATACGCAATCGGCCCTCCAGTTTGAACACCACCAAGGCTGCATTTCAAAGCATTTCACAACTCCAGACTCCATTGCCCAATGATAGATTACTCTCTAAATGCTACATCTTAAGCCCTGAAAGAAATCCTTCAACCAAAACATAAACCCAAACCTGAACAGAATACCTAGCCTAAAACACCATCATAACAGAGACAAATCATAAAGAGAGAGCCCTCTCTGATTGCAGTTTGGCTAGAAACTGTGATCCAAAGATTGGTTAGTGGTTACCCCGGCCGTATTCCCTTGGGAGTCATAGGGAACAACTTGGGTGTTAACAAGGGGGAGCATGGACAACACACTTCAGCATATCAGAGAATTCAACATGTACTCAGGGGGAGCATAACCCTTTCCCCTTGATGACAAATTGGGAGAGTGACTTGGGGTTGCCATCAAGTCCAAAGGGGGAGATTGTTGGCATTATGACACAAATTTGGCACTATGACACATGTGTTGTCCTTGATGGCAACTTTCATAGATGACAGATCATAGTTCAGGCTCACAGAATGATGAAAGAAAGGTATACACTCATTCACATTGACCAAGCCACGTGTACATGTGGGTTCGCAAAACAAAATAAGGGTATGAGCGTACACACACACTTTCATGAAAGGAAAGGCACGCGCATGTTGGAAAACTTGGTTTTGGTATGTGGTATTGTGATCCATGGTATTGGTCCAAGGTATCTTGTCCTAAGTGTTGACCCCAGATATTTGGTCGAAGGTATTGATTCTAAGTGGTTTTGGACCATGGTATTAAGAAAGGCCTAAGACTATAAAAGGAGGACAAGATCATTAGGGAAAGTCACTCATGAATTGAATATCTAATCAAGAGCAAGATCTAGTATACAGGTGGTTGGGTTATGGTGCACAACTAGATATGAATCAAGGATGAACCTGAGCACTTGATGAAGGATAAGTTCTATTGATGGGTCAAGATCTTAAGGCTTGAAGAGAAGTATCTTTGTGTGGTTTTGATCTTTTATCTGAATAATTGGCACATGTTGTAATCTGTAAATATGATGATCTGGGTATAACTGATGTCTGAATAATTGTAAAGTTTAAAATCATCGTTTACAAATCTGTACGCATATTCCTCATAGTGAAGGTGCATATACACGCTGGTTCGGGATTTCGAAATTCTGTATATGCAAGTTTGCCTTGATACAATTGTGTATGCACACAGGTTCATCACATTGAAGTAACGTACACCTCATAAAATATGCTTTAGCTACTTCTGATTGTTGTTGCAGTGTTATGGGTTCTGGCTTGGGTTCTAGTTACTATTACTATATTCTGGTTACAACATTTAGAGAAGTGATTGTTTGATTCAATTTTGGTTGATGCAAAAGAGATTGGTTGATGCAGATATATTTCATGTTTGATTGATGTTATTGATGGATCTTGTCTGAAAATTTATGAAACGTGGTCCCTGGAAGAAAAGAGAAGGTTGTAGCCTTCTGTAGGTTAGCACCTACCTACTAGTACATCAGCTAGTACAAGAGCTAGGGGGTTGTAGCTCCCTTCCAGGAGAATTTGGAGAATGAGAGAAGGTTGTAACCTTCTTCAGGTAGAAGCCTGCGTCCTCGTATAAGACTGCACCAGTACAAAATATTGTAAAAAGAAGTTTCTTATTAAAAGAAAGATAGAGACGATTGCAGGAGGTGGTTTTCACCCACATTGGGTTTCCACCTTATTTATTGTTTTCATGTGTGTGATTGTATGTTCTGTTTTTACTACTCCTAGTTACTGTTTATATGATTCTGATGCACAGATTAAAGATCAACTTGTGAAGAATTAACTAAATTATAGTTTTACAGGGTATATGCTATTTTCCTTATATACAGTTGCATATACACGCAAGTTTCATTAACTGAAGTATTGTATATGAATCAGAGTATGGAAATGAAATATTATTGACTTGCTGATACTGATTCACCCCCCTCCTCTAAGTATTATTTGCAACAATTGGTATCAGAGAAGGTCCTTCACAAGAAGCTTGATCGCTTGAAGGAAGATCTATCATCATGAGTACCTACGAAAGAGAGGGATCCATTAGACCACCAATCCTTAATGGGATCAACTTTGTCTATTAGAAGGTGTGAACCACAACCTATCTTCAATCTCTTGGAATAGAGGTTTTGGAAATTAAGGAAGGAGAATACACATTTCCATCAGCAATTCCTACATATATGGCAGGTAAAGAGCAATATGAAACAAATTCCAAGTCTTTGAATACATTATTGGGGAGTCTATCATAATTAGAATTTGTCAAGGTTATGTAGCTAAAAATTGCCAAAGAAATATGGGACAAGATCATTCTAAGCTATGAAGGAGACGATCAGGTGAAACGTGTAAAACTACAATCTCTCATAATTCAATATGAAACTCTCAAAATGCCCAACAATGAAAGTATAGCTAATTACTTCTTATTTATAAATGAGATTGTTAATCGCATGAAAAAATAGGGTGAAGAGATAAAAGAAGTTATTGTAGTTGAAAAGGTTTTAAGATCCTTGTCTTCTAAGTTTGAATCAAAAGTTTCTGCCATAGAAGAAAAGCAGAATCTTCAGAGTATTACTATGACACAGCTACATGGAATCTTAACTGCTTTTGAAATGAGAAAGGGGGGTCCATCTAATATTAGAGGAGCCACATTCAAAGCATCAAGAAGAGAAGAATTCAATGAATTTTGACATATTTCAAAAGGCGAGGAAGAAGAAAACTTTTTCAAGAACCTTCAATGGGGTTCTGGAAGATTCAGAGGTAAGCTACCTTTCAAATGCTTTGCTTGTGGAAGAGTTGGTCATTATGCGGCCAAATTTCCTCATAAAGAAAAGCTTAATAAAGGTAAGGAAACAACAAAATGGAATAGAAAACAGAATGTAAGTAAGAAGAGCTATTATACGCATGAAGATAATGATGGTTTATCAAATAGTGATGAAGATGAACATGGTAATGACTATAGACTTCTGATGGCTTTTGAAGATGATGATTTCTTGGATGGTTTAGATGAATATGGTCTTTATGAAGAAATTTCTAAACTTAAAATTTGTTTAGAAAAAAAAGTATGATTATAGATACTTTGACATTCCAACTTGCTGAAAGGGAAAAACACAATGAAAAATGAGAATGTGAAATTGTGGGTCTAAGAAAAGATATTAAGAAGACAAAAGCTCTCCATCTTAGATTTTCTAAAGGATCAGAAACTTTAGATGAAATTATCAAAGTGCAATGTTCTCCTCTGATAAAGACAGGTCTTGGATATACTGAAGAAGCATCTCGAGCACAGTAGCCATCAACCTCCAAAAGCTATCTTGATCCAGCAAGGAGAAGTGAAGAGTTTGAAAATCGTCAGCAAAAGCATAAAGCAGATCACCAAGTAAATTTGGTTCAATCTACTTCAAGAAGCTATAACCAACCTCAGTTAAATCATACTCAATTTTCTTCAAGAATGAATGTGAATGGAAACTACAATCACCAAGTCAGTAGGCTCGATATTGCAGTAATTTATTTAATGGAAAATGCTTTTCATGTCATAAATTTAGACAAAAAGCTACTCAATGTGTTTCTTACAAGACCATCATGACTAGAGAAGCACGAAATCAAAGTAATGTGTCTGGGATCATGAAAAGAACCTACAATAAATTTTTTGCTCTTGAAAATGAAATAGAATGCTCTATTCGTAACAACTGCAGTCATGAAGATTCTGAATGCAGGAGTAAATTTCGGGTAAACATCTCAGAAGGAGCAAACTTCATTAGGTCCCAAAACATGGAGAAAGAAAGAACCGCAAACAAAAAGATGTGGTATAGCCTTGTATGCAGAAGGACAATAAAATCAGTGGTACATCGACACTGGATGCTCAAAACACATGACAGGTGATAAAGAAAAACTTCAGTCATATAATGCCTTAGAAAAGGAAAAGGTCTCATTTGGAAATGACACTCCTGTAGTCATAAAAGGTAAAGGCTCTGCTCTCTTAAAATAAAAGGTTAAAGTTGGGAATGTTATGTATGTGGATGTTCTGAAGCATAATCTATTGAGTGTCAGTCAAATGTGTGATCAATGAAATGAGGTAGTATTTCGATCAAATGGATCTGTTGTTCATGAGCTTCATACAGGAGAAACAATGATCAAAGGTATAACAACTCCAAATAACCCATACATTCTCAAGGGAGGACAGCAACAATGCTACCTAAGAAAAAATGATGAACACTGGCTATAGCAAAGAAGATTGCGGCATCTAAGATTCTCTCAAATAAGAAAAGCATGCAGATACAAGGCTATTCGTGATCTTCCAGATGTCAACATTCCAGAAAATACAATATGCAAATCAAGTCAATTTGGAAAGAAAACCAGAGCTCATTTCCCTAAGAAGGAAGGATCAGCTAGTAAGCCTCTTGAACTTGTTCATACTAATTTATGTGGTCCATCAAGGAAAAAGCCACCTCGTGGAGAAGAATACTTTATATTGTTCATTGACGACTTTTCTAGAATGTGTTGGATAGGACTTCTAAAGCATAAAGATGAAGAATTTGAAAAGTTTAAACCCTTCAAAGCATTGGTTGAAAATGAATCAGATCACAAAATCAAATGCCTCAGGTCTGATCGAGGAGGGGAATTTACCTTAAATGAATTATTCGACTTTTGCGAAGAACATGGAATAAAAAGGGAATTCTCTATTGCAAGGACTCCTCAGAAAAATGGAGTGGTAGAATAAATGAACAGAATTGTTCAACAAATGGCTCGTGCCATGCTAGATGAGTATGGAACTCCTGCAACTTTTTGGGGTGAAGCTACATTTGTTGCTGTCACTATTCTCAAGAAAACAAATGTTCGGGTAAATAGCACTCAAACTCTACATGAACTGTGGTATGGTAAGAATCCTACTGTAAAATACTTCAAAGTTTTTGGAATCAAATGTTACGTCAAAAGGACTGATGAAAACCTTGGCAAATTTGAACCTAGTGCAGATGAAGGCATTCTCCTTGGTTACTCTTCCCGATGTAAAGGATATAAGTGTTATAATAAAAGACTTGGAAAAATTGTTGAAAGCATTGATGTTGTGTTTGATGAAGCAGACAAAAATCTAAAGTAGGTACAAACTGAAGATTATGAAGAAGATGAGGATTATCCTTCCACATCAAATCAAACTAATTCTGAAGAAGGAACCAATGAAGCACTAGAAGAACAGATAACGATAGAAGAAAAGACTCCATCCACGTATGTGCAAAAAAATCATCCAGAGACTCAAATTTTGGGACAGAAAGAGGCAGGTGTGCAGACAAGAAGAACTATTACAGAAGGTTCAAGCTATCTAGCATTGTTTTCCACCTTCGAACCTCAAAATGTACACGAAGCATGCAAAGATGAATGTTGGGTCAAGGCCATGAATAGAGAGATTAAGCAAACTGAAAAGAACAATACTTGGGAATTAATTCCTAGACCTCATGGTAAGAATATCATAGGAACCAGATGGATATTCAAAAACAAAGTGAATGAAAATGGAGAAGTTATTAGAAGCAAGGCTAGAGTTGTTTGTAAGGATATGCTCAATAAGATGGTATAGATTTTGAAGAAACTTTTTCACCTGTTGCTAGACTTGAAGCCATAAGAATGTTCCTTGCCCTTTCTAGCTTTCAGAATTTCAAAGTATACCAAATGGATGTAAAATCTGCCTTTCTTAATGGAGAATTAGAAGAAGAAGCATATATTGAGCAACTAGATGGATTCATGCTTGGAAATTATCCAAAACTTGTATGCAGACTCGGAAAGGCTCTCTATGGTCTAGAACAAGATCCAAGGGCCTGGTACTATTGTCTTGACAAATACCTCCATCAACAAGGTTTTTCTAAAGGATCAGCTAATAGCAATCTATATACAAAGATTGACAATGATAAATTGCTAATACTTGTTGTGTATGTTGATGATATCATTTTTGGTAGCAATGAAGAAGCCATGAGTCAAAACTTTGCTTTGGTAATGCAAGAAGAATTTGAAATGTCCCTACTTGGTGAGCTCACATATTTTCTTGGTTTACAAGTTCAAAAAAATAAAGGTGGTATCTTTCTATCACAAACCAAGCACCTCAAGCAGATCTTGAAAAAATATGGCATGGAAGATTCTAAACCAATATGTACCCCTATGGCAACATGATGCAGTCTCATCTCAAATGATGAATCAGTAGCAGTACATCAACCAACCTATAGATCCATGATTGTCAGTTTGCTCTATCTAACAGGTACTCGACCAGACATCATGCATGCAGTGGGAATAGTTGGAAAATTCCAAGCAAATCCAAAGCAATCACACCTTCAGGCAGTCAAAAGGATTTTCAAATATCTTCAAGGAACTTAGAATTTTGGTTTATGGTATCCTAGAGATATAGACCTTGCACTTCATGCTTATACAGATGTAGATTGTGCAGGAAGCGTGGATGACAAAAAAAGCACTAGTGGTGGTGCATTTTATATAGGCTCTAGATTAGTATCTTGGCTTAGCAAGAAACTAAGTTCAATAGCATTATCTACAATTGAAGCAGAATATGTGGCTACTACATCTTGCTGCACACAACTCCTCTGGATGATGCAAACATTGCAAGACATTCAGATCACATGTACTCTACCCATCTCCATTCTATGTGATAATACAAGTACAATAAGTATTTCAAAGAATCCAGTCATGCATTCCAAGACCAATCACATACCTATCAAATCTCATTTTCTCCGTGAATAGATGCTTGAACAAAAGGTCAAATTGGAGTATGTTCCCTCCAAGGAACAGGTTGTAGATATATTCACCAAACCACTACCTAGAGAGACATTTGAATATCTCAGATAGAGGCTAGGAGTAGTTGATGCATCATCTTGCTGTTGAAACTTATCCGTTTTAGAGAAAAGTGGTTGTACGTGATTTTCATGAAGTGTATCCATGTACATACGCAGGTTTCTATGGAAACAGTCTCGTATATGTTGGTTTGAAGAAAAAAAATGGGCTAGACTCAGGATGAAAAGAGTCTGATATGGGTCTGACAATGATCATCTGGCACAGGTTCAGGGGGAGCATATACTTCTAATATTGCATTCTTGGCATTATCTTAGAAGATCTTGGTACAATTTCACAGATTCAGGTGGAATAGGTGCAGAGAAAGATCATGGTTGCTGATCTGGATGGTGATTGACAGATGCTTCTAATGATAGTTGCTAATAACTATCATAGTCTTGTTTTAGATATTTGGTCTGTATGTCTTGTATATCTATTATTATCAAGGTCATGTAACGACCTATTTTGTTTCCCACTACGCATGGGATGGATGATGTAATATTCTTATTCTGTCATGTATAAACATTTGGTATATCCCCACTTGGTTGCGAGATGGATGTATGTATGAGTCTTTGGTGATAGGAAGGTCATTTATGATGTATAGAGTCATGTTCTTCTTGTAGAACATCTTTCTGTAGACCTTGCTTACAGTCAGGGGGAGCATGGACAACACACTTCACCATATCAGAGAATTCAACATGTACTCAGGGGGAGCATGAATTGGGGTTGCCATCAAGTCAACAGGGGGAGATTGTTTGGCATTATGACACAGATTTGGCACTATGACACAAGTGTTGTCCCTGATGGCAACTCTCACAGATGACAAATCACAATTCAGGGTCATAGAGTGAAGAAAGAAAGGTATAAACTGGTTCCCATTGACCAAGCCGCCTGTACACACGGGTTCGCAGACCAAAATGCGCGTATGAGCATACACACGAACTTTCATGAAAGGAAAGGCACATACATGTTGGAAAACTTTGTTTTGGTCCGTGGTATTTGGACCATGGTATTGTGATCCATGGTATTGGTCTAAGGTATCTTGTCTGAAGTGTTTACCCCAAGTATTTGGTCCAAGGTATTGATTCTAAGTGGTTTTGGACCATGGTATTGAGCAAGGCCTAAGAATATAAAAGGAGGAGAAGATCATTAGGCAAAGCCACTCATGAATTGAATATCTAATGAAGAGCAAGATCTAGTAGACAGGTGATTGGGTTATGGTGCACAACTGGATCTGAATCAAGGATGAATCAGAGCACTTGATGAAGGATAACTTCTATGGATGGGTCAAGATCTTAAGGCTTGAAGAGAAGTATCTTTGAGTGGTTTTGATATTTTATTTGAATAATTGGCGCATGTCGTAATCTGTAAATATGATGATCTGGGTATAACTGATGTTTGAATAATTGTAAAGGCTAAAATCATCATTTATAGATCTGTATGTAGGTTCCTTATAGCGAAGGAGTGTATACATGCTAGTTCGGCATTTCAAAAGTGCGTATACACAGGTTTACATTGATACAAGTGCGTATGCATGCAGGTTCATCACATTAAAGTAGCGTACACCTCCTAAAATATCCTTTTGCTACTTCTGATTATTGTTGCAGTGTTTTGGGTTCTGGCTTTGGTTTTGGTTACTGTTACTGTATTTTGGTTATAGTATTCCAAGAAGTGATTGTTTGATTCAACTTTGGTTGATGTAAAAGAGATTTTTTGATGCAGATATATTTGATGTTTGATTGATGTTATTGATGGATCCAGTTTGAAAATTTATGATACGTGGTCCTTGGAAGAAAAGAGAAGGTTGTAGCCTTCTGTAGGTTAGCACCTATGTACTAGTACATCAGCTAGTACAAGAGCTAGGGGGTTGTAGCTCCCTTCCAGGAGAAGTTGGAGAACGAGAGAAGGTTGTAGCCTTCTGCAGGTAGAAGCCTGCGTACTAGTATAAGACTGCACCAGTACAAAATATTGTAAAAATAAGTTTCTTATTAAACTAGAGATAGAGACAATTGCAGCTGTTGGTTTTCACCCACATTGGGTTTCCACCTTATATCTTCTGTTCTCTGTGTGACTGTCTATTCTATTTTTATTGCTGATGGTCACTGTTTATATGATTCTGATGCACAAATTGAAGATCAACTTATGAAGAATTAACTAAATTATAAGTTTACAGGGTATACGCTAGTTTCCTTATATATAATTGCGTATACACGGAAGTTTCATTAAATGAAGTAGTGTATATGAATCAAAGTATGGAAATGAAATATTATTGACCTGCTAATACTGATTCACCCCCCCTCTCAATATTATTTCCAACAAAATATATATATGTACACACATAAACACACACAGATATATATATATATATATATATATATATAGAGAGAGAGAGAGAGAGATATCTATATCTATATATATATATATATATATATATCTATATATCTATCTATCTATCTATCTATCTATATATATATATATATATATATATATATCTATATATATATATATATATATATATATATATATATATATATATATCTATATATATATATATATATATATATATATATATATATATGAAACTATTATGATGAGAATTATTAACAAGGTTTGATGCCTTTTCTTTAAATTTTGGCCCATATCATAAGCAGAAAAGGGCAACATAAGAATATACGTATATGCATATATATGTGAGTCACACATGAGAAGCAATGTGTATATTAAATATTTCTAAGATTTCATTATTTGAACATTCCTTGAAGGATTGATGGTGGATCAGGCAAAGTGATGATTAAAAATAAATAGATAGAACTCATGAATGTGGCATCTAATTTCTAACAAAATTTAAAGTTGTGAAAAATTATAAACTATGTTCATAGTACGTTAGTAAGAGTGTTACCTATGCCTACTAGAATGGAAAAGGGCAACATGACACCAGTCAATGTTATCCTGGATAAGTACCTCAAATATAACTTCTATAGACACAAACGAAGCTTAGTAAAATGATTGATTTTTCTTACAAAATTACCGTGTCAAGATAACCACACTAAGATAATGTTTTGAGAAGGTTTGGAGGTACATAATTAGAAAAGAGGGGAAAAGGATTCCCCAGACACCTTAGTTAATAATTGTAAAACAAAAAAGACGTAAACCCCAAGACAAGAGCTAAGAGGAACTCATGAGTTAGGTGGGTTAAAGAAATATTGTGGCAAGATTTAGTGACATGAATTCCTTGTCATCTTTGTTGATTATAGTATGCCACATTATTCCAAGTTGTGTTCTTAAGCCATCATAGTGACTCTATTAATATTGTGCTATTATTTTAAATCTCAGTGGTACTAAGGAAGAAGAAAAGGAAAGGAATGGAATCAAAAGATCATAATAATAATAGTAATAATAATAATAATAATAATAATTGAATTATAAATTTTTGATTAAGACTTCTATGTCAGAATATAAGTAATGTGACGAGACTTGGTCCACCTGAACAAGGAAAAAAAGTGATACCTACCGTGAAAATTGTAAGTGAGGCAAGTTTCCTAAAACCTTGGTAATATTTTGTTTTGGAATATTTGATATTTTGGAATTATGATGGTGCCTAAAGAATAGATTTTTAGTTGCAAGCCATCATGGGGTCAAGGTAAGTGAATCCTCCTTGCACTTTAAAAGAATGAATGATGGTAAGAAGTACAACTACTTTGAAATGAATATTTATCCCCATATTGGGTTAAGATTGTTATTTCTTTCTAACAATCCACAAGATCTTATAGACTAAATGTATCAAAGTAACTTCTTTATTGAACAAAGTAAAGGTCTTGCTAAGAACTGATATTTAAGAAAAGCACTATACTATATTAATAGAGGAGTGTGGGATAGATAATAGACGTATTCCATGAGTACGCACGAAATAAAATTGTGTACAACTTAATAACTTATCCACCACCTGTAATGCAACATGATAAAGAGGCCAAATTGAGAAAATACTGCATAGTGGACTTTTGGTCTTGCATTGAAAGAAAACAGCAAAATGATCCAAGATGGACATAATTAAGCTACTTGAACAAGTAAATTACAATATAACCATCTTGAATATGGAAAGAAAGAATATAAAAAGTCATCCTAAACTATACTCGTCCATGACCAGTGTGTATGTAACATTTGAATTAAGATAAATGTATAATAATTCTATTTAATACAACATCTCATAAAGGATGAGAGCAATAAACAATTTTTTAGCATATTATTTTTGTTAAGAAAAATAGTGCAAGCTCAATTGATACCTCTATTGTCTGAAACTTATAGTGGAACCACGTGGTGAGGTCTTTATTGATTGGTGTAACCATTAGGTAGGTAAAATGATTTACAATGATGAGTTTATAATGATGTTGCTAAACTCTTATTGAGGGTAGGTTACTGACCCTTGTTGGGTATATAAATAGTAATTGATAGTGTTTGTAATGAAGACTAAAATTATATATATATATATATATATATATATATATATATAGATAGATAGATATATATATATATATATCTATCTATCTATATATATATATATATATATATATATATATATATATATATATATATATATATATATATAGATATATATATATATATATATATATCTATATCTATATATATATATATATATATATATATATATATATATATATATATATATATATATATATATATATTGATGGAAACTAATGACCATAATAATTATGAATGTAGGTCAAATTGGACGTAGTAATCCTAGTTGATGCATGTGCATTCTCAATCAGAGAAAATTATTCTATAGAAGAAAGTGGTTACCCACGATAAGTGTAGTGGAAGTATGTCAACCAAGGGAAGCTACCTACGAATATAATAATAAAAATTTTATGTGCGGGGAAAATTTCATTCTGTACTGAAGGCTAGGAAACACTAAGGACAGTGTTTCACTCAAGTGGGGGAAGGTGTAACACCCCTTTGTTAAAATTAAATATTTTAATTACGTTTACTAAACAAACTTGGTAAATCATTGGCTAAGTGAAAATCCTAGTGGAAAATTTAAACTTTTAATTTGATTTATTTTCAAAAGGTTATGGAAAGTCTTTGAATTCAAGGGAAAAGACCCTATACGAAAAGTTTCATTTACCAGATAGTTAGAAGACAATTACTCCTCTTCCTAGAGATAAATAATCTCAGTTGGGACAATGGAGCCAAGAGGGTGTGAGGAAAGAAAATCCGAGGCAACCTTGAGGACTTGGTACAGGGTCTAAAAGAGGATAACAAAGCTGTAAGTTGTGGCCCTCAAACAGGATGGTATGGAGGGAGGTAGGACACTACTTGCTGGGAAAATTCTTGAGCCAGTTGCTGGACAATGGAAACCCCAAAATAGACATTTGAGTCTGTAATTTCTGTGGCTAGACTGGTGTGGTATTGATGCATGAGAACAAGCGTTGCCAGGTTGTTTTGTATAAACTCCTCTAGAAATTGAAAAGGCTTGGGGGGAAATTGGATGTAATTTCAATTCTCATTGGTAGGTAGAAGTGGTCTTTCTCCTCGTTGAATTCCCTAACTAGATAAACCTATTCAAATAAGTATCTTAATTTCCAGAACTTATATAAAGCTCCATCATTATTGTGGAATCAATACTTTATTGGAATTTATGAACAAATTTTGTTTTGTTGAATAAATGGTCATTGTACTAACTGATAATGGTAGGAAATAGTGGGTCATTGAAAAGGTTCAGTAATGTAACCTACAATTTCAAAATATGGAATGCCTATTTCTCTTATTAATATTATTTTTTTTGCAACAATAAGCTTTGTTGTAGATATTTATGATATTGTATGTAAGGAAAGAATTCTATCTTCGTGTACTGAGAAGGTTCTATAGGATGTTGTAAAATTTTACTAGGAATAAATAAATGCTCCCGTACATAAAATAGGTTTGTGCGTAGACTAAACTTCAGGAAGTAATAATACATTTGCAAATAATAATAATAATAATAATAATAATAATAATAAAAATAATAATAATAATAATGATAATAATAATAATAATAATAATAATAATAATAATAATAATAATAATAATAATAATAATAATAATAATAATAGAGGAAGTGGTAACTGGTTAGTTCCAACTTAATAGGTTCGAAACCATAAGTGGAACAATCTAGAACCCTCTAATTCTCAATATATAAGTTCTCAAGAATAGCTAGTGGGGCGTCAAAGCATTAGGTCCCACCTTCCTTCTATAGCGTTGGTAGTAGTTGTTAAAAAGAAGAAGTCTTGAGAGTTGTAGAACTATATCATATATGTTGTCGTAATTGTTTTAACATTATTTAGTTTGGATAAGTTAGCATATTAGTTAAAATAATTCAAAATGTTAAGTTAGGATATGGATGCAAAAGAAAGAAAAGTTAAAATCTTAGGAAAATTTAATGTTTTATAGGCATCCGTATCAATTTAATGTTAGCTTTTAGATGCCCTAAATAAAGAAGGCAAAATGAAAATAAAATGCTAGGGAAGCAAAAAGAAAAGAAAGGCTCCATTTTATGCTTTCATAAATGCATAGGCTACTAGTCTAAATGCGCCACAAGTCAATCACCAAATGATATTTTTGTGTGAAGAGAATAAGGCAAAGGAGTAAACCATTACTCAAAGTTTTATATATCAATTAATTTGGTATTTATCCATATCCCTAAGTTTTAAAATCCCAAAACATTATCCTTCCGCTCATATTTCCCTTCACCCACTATCCATAAGTTGATATACTCTTCATATATCACATATATTCCCTATCATTCATTTCCTGACCCCACCAAATAGCCTCGTCACATCATGATTAACCTTCCATTACATCGTGCTCCATCTCCACCTATTTTCACACATCCGATGGTTCCAGTACGATTTCGGCCTCCCCTCACCATCCTAGATTTACCTCCGGGGGGGCGGTGGGGGGCCCAAAATTAGTGGTATAACAAACCATGCCTACCCCTACATGTGAGTTCCTTAGCATTTCGGACCCCCCTGAAGTGAAACCACTAGCCACTCTTCCCTCCCCCCCCTCCGAAAAGTTGATTCCATCACTCCCGATACCGCTTTCCTATCCGTTGTGTTCCCACCATTCTTCTTCTGCCACCTCATCTATTCGTTAACTCCATCAAATCACATTTATTCCCTCCAAAATTAACCCGTTAAGAATTCATTTAGCTTAGCCATTAATTCAACGGACCTGCGTCACCTTCAACAGAAAACCAAATTAGTTATGTAAACCTATTTTCTATTTGGGAACCGATTAAGTTCAAGATCTATCACTTTTAATTGATTTCTTAAAGGTATTGCTGGACACAATTCTGATTGTTTCAATCACCTGTGACATCTTTGCTCAATCATTATTAGCGTGTTACTTTTACTTTTTCCTCCAGAGCTTGAATTTTCTCTGTGTTTTTCCACTCTCAAAATTCCAATCCCATTACTATCGCTCATAGCCATATCCAAGGTGCCTACAAAGGAAAAAGGACCAGAGTAAATTGTCAATCCTGTGATCCATCCTCTTATAGTCCTTCATCACATTCCTACAGCTGATCGAGATTACAAAATCCATGAGACACTCTGTGAACTCGACCTCTTAGAGATGTATTTCTGGCTCGAAGACAAATATATAGAGAAATCAGATGATATCTAGCTGTGGGAATCAAATTTACCTCACTACATATTTCCTCGTACCCACAACACCCCAGATTTTATTAGAAAATGTCATGGATGCTATTTTCCAAGCCAAAGGGCCATAGTCACTCCCACTAGAGAAATTATGTTTACCATAACCCCATAGGCTATTGATCAAATGATTGAAGCCCCCTCAGTAGAGAATGCTACCCCATATTCCTATAAAGCATTGATCGAACTATACCAAAAACTAGACTTTGCCAAGAGATCCTCAAAAACTAAACACCATGTCTGCCTGGAAAGCGCCTCAATTATCGCTAGGGAAGAACAACATCATAGGTGAAAGATTAGAGAAGCTCTTGAGATTATCAAACACCCACATAATCTCAATAGAGACAATGGTATGGAGATTAGTGGAAATTGGCTTCCCCTAATCAGAGAAATTAATGTCACTAATACTTCTCAGGGCTAGCATTCTATGGAAATATTACCTCCTGCCCTGCCCCTCTTTCTAATCTTAGTAAGTTAGTAACCCCGCTATATTAATCTAAGTATAATAATAATAATAATTAACTCATGATTAATCATTTACACTAGTAATTATGATAACAGGTATCACTATTATCATCAGCTATTATTATAAATCATGATTATTAAATATTAATTAAAATCTATTAAATAGTTAAACTAATTATCAAATTTAACATTTACTATTTTAATTATTAATATTAATTATTACACCTTGATATTAATTATTAATTATTATTACTAATAATTATTAATTATTAACTATTTATATTGATTCTTAATATTATAATATCAATTTTAATATAATAATTATTATTATCAATACCAATTCATTTTAAACAAATTTGAATAATTTTAATATTAATTCATTACACTAATATTATTAATATTAATTATGATCAATATTAATATTATTAATACTAATTATTATTATTAATTATTATATTAGTAATAATAATGATTATTAATAACAATATTAACAATTAATATTAATAATTTTTCTTATATCAAAATAATAATAATAATAATAATTAATAAAAAATAAAAATTAATATTAAAATTAAAAGTAACCAAATATTAAAAATTATAATTAATTAATTAAAAATTAATATTAATTTTAATTATGATAATGATCATCAAAATAATATTTTATAGCAATCAATTAGCTCATCATTAATTAATCAAAATCATTATTCAAAAAAGAAAGAGTCGACCTCTCTCTTCTATTATTAATCAAAATATAAAAATTTGTTCAAAAAGAGAGCGACATTCATCTCAATTTACCCTCCTCATTACTATTTAAATCTCTCCATTAAGCTCTTCTTCTATCAAGAATTCAAGTTGTCCTGATGATGGATCCCGATTGGGATTTGAAACGTTGGAAGAAAATGTTTCTTACTGTGGATTCTCCAGTAACAAAGTCAAAAGATCCCAAACCCTTCAGTTGTTTTTGACAAAAGATGCTTCATTACCAAAGAAAAATACTCCTTATCCCTCCACCATTTTCCATGAGAGAGCTAAGAATATTATCATTGTTGTTCCCTACCTCCTTGGCTACAACTCTGATCAATGGGTAGATGAGGCCATTATAGGATTTTTGTCTATCTTCTCTACTGATTCTAAGCCCTCCATTGTCTTTAATTTCAACCATTTTCTTGCAGATTCCATTCATTAGAAACTTGTTAAATTTCCAATTGAGAAGGTATTCAAATATGCCTTTGTATTGGTGTACATGTTTCTATACTTTCAGGGGGACAACAATAACCTTGCTTTGCAAAAAATGGATGTAAAAAAGGCAATCAATAGTCAGTCATCTTTTGGACTACTCTGGTCATGGAAGAGTAGAAAGAGTACACTTATAAACAATTTATAGAGATGTTTGTTCACCCAGCATTAGGTCTCTTGAGTAGTAGAATAGAACCAAGGATTAGTGAAGAATTCAAAAGGGTCTTGCAGTTGTCAGATCAAGTTTAGACAGGGGACTAGTACCTTTATGAAAATTATAAAAAATTAAGAATATTTGGATGCGCGAGCTCCCACCTTACAAACTGCCAAAATTCCTCCTAATGAGGATTTTTGCCTTGGAGTACATAAGGCAGATGATCAACATTGATGAAATCCACTTTGTTGCTGCTAAGAAGAAATCATAGTTTAAAATAAAAAAATTGGTTGGCCATTTCATCTGCAATAGTAGGGCAACAGGGGAAGAGGCAAATAAGTTCTTAAAGGAAATGTAGTTTAGCCTCAGTTTTACCTGGTCCTATGAGACATTAGGGGTCATTTCTAGATTAAGGGTAGAAAGAAAGTCTACTCCTTATTTTCACATAGCTAGGACAGAAATAGAAAATTACAAGAATCTGTTAGAGTGGGTTGAGAACACCTTACAGGAGGTAGAAGAAAAAGTATCATCATCTACAGTGCAGACCCCTACCATGTAGGAGAAGACAACCAAGAGGAGTATAGAGGAAGAGTGCCCTTTTGAGACTAACATCTTCAGTGAAGGGTTTAAAATAATGTATAGAAAGAAGGCCAATCTTAGTTCCAGACTAAGCCTTAGCAAAGATTCAGAGCAATAGACCATTATCACCACTAATGAGCCACTTGTATCCTCATTAGTGGGTGATCACTCCACACATTCTCCTACCACCTCCACAACTTCACAAGAGTAGCAAAAAATAATGCCGACAAGCACATCTACTTCAGGAAAGGTAGAGAAGAGCATAATGGACATCTTCAAGGAGATAAAAGTCGGAAATAAAGCCTTGAAGATTAACACTTATAACCAGTTTAGGAAACAGACTTCTGGTGCCGAAAGCAGGCCATTGTCAGCCTTTGACTCAGAAAATGGGAAATGCAAATGGAATTCCTACAAGCACAAGTTCCCCAGCCCAAGAAAACATTAGACTACATAATAAAAACTTTTGAGTTTGATGTAAAGGATATACATCCCAATGACCAAATGGATATGCATAAGAAGACTGGGGAGATGATTTTTTCTACTTTCACTAACACTGCCATGACTTTGTCCAAATTACAGGTTACATTAGGAAAAATCCAGTCACAACTAAAGATGGAGAAGGTCTCTACACTTGCCAAAGACACCAGGATTAAAACCCTGGAGGATTTGGTAATAAAACCGGGTTATGATCCTGCAAACATTAATGCTACAGAGGAAATTGTCAAGAAGAGTAATCTTGATATATAATCATTGATGAAGTAGTTAAAACATCCAGGTATTGAAGATCCTCTGGCTAACTATATTACAGAGATAGAGACTCAAAAGGCAGATATGATGAAGCTCATCATCGAGAAGACTGCACAACTCAAGAGAATGGAGACATAAATGGAGAAACTGATCAAAGAAAAGGAGAAAGTTGTTAAAAGGACTGCTCCTTTAGAAGCACTTCCTATCGCAGTCATTCTTACAACCATCCCAGCTACGAAAAGCACATGAGATGTTGCAAACTAGTTGGCCAATGAATCCCAAAATATGTCTCTTTAGGCTGAGGAAATCAAGAAGTTGTGTGAACAAGTGAAGCTTCTAGAGGATCATCACCAAAAATCTGATATTTTTCAAGCACCAGTGCTTCAAAGAGCTCACAATCAGATAGAAGTATGGAAGAAGTCAGCAACTGAGTCTTCCATTGGCCACACTCTGGGTGATGTCAAGGAAATTATATGTAACAACATCATTGAGGAGATAGATGAAATATGGCCATGTATCCAGATTATTTTTGAGCAAAAGGAGTTGATGGAAAAGACAAAGAAGACCATTGCCAATATAAATTCTTAATTGGGAGAGATACTTGCTACAACCAACAACATTATAAAATTCCTCAACTCCAAAAATATATATGAGCTGGATGATCTAGGATCGATGACAAAACTGAAACCATCATGGAGGTGAAGAAAGTTCTAACTAAGAATAACTTAGTTGTACAACTGATAGAGAAATGTCACACTTTAGAGGTAGCAGTCAACAAAGTTTTCACAAGGATTGATGTGTTGAACAAGAAGGGTCTGCATTCACTGTTTTCTCGGTGTACTGAGGTAGATGAAATCTACCGCAAAGTAACCAATATAGCCATTTCAGATGAAGAAACGTGGGAGAAGTTGTGTGAATTTTAGGATTAGATGACAGATCAACTTCACTAGTGCATCACCCGAATAATGGCCACTCATGAACAACTTTCCTTCAAAACAGGGCCAGATGTTCAGATTCATTCTTTTTGATCAAATTAGTTCTATTTTTTTAGTTTTAAGTAACAATAGAATGTTGTGTCACTTGGGAATTTATTGTAATATTTTTTATTTTTTTTTAAATACTTCAACCTGTTGAGGTATTGAGAGTTGCATCCTTGAACCAGTTTTCACACTGATTTGTACTAAGCTGGAGCATTTTTTATTAAATAAAAGATTTTGGATTTACTTCATATGGCTTGTCTCTTAGTTAGTTGTTTTCATCATGTTTTTCATTATTTATTCTTCATATAATTTAATTCCTTTATAGTCATCTGAATGAGAATTTAATTGAATCTTAGTTTCATTTTGAATCCATTGTGAAGTTGCATTTAAATAAGAGATTAATTTCCAGAACTATTTGTTATTGTAAATGCCTTTTCAAACTTAATTTTCACTATATTTGTGTAATAGTTTAATTATATTCTGTTGATCTATGAAACACTGTTCTCTTGATTTCCACTTATAAATGGTTAAATACTCAGTCTGAATATTAAATCACTTATACTTCTCTATATTCTACTTATCCATCCCACTTAAATCAAAATAACCATATGCATTTAAAGAACAAACTTTTGTTTTATTAAAGATCTTTCTAAGTTTAAAGCACCTGTGTTTTGAACAGTTCACTAGTAATCCAAACCATTAAAGTCAACAAAACATTTTAGATGCTTTGGCATAGCCTATTGACCTTAGGTTATCTCAAAGGACAACATCAGACTGGCACCATTGCCAAGAAGCGAAGAACTGAAAGTTAAATTTTTCCTCGGGAAACTATTTTCCCTTTCCTTTAAGGTGAATAAATGATAAGGTTATAGGTCAAAATCCTTCATGTTGTGATTCCACTGGTCCAATATGTCTCCTTATAAGCATACTAGATCACGTTTTGATTCTGAGATTGTTAACCCTCTACCAGACCCAGAAAGACTCACTAGGGGAGCCTCTTCAAGGAGAAGACATAGAGCATATTTTTCTTCTTCAACCTTACACCCTTAAGACATTCCATCTATAGATCCCTTTTCATTTGTACCAACCCATCCTAATTGGACTGGAGTTTCTGATCTTATTTCCACAGGAGTAGACCTTCCATTAGCCTTTTTAATATAGTCACTTGTATCATATCAAGTTCCATCCATTCCTATTAAATCACCTTAATCTAAGGAAGAATTGGGTTTACATTTACCTGAATTCAAACCTCAAGTTTTCATTACTCCAACTCCTTATTCTATTCCATCATCCTCACCTAATCTTGAAGAGACATTTTCTGTCTATTTGAATCCCTTGTTTGTAAATAAGGAAGACTTCACACGAGGAGTTCATAAATTGGTTATTGGAACCCCTTTCAAATCCTTAAAGGTGTCTCCTTCTTATCCTCGACATATTAATACACCTACTCACTCATCTTCATCTCCTTCATCTTCATCTTCATCATCTTCCTCTTCCTCATCACCATCCACACAGACAACCCATACTTCTCCTGTTGTTATGGCTTTTCAACCCATTGTGCAAGCTAGGTATGCTACTCTAGTTATCCCTACAAACTTGGGAAATTTTCCCGATGGTTATCTAAAACATATACCAATATTCAATGGAGAAACATGTCCCTCAACAGAGGATCATGTATCAACCTTCCTATATTTTGCTGACAATATGAACATAGAAGAGGAAAATGTTTATATGAGATTATTTGCACAATCTTTAGAAGGAAACGTTAGGTTTTGGTTTAGGCATCTTAGAGCTTACCCTATCAGAATTTGGAATGAGATCATAACTATATTCAAAAATCAATGGGGGGTAAAGAAATATCTTGTTTACTTCCTTATTGAATTTTAAGAATTAAAGAGAAACCCCGGTGAACCAGTTACTGAATTCATCAAAAGATTTAACAAACTATATCATAAAATGCCTGTTAATTGCAAACCACCTGTAGTAGGTGCAAATGTCATATTTTCCAAAGAATTTGATGACGAATTTGTAGTCATGCTAAAGGAAAGAGTTTCTAATACAATAGAATACATGTAAACAAATGCTATAGAGGTAGAATCTAATAGTTCAACTTCTGGAAAACTCAAAACTAAAGCAAACAAATAAGAAAGAAAACTAAAAGCTAAGATTGATGATTAATCCTCCTCCAAATCTAACCTTGAAGATCAAAAAATTGATGTAATTACATCTTTGCTTAGGAACCCTTCTAATAGGATTTCCAAAATTGAATCACAGCCTAGAATTGTTCGTCAAACCTCTGTCAAAGCTCAAGATCAAACTCAATTACGAAGAACTCCTCAAATGCAAATTCTTCAGAGAAAAGGTTCTGACCAAAACATTCAACCACCTTTGATGATTGATTATCAATAGTCACGGGATACGGGCCCTTTAATCATTGAAGATATCAATAATATTAATTCATCAGCAATAAAAATGTCCATATTTACTTCAACCTCACCTCAGCCTTTTGAATAAGAACAAGGAGATGCACAAATTTCAAAGCACTTAACATTCTCTGAATTTTTTATTGCAGAAATGAATAAAAGGTATGATCTAAGGCCTAGATCAAGTCCTAGTAGACCTCTAAAATCTACCACTATCATTGAACCTACAATGAAAACCATTCAACATAAACTCCAACACCTCACACTACAGAGTCATCCACTAAAACCCTTTTATCTGACAAACCTATTTTGACCACTTTTAATATTGAAAAGGAATTGGAAAGGGTCAAGATTCCTATACCTTTAGCTGAACTTTCCAAAAATCCCGGTTACAAAAATCAAGTGTCTAACTGGATACAACCTTCTAGTGTAGATGCTGAGGAAGATGCTATTAGTCTGCAGGATGAAAAACCCTCGGTTGTATTTGGCCCTAGTTCTGATATGATCAATGAAATTGTTCCACCATTTTATGTAACATTAAAAGCTCATGATTTTCTTTTGTACAACTGCATGCTGGATTCTGGAGCCTCTCATAACCTTATGCCAAAGGTAGTTATGGACCAGCTTCAGTTACAAGTCACCCATTCTTATCATGACCTTTACACCTTTGACTCAAAGAAAGTACCATGCCTAGGATTGATTAAAGACCTAGTTGTGACCTTAGCTCAAATACCTGTCAAAAGTATAGTTTTAGACATAGTTGTCACTGATATTCCTACCAATTTTGGCATGCTTCTATCTAGATCATGTTGTGCTAAACTTGGAGGATCACTTCAGATGGACATGTCTTTTACTACTATCATAGTCTATGGAGGCGAGCATTTAGGGTTATATAGGGAAGTCGTATTCCTTGACACTGTTTATGGGTCTGATCAAGCAAAAAACCACCCTATCTATGTAGTAGATCAGGATTTTTGTTTCTTTCACTTCTATTCACAAAATGCATCAAACACTCAACTTGCCATTGAAAATATTGTTTCCCAGCCTAAAGTTGTAGAATTAGATATCTGGAAAAATTACTTTGATGGCTCTTGCTCAAAAGCAGTAGGAACAAGAATTTTTCTAATATCACCAAATAAGGAAAACATTACTCAGTCATGTAAACTTGAATTTTAGGTCACCAATAATGTGGTGGAGTATGAGGAATTTCTTCTTGTTATTGAGTTAGCTAGAAGTTTAAAGGTTCAAAAATTGAGTGTATTTTCTGATTCTAAGCTTATAGTGAACCGGGTTAGAAATCTGTGTCAGACTAAACACCCAAGGCTTAGGTCCTACAGAAATGAAGCTTGGGACACAATTGAAAATTTCTTCCAAGGTTCTAACATAGCTGCTATTCCGAGAGATGAAAACATGCATGCTGATTCACTAGCTGTCTCATCAATCTCTTTCAAAATACCCGAGCCAGTATCATTAGAATACCAAATCAACGTCAAGTATCGACCATCAGTTCTTGATAACCTTAAACACTGGTAGATTTTTGAAGATGATGAAAAATTGAAATCTTTCCTTCAAGTTATTGATGAATTCTCAAATATGCAAATTGAAGGAGATCAAAACGATATTCGGAAATTAAATCAGCAAAATCCAGAAACTTCATTTAGTCCTAAAATTCTTGATCATGATATTATCCAATTACCTAGTAATTTTATTCCTAAAGGCTTAGTCCAATTGGAAAAATTATTTGATAATAATGATGTCTCTAAAAATGCCTTGTTTCACTCACCTGAAGAAGAAATTGAAGAATGAAATATTGGGACTATGGATGATGTGAGAAATATCAAATTGTCAGCAACCTTACCTTCGGATGTAAAAACCAAATACTTAAATCTTCTTAAAAACCACGAAGACGCTTTTTCCTGGTCTTATAATGAGTTAAAAACTTACGAAACATCTTTGATTGAGCATAAGATTTCTTTGAAACCAGAAGCAAAACCCTTTCAACAAAAGCTAAGAAGAATTAATCCCATACTACTACCAACCATTGAGGAAGAACTTAGAAATCTGCTTGATGCTCATATCATTGTGCCATTAAGGTATTCTAATTGGGTAGCCAACCTAGTTCTTGTCAGAAAGAAAAACAGTGAGATTAGACTATGTGTAGATTTCTGAAATATGAACAAATCATCTTTAAAGGATAACTATGCATTGAAAAATGGATCATATACTTCAGAAACTTCCAGGGGCTAATAGGATTTCTATGCTAGATGGATTTTCTGGTTATAACCAAATCATGGTAAGTGATTCTAACCAAGATAAGACTTCCTTCACCACTCCTTGGGGTACATTCATGTATGCTATAATTCCATTTGCATTAACCAATTCCAGAGCCACTTTCCAGAGAGCCATGGACCTCACATTTGTAGGTAAAACATTTGAATTACTGTCATTTATTTAGATGATTTAACTATTTTCTCTAATTCTAATTAAAGTTATTTAAAACACTTGAGCAAGGTTTTTGACAGGTGCAGGAAATTTGGCATATCCATCAATCCGAAGAAATATTTGTTTGCCGTGAAGGAAGGGAAATTACTAGGGAA
Source organism: Pinus tabuliformis (assembly GCA_031772625.1). Taxonomy (NCBI): domain Eukaryota; kingdom Viridiplantae; phylum Streptophyta; class Pinopsida; order Pinales; family Pinaceae; genus Pinus; species Pinus tabuliformis. The sequence continues at coordinate 896,362,585 of CM062807.1, read as the reverse complement.
TATAACCTTAAGGAGATAGTTATAATTGACCCAAAGAGAGTTTCGGCTATTCAAATACTATCTCTGCTTAGGAATAAGAAAGAGATACAAACCTTCCTTGGAAAGATCAATTTTCTCAAAAGCTTCATCCAAAATTATGCTGAGATAGTTAAAGATATAACATATATGTTTAGGAAAAATAATCAAGTGAAATGGACATTCCATGGTAGATATGCTTTTGATCAGATCAAAAAGGCCACATCTGAGGCCCCTATATTAGCTAGACTTAACTATTCTTCACCTTTTAGGATATTTTATTTTGCATCTAAGACAACCTTAGCTAGTGTACTTTTACAGAAAAATACAAACGGTGATGACCAGCCTATAGCCTTCTTTTCCAAAGTTATGAGGGATGCTAAAATTAGGCATGATATTATTGAAAAACAAACTTATGCCTTAATTCAAGCCCTCAAAGCCTTTAGAACCTATATCTTGCATTCACACATTACAACTTATGTCCCTAATCATGCTGTCAAAAATATTTTGACTCAACCTGATACTGATGGAAGTAGAGGGAGATGGATTGCTAAAATCCTTGAATTTGACCTTGAAATTAAAACCACAAAGCTAGTAAAATGCTAAGGCCTCGAGAAATTGTTAGATGAATCCAATTGCAAAGTTTTGGGGATTAATTTGGTTTCTGTAATGTCATCAGGGGAGAATCCACAAGAACCTTCCTTGATATCAGAGGAGAATCCACAAGAACCTCCTTCTCTTAGAGAAGGGGAGAATCCACAAGAACCTCTTTCTTCAAATCAAACCATTATTTTTCACATAGATCATAAATATGTACTCTCTGATTGGTATTTTGATATTGTGCAATTTCTTAGAGATCTTCAATGTCCAACTGATCTTAATTTGAAACTGTACAAAGCTCTGAAGCTTAAAGTAGTGATATACCCCATTGTCAATGCTAATCTATACTGGAAAGAAATTCTTAATATCCTTCTTCTGCGATTAACTAAAAATGAAACAGAGGGAATTATAGATTAGTTCCATGCAGGGTTTTGTGGTGGAAACTATGCCTAGGGAGAAATAACCTACAAAATTTTAAAAGTAGGTTTCTATTGGACAACACTTTTTAAAGAAGTTGGAGCAAGAGTAAGAAGTAGCAAAAAATGTCAATTATTTGTACGAAAACAGAAACTATCAGCACCTCCTTTGGTCCCAGTGTCTCTCCATGCTCCTTTTCTTCAATCGGGGTTGGATTTTATAAGGGAAATTCATCCACATTCCAGTATTCAACATAGAAGGATTTTAACTACTACATATTATTTTACCAAGTGGGTATAATCCATACCTTTTAAAAATACAATTGATACTATTGTGATAAAATTTCTTGAAGAAAACATCCTATCAAGATTTGGATGTCCTCAATAGATTGTTACAAATAATGTAACATCTTTCAGTAGTTTTAAAACAATTGAATTATGTCAAAAATATTCAATCGTTTTACACCATTCTACACCATACTATCCATAGGGAAATGGGCTAGCAGAGTCCTCCAACAAAAGCTTAGTCAAGGTCATTAAGAAGACTCTTGATGACGAGAAAAAGAGTTGGGACGGTCATCTAATCCATGCAATTTGGGAAAATAGAGTTTCTCCTAAGAGATCAATAGGCAATTCTCCTTTCTAGTTAGTTTATGGCAAGGGATTTGTTTTTCCTACTCATTTAGCTTTACCTGTTATGAGATTCCTCCAAGAATACTATCAAGAAAAATATGATTTCTCAAGAAGGATTAATCAAATTATTTAGTTGAATGAAGACAGGGATGAAAGTCAGTACAAGTTAAGGAAATACCAAAATAAGATGAAAGAACTATTTGACAGAAAGGCTAGAGAAAGTAATTTCAAGAAGGGTGACCTAGTGCTTAGATGGGATACAAGGAGAGAAGATAAGGAAAAGCATGTAAAATTTGACAACGTTTGGTTTAGTCCATTCAGCATTGTACAAGTCAAAGGGAACAATTCATTCATCTTACAAAATCTTGAAGGAGAGAATTCCTCATTGCCAGTCAATGGGAGATACTTGAAACATTATATTAAGTATTGATTTTTCATTCATGCACCATCTATAAATATATGGAGAGTTTATTTTATTTCTGAAAATTTCAAGTGAGTATCTATTTCAGCAAAGACTCCATAGCCCGAGGAGAAGGCACTTGGATCTACTTTTTCTCTGCATCCCACAGGGGAAGAATTCCCCAACTGGAGTCGATGTTGTAACATTATTTAGCATTGATAAGTTAGCATATTAGTTAAAATAATTCAAAATGTTAAGTTAGGATATGGATGCAAAAGAAAGAAAAGTTAAAATGTTAGGAAAACTTAATTTTTTATAGGCATCCATATCAATAAAATGTTATGTGTTAGATGCCCTAAATAATGAAGGCAAAAGGAAAATAAAATTCTAGGAAAGAAAAAAGAAAAGAAATTCTTCATTTTATGCTTTCATAAATGCATAGACTGCTAGTCTAAATGCGCCACAAGTCAATCATCAAATGATATTTTTGTGTGCAGAGAATAACGCAAAGGAGTAAACCATTACTCAAAGGTTTATATATCAATTTTTTTGGTATTTATCCCTATCCCTAAGTTTTAAAATACCAAAAATTATCCTTCTACTGATATTACCCTCCATCCATTGTCCCTAACTTGATATACTCTTCATATATCACATATATTCGCAATCATTCATTTCGCGACCCCACCAAATAGCCCTGTCACATTGCAATTAACCTTATATTACATTGCACTCCATCTCTACCTATTTTCCCACATCCGACAGTCCGTATACAATTTTGCCCCCCCCTCACCATCTAAGGTTTACGGCTGGGGGGTGTCCAAAATAGGTGGTATACCAAACCACACCTGCCCTTACGTGCCATTTCCTCAGCATTTCAGACCCCCTTCGATTGAAACCACTAACTACTCTCCCCCTCTGAAAAGCTGATTCTATCACTCCTGACACTGCTTTCCTATCTGTTGCATTCTCGCGATTCACCTTCTGCCACCTCATATGTTTGTTAAACTCCATCAAATCACATTTATTCCCTCCAAAATTAACCCGTTAAGCATTTAATTAGCTTAGTCGTTAATTCATAGGACCCGCACAACCTTCAATAAAAAACCAAATTAGTTATATAAACCTCTTTTCTATTTGAGAACCGGTTACTGAATTCAAGCTCTATCACTGTTAATTGATTTCTTACAGGTATTGTTGGACTCAATTCCAACAGTTTCAATCGCCTGCGACATCTCTGCTCAATCATTATTAGCCTATTACTTCTAATTTTGCCTCCAGAGCCTGAATTTTCTCTATGTTTTCCCACTATCAAACTCCCAATCCCATTTACTATCGTTATTAGACATAGCCAAGATGCCTCCAAAGGACAAAGAACGAGAGGAAATTGTCAATCTTTTGATCCATCCTCATATATACCTTCATCACATTCCTATGGCTGACTGAGATTAAAAAATCCATGAGATACTCTGTGAACTCAACCTCTTCGAGATGTATTGATAGTTCAAAGACAAGTATATAGATAAATCAAATGATATCCAGCTATGGGAATCAAATTTACCTCACTACATCTTTCCTCGTACCTACAACACCCCATATTTTATTAGAAAATGTCATGCATCCTATTTTCCAAGCCAAAGGGCCATAGTAACTCCCACTGGAGAAATTTTGTTTACCATAACCCCATAGGCTATTGATCATATGATGCAAGCCTCCTCAATAGAGAATTCTACCCCATTTTCCTATGAAGCACTAATTGAACTATAAGAGAAACTAGACTTTTCCAAGAGATCCAAAACTCTTGAGTTGTTTTTGATCCAAGATGCTTCATTACCGAAGAAACATCCTCCTTATCCCTCCTCCATTTTCCCTAAGAGATCCAAGAATATTATCATTGTTGTTTGCTACATCCTTGGCTACTACTTTGATCAATGGGTAGATGAGGCATTTATAGGATTTCTTTTCCCATCTTCTCTATTGATTCTAAGCCGTCCATTGTGTTTAATTTTAACCATTTTCTTGTAGAGTCCATTCATCAGCAACTTGTTAAATTTCAAACTGAGGAGGTATTCAAATATGCCTCTATATTAGTGTACAAGTTTCTATACTTTTTGGGGGACAACATTAACCTTGCTTTGCAAAAACTAGATGAAAAAGGAAACTAGTAGTTAGTCATCTTTTGGACTAACTTGGTCATGAAAGAGCAGAAAGAGTACACTTATAAACAATTTACAAAGATGTTTGCTCACCCAGAAATAGGTCTCTCAGCAGCACAATAGAACCTAGGATTAGTGAAGAAATCAAAAGAGTGTTGCAGCTGTCAGATCAAGTTCATATGGGGGACTGGTACTTTTATGAAAATTATATAGAGATAAGAATATTTGGATGTGAAATCCCACCTTACAAACTACAAAAATTCCTCCCAATGAGGATTTTTGGTTTGGAGTACATAAGGAACATGATCAACATGGATGAAATCCACTTTGTTGCTGCCAAGAAGAAATCCTAGTTTAAAATGAAAACACAAGTTGGTCCTTTCATTTGCAACAACAGGGCAATACGGAAGAGGCAAATAAGCTCTTCAAGGAAATGCAGTTTAAACACAATTTTACCTGGTCCTATGATCCATTAGGGAACATTTCTAGATTAACGGTAGAAACCAAGTCTACTCCTTACTTTCACACAACCAGGCCAGAAATAGAAAAGTACAAGAATCAGTTAGAGTGGGTTGAGAACACCTTACAAGAGGCAGAAGAACAACAGGTATCATCATCTACAGTGCAGACTCCTACCATGCAGGAGAAGACAACCAAGAGGAGTAGAGAGGAAGAGTCCCCTTTAGGGACTGACATCTTCAGTGAAGGGTTTAAAATAATGTACAGAAAGAAGGCCAAGCTTAGTTCCAGACTGAGCCTTAGCAAAGATTCAGAGTAGCAGACCATTATCACCACTAATGAGCCACTTGTTTCCTCATTAGTGGGTGATTAGTCCACATAGTCTCCTACCACCTCCATAACTTCACAAGAGAAAAAACAAATAATGTAGACAAGCACATCTACTTCAGGCGAGGTAGAGAAGATCATAATGGACATCTTCAAGGAGATAAAATTCTGAAATGAAGCCTTGAAGATTGACACTTACAACCAGTTTTTGAAATAGACTTTTGGTGTCCAAAGCAGGCTGTTGTCAGCCTTTCATTCAGAAAAGGGGAAATGCAATTAGCATTCCTACAAGCACAACTTCCCCAGCTGAAGACAACATCAGACTACAAAAGGACATATTTTGAGTTTGATGTAAAGGATATACATCCCATTGACCAAATGGAGACGCATAAGTAGAATAGGTAAATGATTTTCTCTACTGTCACTAACACTGCCATGAATTTGTCCAAATTATAAGTTACATTAGCAAATGTCCAGTCACAGCTAAAGATGGAGAAGGTCTCTGCACTTGCCAAAGACACCAGGATTGAAACCCTGGAGGATTTGGTAATCAAATTGGGTTATGGTCCTGTGAACATCAGTGTTGTAGAGGAACTTGTCAAGAAGAAGAATTTGGATATAACAGTGTTGAGGAAGAAATTAAAACTGCCAGCTACTGAAGATTCTCTAGCTAGGGATATTACAGAGACAGAGACTCAAAAGGCAAATATGATGAAGCTTATCATGGAGTAGACTACACAACTCAAGCAAATGGAGACAGAGATGGAGAAATTGATCAAAGAAAAGGAGAAAGCTACTAAAATGATTTCCCCTTTAGTATCACTTACTATCACAATCATTCCTATCACCATCCCAGCTACGACAAGTACAGGAGATACTGAAGACTAGTTGGCCAATGCAATCCAAAATATGTCTCTTTAGAGTGAGGAAATCAAGAAGTTGCAGGACCAAATGAAACTTGTAGAGGATCATCGCCATAAATTTGATATTTTCATGTAACAGAGCTTCAGAGAGCTCACAATTAGATATAAGTATGGAAGAAGTCATGCGTTGAGTCTTCCATTGGCCACACTCTGGGTCATGTTAATGAAATCATATGGAACAACATCATTAGGAGATAGATGAAATATGGCCATGTATCCAAATTAATTTTTAGCAAAAGGAGTTGATGGAAAAAGTAAAGAAGACCATTACCAATATAAATGATCAATTGGGAGAGATGCCTACTACAACCAACAACATTATAAAATTCCTCAACTCCAAAAATAGATATGAGTTGGACGATCTAGGAGTGGATGACAGGACGAAAACGATCCTGGAGGTGAAGAAAGTTTTGACTAAGAAGAAATTATTTGTACAATTGACAAAGATTTTTCACACTCTAGAGGTAGCAGTCAACAGATTTTTCACAAGGATTGATGCATTGAACAAGAATGGTCTGCCTTCACTATTTGTAACCAATGATAAATTAATGACCAAGGAAGACTACATGAAGAAACTGCAAGATATTTCCAGTGATACAACCAAGTCCTCCAACATTAAAGGTTCGATGACAGGTGGTGCGTTTTACGAAGCCATCAAAAACATATGTTTTATTCAACATGAGATAAAATATATTTTCATTGTAAAACCCACTTTTTCCGGGTATACTGAGGTAGATGAAATCTACCACAAAGTAACCAAGATAGCTGTTCCAGATGAAGGAAGGTGGGAGAAGTTGTGTGAATTTCAGGATTAGAGGACACATCAACTTCACCAACGCAACATCCAAATAGTGGCCACTTAGCAACAAATTTCCTTCAAAACAAGGCTAGATGTTTAGATTCTTTTTTTTTATTGAATTACTTTTGTTTCTATTAGTTTTAAGTAATAATAGGATGTTGTGTCACTCAAGAATTTATTGTAATATTTTGTAATTTTGTTTAAATACTTTAGCCTATCGAAGTATTGAGGGTTGCACCCTTGAACCCGTTTTCACATAGATTTGTACTAAGCTGGAGCATTTTTTATTAAATAAAATATTTTTGATTTACTTCATATTGCTTGTCTCTCAATGGGTTGTTTTCACCATTTTTTCATTATTTATTCTTCATATAATTTAATTCTTTTACAGTCATCTGATTGAAAATTAATTGAATCTCAGTTTCATTTTAAATCCATTGTGAAGTTGAATTTAAATAAGAAATTAATTCGCAAAACTATGTGTTATTGTAAATTCCTCTTTGAACTTAAATTTCACTAGATTTCTATAATAGTTTAATTATATTCTGTTGATCTAGGAAACATTGCTTTCTTGATTTCTGCTTATAAATGGTTAAATACTCGGTCTAAATATTAAATCACTTATACTTCTCTATTTTCCACTTATCCATCCCACTTAAATCAAAATAACCATATGTATTTAAAGAACAACCTTTTGTTTTATTAAAGATCTTTCTAAGTTTAAAGCAGACGTGTTTTAAATAGTTCACTGGTCATACAAACTATTAAAATCAACAAAACATTTAAGATGCTTTGACATACCCTATTGAGCTTAGGTTATCTCAAAGGAAAACAGTAACTAGACCCAATAATAACTTAACAGATAAATATACATGCCAAATATCATATAACAATCTTAAAGTAACTCTTATGAAAGCATTAGTAGAATTTTGAGGTCTAAAATGGTTCTCCTAAGAAAATTATATAATAGTAGTGGAAATAATAAAATAATATTTCATTACATCATCAAAGTTTAGAGGGAAAAAAGGAAAAACTATTTTTTCAACACGTATTTTCAACTTACCTCCCTATGGGTTTACTCAAATTTCGAGTGGAAACACTCGTTGGATGTAGAAACTGATTCTTGATCTAAGGAATACCCATGTTTCATACTTTTGATATACCATACTAGATGAAAAATGAGAAGTACGTGAAAAATGTGATTGCAATAATGTTTTTTAATATATTTCTCATTTTTTGTATAGCAGGGTCCATCAAAAGTATGCAAAATGGGCACTGCTTGGGTTAGGAATTAAATTTTTCATCCAAAGAGTACTCCTGCTCGAAATTTGAGTAAAACCTGAAGTAGATAAATTGAAAATATGAGTTGAAAAAGTAGTTTTATTATTTTTTATTATTTTTACTTTTTTACTCCGAAAATGTTGAATCATCCCCCATGGTTGACATCATCATCTTGAATCTTCTTGGTTGTTATAAAGTTTATTTTGGCTGCACATTTTTCTTAGGAGGCCCATTTTAGACCTGAAAATTCCCCTAATGAAACACTCACAAAAATGAACTCTATGAGAATTTTTATAGTAAAATTAGAGAAACAACTATAAGGAAATGGGTTTCGGATTCAAAACTAAAAGGAAAGGAAGGAACTAGAGGAACTTGTTAATAGTTTATTCATAGCTGTAGAATCTATTTGTCAAAAATAAGGGAGACTAGATAGTTGCGGGGAGGGTTTTGGGTTAGATCCCAGGTCAAGCCAATATATTAGCCACCCAGGGAAATGAGTCCCTTGGCCTCCCACAAATAGGAATAAAAGAAAATAAATGATATAATTATGTGTTGTCAGGAAAAAAATAATTCATACTATATATCTGCTTTAAAAAAAATGATTCTCTAACTCTTTAACATCTAATATTAACAACATTACATAAAAGGACAACATTGCTAAGGAACAAAATGAAGAACCAAGTAAAATCTAGTTACTTAATAACAAAGAGATATATACTGTGTTTTTGTGCCTCTAAAGGGTTATCAGTTTAAGCATATAACCTACTTGCAAGTCATAACCAATATAATCTGAATATCAAGCACTAAGATTTAGGCTCTAGGAAAAATAAACTATTTATAATAAAAAAAAATTTAAGTTCTAGGTCGATAGTGTAAAACCAAGTAATGGTTGGAGCTCATTTATGTCACACAATGGGAACAAAATTTTTTATGTACTCATGAATCATGGTCGGGGAAAAATGACTATCGTTACTCCTAAAACAATATATATATATATATATATCTATATATATATATATATACCAAGATATGACATAAACTGCGAAATTCATCTTGTAATAATACCATTGGAGAGGATTAATCACTAATGTGAGAATATGCGTTCTATTACAAGGTGGTATCATGACTGCAACCTTACCCAAGTTGCTAATTATATCAAAGTTCGTAGCCCTGGAAACATATCCTCAACTTTGAGAAGACAACTGTGAGAAAAAGGGGAATGATGTTGTTGGAATGTGTCCATTTTAATTGGTATCAGAAATCAGTTGTAAAATTGCTGCAAATTTTAAGTAACTCTATTGAAAAACCAAGTACTAGTTTCAATAAGAAGCCCATGAAGTGTGCCCATTCAACAAATTCTAGGTTAATACAAATGAAATCTTGGGATTATGAGAGTAAGATAATCCCAAGGCTAGGAATAAATTTCTTATTTGGAAGCATTGTGAAGCGATCGTGTAGCCGCCACACTGAAACCAAGGCTTTTGAATGAGAATCTGGGTGTAGGAACTAGCAGAATTAACAAGTGAAACAAATATTACAAACCCTTACCTATTTGGATGAGTGTTCAAGCAATGAGATCCAAATAGGTTTCACATTATGTTAGTTGATTTATTGCCCATGTTGAATTTATCACAGGATATTCAGCCAACATGTTGAAATTTGAAAAATAAACATAGGAAACGGTGGAGTAAGCCCTTCCCTCACCTGGTTTCGCTCGACAGAGGTCATTAACCCAATGAAACCCTCGTTTATTGAAGAGATCAAACCATGAAAGGTGAGAATGAGTGTGATGGAAACGAGGGCGACAGGAGGAGGAAGTTACACCTTAACCAGCTCATTTCTACAACAACCATTGGATTTTGAACCCTATTCATCCAACGACATAGATCCTACCAGATGTCACATGACATAAGGGAATAGGATGGGTCATGCAATAGAAGTAGCCTTCGAGACATTTCCACAGCTATCCACAATTCCCACATTAACCTAAGTAGCCGACTATGTGTCTGGTGTCAAGGGAAATTGGCTTCTACAATGTATAGCAAATGAAACTTACTTAAAGTCCTTCTGAAGGAAATATAATGGTCCTCGCACATTGTGCCACAAGTAACAGACATCAAGTTTTTTATTACAAATCGTATATGATAATCTAGTTAGTGTGGAACACATCTTTAATTCTATTGTAGTAAATGTATAAAAAAAGTATTATATAAAATAAAAAAATGATAATTTCTACCTCAAGAGATAAACATTCATATATTCGGTAGACATAGTTAATTGTATTTTTTTTTCTCTGGTAAGAATGTTACAAAGCGGGGATGTTACTATATATATATCATAGATACTTAAATTATATCAATTTATATATTTATAAACAATTAAATAGTAGAACTTAATATTTTAATAAAATATAAAAGTTAAATATCTAATAAATATATTTACATTAAGAAATATTTTAATATTTATGTTTTTATTATTTATTATTCTTTAATATATGTATTAATTTTCCATTTATAAAATACACACTTAAATTATATAAATCTATATATTTAATAAATTATTATAATAATAGAAATGTATTATTTCAATAAAATATAAAAGTTAATTATATAAACAAAAGGTATCTAGATAAAATTAATATTCTAATTTTAAAATTATAAATATATAAGAACTACAACAATTTTTAGTACTACATAATTATATAACAAGATCCATGTGGTGGCATGTCATTGTTTTTAGCATAAACGAATAGTGTGCATGTAGCATTTAGTTTGTTTAGTTGCAATGATATGTTTAGGCATTTAACCAAAAAATAAAAAAAATATCTGATAAAACATAAATATATTTCTTTAACATTACTATTGATGTTATATAATATGCTTAATGTCATGGAAATGTTGAGTTGAGATGTCACCTCATGGTGGCAATGGTGTTTGAATACATACAATTAGAATTATCTAAATCTTGATTGTTTGTACAATATGTTCCAAAAATGATAATTGCCACTTCTTAGGAAAGTTGTTTAAACAATAATTTTTATGTGCCATTTATGGTATGGATGTTTGGCCAAGGATTGAAAGTAAATTTTTTCCTAGAATGCAAGAAGCACAAAATATGTTGAATTGTGAAATATTTTGAATAATGAATGGAAATAAAAAGGCCCTATCAAATTTTGTAAAATTCGAGGAAAACTATTCAATTCCAGAATCTTTGTTAGATGTTAAACAAACTATTGATTTTACAGATTGATGCAGGAGCACCCGAATGAAGAGGCGATAGCTGGGAGTTGGTTCTTTCTTGTTGTTTGTTTTCTTGTTAAATTTTGACAAATAGAGAGGGAAACATTTCAAATTTCTAGTTTATTTAGTTTCATTTTTTGTTATGGTAAATAAAGGCTAAATCAACCATTGTTAGCTTGAATTTAGACAATATAGGATTAGATGGAAATTAGTTGAAAAGCTGTCTCAAAACTGAAAAACAATTCCTCGAACTGCAAGAGGAATTGCCACTGATGTATTGAAAAGGACACAAGAATGTAGAGTAGGGTTTAGGCGAATTGAGAAAAGTTGTAAGCCTACGGGAAAACTGTAAGGAAGGCCATTGGTGTGAGGCAAGAAGATCACAGAGAGTCTAAGTCTAAAAAAATACTTTCTGTGTTCTTTTTTCTCTTTGTGCGCAAAGTCCAATTTAGAAATCATGTATCTATGACTTTGAATGGTTGAAAGACTAAAATTAATATGAATTATAGCTTCTCTATATGCATATATTCTTGCAGGTGAATTCCGCATGACCAAAGAGGCAAAAAGCTTCCATAAAAGAAATTGTTCGCAACACAGCGGAAGCGAGGAAAAGGCTTGTAGATAGAGGAATGCAAGGCTAAAGAAGTGACACTCAGGGGCCGTCGGATCTAAGAGATCGAAGGTGGAGATTAGATCGGCGGAGTTTTTATGTAATTTGGGCCTCAAGGGAAAATCCAAATTACACTAAAAATCAACGCAAAATGGAGTTAAGATAGACCTGGACATGAAATCTTATGAAGAAGATCTAATACCATATTGGCTCTAAGAGTGTAATCGCATCAAAGTTTTATTAAGTCGAGGTATCGACCTTAGGATATGCCAACCTGTGAAATTTCATTGCAGTGATACCAATAGTCGGTATCAGTGGTCGTATATCAGAAGGGTCGAAGAGTGGAGGTCGGTGCAGCGGACCCGACATTAAATACAAGTGTGGCTTTTAAAATTTGAAGTCCAGATTTGTATTCCGGCAGGCTTTGGCCCTATTTGGAGTATGTTCCCTTTGTGAACATGATAGTGAGGATTTAAGCACCAATAGTGTAATTTGGAAGCGATAGTCGCATATCGGAGCGGAAAAGATATATGTGTATATGATCCACGAAAGGAATGATGCCAATTAGCGATAAAGTTAACTTCGGTAAGTGTGCAGAGGCTGTACCGAAGGCCAAAAGGAGTGTTTGCGTATGTATTTTGTTATAAATGTTTTAATAAGGAAAAATACCGCTGATACGTGGTTTCCATGTGTTTAGCCACGTTAACCAAAGGTTAATAGGATTGTTATATATACGTGGCTTAAGGGGTATGTAAGGATTTCTCAAGGGACTGAAGAATCCCGATAAAAAAAGGAAGAATTGTTGCAAGGGTTGAACTCATGTGCCAAAGCAAACCAGTGCCTGTTGTTAATCAACATCATCAACTTTTGGTATCATAGTTGGCCTTTCCTTGCTGTCAGTAAAGATGGAGGTAGGAACAAGGGGTTGAGGAAGAGCCATCAGAAGAGCAGTAGATGGAGGATTAAGAGAAGAGATCAGAAACCTGACTCCATGTTTGGCAACATTGGAAACAGGGAGGCGTAGAGAGCCGGATGATGGAGATGATAGTGAAGAGGAAAATGTGGTTATGGCAGATGGGTCAGATGATGAAGGTCCAGAAATTAAGCTCGTAAAGTCAGTTTTGTTGGCTAGGAACAAGCCAAAGCCAAAGCTCTCTAATTATGATGGCAGTTTGTCCATAGAGGCACTGTTGGATTGGATAAATGAATTGGATAAATATTTTGACTATGAAGAAATCAGTGAAGATAAGAGGGTCAGATTTGTTGTCACCAAATTGAAGGGACATGCAGCATTATGATGGGATACTATATAGGAAGAAAGGAGGAGATTAAACGAACCCTTGATTAGAAGGTGGGACATGATGGTTGCGAAAATGAAGAGAAAGTTTCTGGCTAAAGACTATCAGATTGCCTTTTATAGATAGGTGCAGAACCTAAAACAGAGAACAATGACTATGAAAGAATATACAGAAGAATTTTATAAAATTAACCTGAGAGCTGGTTATGTTGAAGATACTCCAGAGAAGACAACGAGGTTTGTAAATGGCCCGTGGATGGAGATCTTAGATGAAATTAGAATTGTTTCCCCTAAAACCATAGATGAAGCTTATTAGAGTGCTTTGAAGGTAGAAGAAAATATTGCTAGTAAACAGAATGCTAGGAGACGACGTAGTTCTAGTAGAGGTCGAGGACAGAGCTTTAGTAGAGGTAAGACTGCCAGCGGCAATGAAGAGGGTAGTAGTTTGAAGACTTCGGGACAGAGTGAAAGGGAAGGTAACACTAAAGGAGGAATGCCATACCAGTGAGGAAGAGATAATGGAAGAGGCAGAGGAAATTCCTATCAGTGTTACAAGTGTCACAAGTGGGGATACAGGTCCTTTGAATTTCCTAAAAATGAGCAAACTGGGCAGAGGGGAGCATATATTGCTCATCCCAAAGAAGTGAAGGCACCACCATAGGAGGTGGAGAATATGCCAGAAACCAGGGAAGCCTTGGTGTTGAACAAGGTGTTATTAAAACTAGCCAAGGAAGTCGCTGACCAAACATAGAGGAAAGCATTATTCCGGAATGTATGCAAGTCACACTGAAAATGTTGTAAATTGATTATTGACAATAGGAGTAACGATAATTTGGTAGCTACAAAGATAGTGGAGAAACTGGGTTTGAAGAGAGTAAAACACCCAACTCCATATAGGGTGTCTTGGATGTAGAAGGGACACCAATTGTTAGTTGATGAACAATGCGAGGTAGATTTTCAGAGAGGCAAGTACAAGGATAAAGTGACTTGTGACATAATGCCAATGGATGTGTGTCATATTCTGTTGGGCAGACCATGGCAGTACGATAGAAAGGTAGTCCATGATGGAGTGGAAAATTGTTACAAATTTTTCAAGGATGGGATAAGGCATACCTTGGTACCTATGAAAGAAGCTAAGGAAGGAGAGGAGACAGCAGAAACAAGAGCAACGAAAGCATTACTGCTGGGAGGTAAGGAGTTTCTGCAACAGATTGAAGAGAGTGAAATGGGTTATACGGTTGTGAGAAGACCAAGAGCATCATTAGTACATCCCAACCTTACTAATTTACCAGAAGAGATACATAACATGCTGCAAGAATTTAGTGATATTGTGGTAGATGATCTACCAGACAAATTACCACCAAAGAGCAGCATCAATCACCATATTGATTTTATTCTGGGAGCCAGTTTTACAAACAAGGCTGCCTATTAGATGAGTCCAAAATATAATGAAGAAATCCGGAAGCAGGTGCAGGAATTGTTGGATAAAGGACTAATTCAGGAGAGTTTAAGCCCTTGTGCAGTTCCAACCATTTTAGCCCCCAAGAAAGGAGGTGAGTGGAGAATGTGCATGGATTCCCGGGCCATTAATAAGATTACTATTAGGTACAGGTTCCCATTACCTCGAATGGGTGATATGATGGATTGTCTGAATGGAGCATCATACTTTTCAAAGATAGACCTGAAAAGTGGCTACCACCAAATCTTATATGAATGGCTGGTTATGCCATTTGGATTGAGCAATGCTCCTAGTACATTCATGCGGTTGATGAACGAGATGCTCAAAGAATTAATTGGAAAATTTGTGATTGTGTATCTAGAGGATATACTGATATTCAGCAAGATGAAGGAGGAACATTTCCGACATGTGAGGTATGTATTAGAAAGACTGCAGCACAATAAATTGCTGATAAATTTGAATAAATGTTCTTTTGTCAAGAAAGAGTTAATTTATTTAGGATTTGTGATTGCTGAGAATGAATTAAAAATGGCTCCAGAAAAGGTTGCAGCTATAGTTAGCTGGCCATCCCCCAAAAGTTTGTTTGAGGTACGGAGTTTTCATGGATTGGCGAGTTTTTATCGGAAATTTATTATAAAATTTAGTGGAATTTGTGCACCTATGTTGGACACCATTAAGAAAACAAACTAGCCTTTCCATTGGACATAAATGGCAAAGAAGAGCTTTCAACTGCTCAAAAAGAAAATTACCGAAAGACAAAATTTAAGATTACCAGACTTTAACAAACTTTTCCAAGTTCATTGTGATGCCAGTGGGACAGCCATTGGTGCAGTACTCAGCCAAGAGGACAAGCCAATAGCCTATTTCAGCGAGAAAATAAATGAAAGTAGGCTAAAATATACGTCCTATGACAAGGAATTTTATGCGGTGGTTTAGGCACTAAAGAATTGGATACATTATCTATTTACCAATGAATTTGTCTTTTTTTCAGACAATTCAACATTGCAGTATGTTATGTAGCAGCATAAGTTGAACCATAAACATGCAAAGTGGGTGGAGTACTTGTAGATTTTTACATTTGTGTTGAAACATATCAGCGGTCAAGCCAACAGAGTGGCAGATGTGTTAAGTAGGAGGAATTTGATCCTACAGGAAAGCACCATACAAGTGTTAGGGTTTGAACATCTTAAGGACTTGTATGAGGCAGATGCAGATTTTAAGAAAGCTTATGAAGCTTGGCAAAATCCATTGTTGAGAGATAGCAGTTCATGGCTGGACTATAACATATAAGAAGGATTGCTGTTCAAAGGAGGGCAGTTATGTATTCCAGATGTTCTATGAGAGAGAACTTAATCCAGGAAAAGCATAGTGGAGGTTTAGCCGGGCATTTTGGCATAGACAAGACCTTGGATTAGTTGAGCCACTTTTACTATTGGTCGAATATGTGCAGAGATGTACAAAGATTTGTAGATAGGTACAAAATGTGTCAGCTTGCCAAGGGACACAGCCAAAACACAAGGTTCTATGCACCCTTACCCATTCTGAGCAGACCATGGGACTCAATCAGTTTAGACTTTGTCTTAGGTCTGCCAAAGACACAATGGGGATTGGATTCCATCATGGTGGTGGTGAATCATTTCACTAAAATGGCACATTTCATTCCATGCAGGAAAACCAATGATGCCACACATGTAGTGCATTTGTTTTTTACTGAGATAGTCAGATTACATGGCTTGCCAAAGTCTATTGTATCGGATCAAGATGTTAAATTTATAGGACATTTTTGGCAAACCTTATGGAAGAAGTTAGACACCAAACTAAACTTTAGCTCAGCTTATCATCCACAAACGGATGGCCAAACCGAAGTGGTGAACCAGAGTCTAGGAAATTTGTTGAGGAGTTTGGTTGGAGAAAATTCTTGATAGTGGGATTGTTTGCTTGCATAAGTGGAATTTGCTTACAATGATTCTCCCAATCGGAGTACATGTAGTAGTTCTTTCCAGATCATATACGGAATGCACCCATGTGTACTACATGAGTTACAAGATTTGGGACAGTTGGAGCATAGCAGTGCCGATGGTGAAGACTTCACAAAGGCAATTAACTATCTCCATGAATAGGTGAAATTAAAGTTACAGAACAATAGCCAAAGATACAAGCAAAAGGTAGATTTGAAAAGGCGGGAGGTGCAATTCAATGTAGGATACTTGGTATTAGCACACCTATGCAAAGAAAGGTTTCCTAAAGGCAAGCACAACAAGTTGAGATGGAAAGATATTGGGCCTTTTAGGATTCTTTGGAAATTTTCTACGAATGCTTATGAATTGCAGTTACCCCTAGGTATCAGAATTCCACCCATTTTCAATATATCAGACCTGTACCACTACATTGCAGTAGAGGATGAAGATAGTTCGGAAAGATGAACATGGGACACCCAAGAAGAGAGTGACATATGGATTAAACAAATTCCCCCAACAAGGCCTATAGAGATCGAAAAAAGCCTAGATACCCAGGTGGCTAGACGGACTCGACGGAAGGAATATCTACAGTACCTAGTCAAGTGGAAGGGTCATCCTATTGAAGATAGTTCTTGGTTAGATGCTAGTTAGATTCAGAACTTTGGGTACTCTATTGAAGAGCTCATGGACAGGAGCCATGAATTTCATTCACCTCAGGAGCCTGATGCAGGAGCACCTGAATGAAGTGGTGACAACTGGGAGTTGGTTCTTGTTTGTTATTTTTTTTGCCATTTTATTTTGAAAAATATAGAGGAAAACATCTCAAATTTCTAGTTTATTTAGTTTCATTTTTTGTTATGGTAAATAAAGGCTAAACCAGCGATTGTTAGCTTTGATTTAGACAAGATAGGATTAGATCAGAATTAGTTGAGAAAACTGTCTCAAAACTGAAAAAATAGTTCCTCGAACTGCAAGAGGAACTACCACTGATGTATTGAAAAGGACACAAGAATGTAGAGTAGGGGTTTAGCTGAATTTAGAAAAGTTGTAAGCCTATGGGCAGACTGTAAGGAAGGCCACTGGTTTGAGGCAAGGAGATCACAGAGAGAGTCTGAGTCTAAAAAAATACTTTCTGTGTTCTTTTTTCTCTTTGTGCGCAAAGTCCAATTTAGAAATCATGTATCTATGACTTCGAATGGTTGAAAGACTAAAATTAATATGAATTATAACTTCTCTCTATGCATATATTCTTGCAGGTGAATTCGACGTGACCAAAGAGGAAAAAAGATTCCATAAAAGAAATTGTTCGCAACATAGCAGAAGCGAGGAAAAGGCTTGTAGATAGAGGAACGCAAGGCTAAAGAAGTGACACTAAGGGGTCATTGGATCTAAGAGATCGATGGTGGAGATTAGATCGACAGAGCTTTTATGTAATTTGGGCCGCAAGGAAAAATCCAAATTACACTAAAAATCAGCGCAAAATGGAGTCAAGACAGACCCAAACCTGAAATCTTATGAAGAAGATCTAATACCATACTGGCTCCAAGAGTGTAATCGCATCGGAGTTTTATATCACATCGGAGTTTTATTAAGTCGGGGTATCAGCCTTAGGATATGCCGACTTGTGATATCACGACGTAGCGATACCGATAGCTGATAATCAGTGGTCGCATATGAGAGGGATTAGAGAGTGGAGGTGAGCGCAGTAGACTCGATGTTAAATACAAGTGTGGCTTATAAAATTTGAATTCAAGATTTGTATTCCGGTGAGGTTTGCCTCTGTTTGGAGTATGTCCCCTTTGTAAACATGATAATGACGATTTAAGCGCCGATAGTGTAATTGGAAGCGATAGTTGCATATCAGAGGGACGAAGATATATGTGTATATGATCTGTGAATGGAGAGACACCGATTAGCGATAAAGTTAACTTCAGTAAGTGTGCAGAGGCCGTATCAAAGGCGAAAAGGAGCGTTTGCGTATGTATTTCCTTATAAATGTTTTAATAAGGAAAGATATTGCCGATACATGGTTTTCATGTGTTTAGCTGCATTAACCAAAGGTTAAGAGGATTGTCATATATACGTGCCTTAAGGGGTATGTAAGGGCTTCTCAAGGGACTGAAGAATCCCGATAAAAAAATAAGAATTGCTGCAAGGGTTAAACTCGTGTGCCAAAGCAAACCAGTGCCTATTGTTAATCAACAACATCACAAATCCTCTAATGGTTTATTGTATAATTTTTATTACAAATTCATATTAGAGAAAAAGAATTAAAAATTAAAATGTGCAAGAAACAATAATGAAAATTAGAAAAAATATGGCAGGTTGGATATTCTAAACAAAATGAATGAAATGTTTATTTAATAACAACTCAGACTTCAACAAGGCATCTCTATTATCTTATTCTAGATTTTTCTACGAACTCTAGAATGGAATAATTCAAAGAGATTCGTTCCCATTGAATAATTGTTTTTCCTTGATCAATAGATGGAAGCCATGTACTATTGGTAAGGCTACATATGGGAAAGGATGATGTGGTTTAATTTGTTAATTCTACCTAAAAACTAAAGTATAAATTTATACGAATGTAGTAAATGTACACAAACAATAAAAGCACAATTTTTTTATTCAATATAATGAGGAAATTTCGATTTCAAGAATTGCATAATTATGGAAGAAACAAAGAAAAGTGTGCTAATGAATAAGAATGAACCAAAATTATATAAAATGATCTTTATATTAATAAAAAATTTGCAAAACTACTGTTGACACGTAATCATCAGAATTGGGTGAATATAATGTAAATAAATGAATAAGTAATATGAACAGTCATCGGGAGATGAATTGAATAGTCTCCCTCATGTATATAATAAAGACCAACCTAAATAAATAATATGAATTGCATTTTGTGAGTTACTACCTGGCCTAACATGGTATCAGAGCAGGCACCACTTTTAGCTTTCCTCTGCTTTGTAACTCCCTATTCTGCATATGTTCTACCTTGCATACAAAAATCTGCTCCTCTGCTCTCCATTCAAAAGCGTTATCCATATAATACGCTACCAATTTAAAAGTGCTACCCATATAAATGTTGTGGTGTCAGTTGCCTAGCTCGCACAAGCATTCATCAAACGCTCTGACACAAAAATCTCTATGAATGCCTAGCTCGCACAGAGAAATGCCCAGCTCCACAAATTCGCTCATCTCATAGCAAACCAGCAACAATTTTTTTTTCAAAACGTGTGGACCCTGTTCACTAGTTTCTTTTGCAACTTCATCTTCTTATTTTTGAGATTTTTATCCATTGGTGTTTTCATATCTGCTGTGGTATCATAAACGCTGCTCTTTTTATGGTCTTTTTACGTAATTTTTAGAGCGCTGGTATCATAAACGCTGGTCTTTTTATTTAATTATCAGAGCGTTGTTGGTATCAAAGCGATTCCTTTGTTCAATGTAGTATAGATGCTGCTCCTTTATGTAATCATCGCAGTGTTATATATGGTCTTTTTATAGTCTTTTTATCTAATCATCAGAGCACTGTTAGTATCAAAGCGATTCACTTGTTCAACCATGCCGAGCGAAGACCAAGGTTTCTGATTCCTTTCTGCAAATGTGCTCTTTGCAGAGGTTCGACGTTTGTGCTCACTCAATACAGGAGTTGATAAGTATCAAAGCGCTGTTGGTGTCAATGCACAAAACAAGCCTGTAAAGGCTCTAGCTCTCCAAGCCTGAGCTCTCGGCCTTTTGTGACCACCGCCCCTTGTTGATCGTGAGAAGACTTGTTCATTGTTACTTCAGGTTTTTTTTACCAAGATAGGAAATCATCAAAAGATGAAGTGCAGATCTACACATGGAGGGATGCTACACTCCGAGAGCTGACGGATCTGGTAAAAGAAGTCACACCGATAGCAAGGAGAAGAGATGCAAAACTATACCTCTGTCGTACCTTTGTTGGAATGTTGTATATACCTCTGTTGAATGCACTATAAAGTTTTGTGTATTTACGCTGTCCAATTCAGAGCATTGTCCAGTTGAATGCATTGTACAGTCTTGCGTATTGACATTTGAATTTTCTATCCAGTCATATCAGAATTATATTTTTTTCCCATTAGGAGTAAAATTTTGCAGCAGAAGTTTTTGTTACAGTATGCATTCAATCATATCCATTGTGGGAATAGTTCTCACTGGCAAAGAGAACTATCCTGAGTGGTCTCAAATGATAAAATACACGCTCATTTTCAATGAGTTGTGGAAAGGAGTGTGTGTTGGAGACGGAGACAAAGAGTCAAAACAACCTACATGAAACAAAGAGCTCGTCATTTGGGAAAACAAGAACAACAAATCTTATGCATTAATCGCAACATCTGTAAATGAAGAGGTGAGTCACCATATTTCGTCATTTTCAACTGCTTTTGAAGCCTTACAAAAGTTGAAAGAACTCTATGACTCACCTTCTGCTCTTGAAGTTGTTCAACTCATGATTAAACTCTTCACTCTTGAACTGCAAAATATTGATCCTCTTGCTCTTGCATCTGGAGTAAAGTATATAATGCATGATGTCAAATCCACTAAGGTTGACTTGGATATTCCTGTTATCGCTTTTATTAAGGCACTTTATCCTACTTACTCCAATTATCTTCAGTCATTGCAAGCAAATGAAATCTCAAAGATATCACCTTTGACTGTCTTGTGAAAAAGTTTGTTGAAAGAGAGAAAGCTTTTGGAAAGAAGACAGTCCCTGAATCTTTTGAAGAGGCTGTGTGCCTTGCTCATAAAGAAAAGCATCTTGCTCAAGATTCTTCAAGAGGAAGAGGTGGTCAAAAAGGAAGAGGAAGATATTTCAGAGGTGGGGGGGCAGACACTCTCAAGGAGAAAAGGCAGATTTGCACTGCATATGCTGCAAAAGAAATGGATCACATGATGCCTCTACATGCAAGTTACCATGGGACAAAATTGAGCAGCAAAGAAACCAACAAAAAGGTAAAACTAAAGATACAGACAAAGTAAAGCACCTAAATCCGCTCACTATGTTGTGGCACAACGTAATATTGGAGTAAATGAAGATTTATTTAATGCTCCACTTGCTTGTTGGAAAAATGATTGGTTACTTGATTCAGGAGCAACCTACCACATGAATCATAGAAAAGATTATTTTGAAGAATTTACTGACAATGTTGATGGAGCAGTATACTTTGTAGACCAATAAAAAATTAAGCCATCGGGGCTTGGCACAATCAGGCTTCAATTGTTTGGTCTTCTAGACTTTCTTCTACATCATGTTCTTTATCTCCCACAGCTCAATAGAAACTTGCTGTCCTTGGCCCACATTCACCAAAAAGGTCATTCCATTCATATGTTTGATGGAAATCTTGAGGTAAGAAAAGCATTTGACCACTCACTTGTCATGAGGGCAATAGAAGAAGAAAGGATTCTCAAGCTGCAAGGAACCTCTGCTCATGGACAACATTTCTCATACAATTCTCATCATGAAGAAAGTACACTTCCATCAAGTTTATTATGGCATGCTAGATTTGGACATTTCAACTATGACAGCCTCCGCTTGCTAAAGAAAAATGGTGTTGTTGGTTTGCCTACAATTCCTAGGAAACTTAAGCAATATGATGCTTGCATTTTAGGAAAGCATAGCAAACAGTGTTTTCATGATTCACATTCAAGAGCACATAGAAAAATTGAACTCATTCATTCAGATTTATGTGGTCCAATGCATGTTCCTTCTGCAAATGGAAATAAATATATGATGTTAAAGAGGGAGTCCATACAGGTTGCTAGAATTTTTAATTTTGTGGAAAAATCTGTGAACGGTTTTGAAACCAACGTTTCAGACTAAATAAATAAAATGAAAATAAATAAATAAGTAAACATCAATATTAAGGAGAAAAAACAAAAAATTTTAATTAATTAAATTTGATAAACATAACCTATCATAGCTAAGCCCCTATCTAGTCCTTTAAATAATAATTTAATCACATAATAAATTAGTTAACATAAATTTTCAAAACTAATCTTTAAAATTATATACATTCCGGTAAAACAATTAACATATAGTTAGGATCTTAAACAAATAATATAAATTAAAAAAAAAAAAAAAAATAATTAATTAATTAAAAGAAATATATATATATATATATATATATATATATATATATATATATATATAATTATAATTATAATTATAATAATAAATAAATAAATAAAAATAAATAAATAGATAGATAATAATAATAATAATAATAATAATAAGGAGATAAATAATTAAATAAATAATAATAATAAATATATATATATATATATATATAAACAATAATATAATAAAATTAAAACTAAATAAATAAATAATAATAATAAATAATAAATAAAATAAATACTTATCTAAATAATTAAATTAAATAATTATTAATTAATTTATCATTTATAAGCCGACTACAAATGAAGACATCAGAAATATTTTTTCAAATAACTATTAATATGCTCCGTAATTTCACGCTCTCTCTTCTCAAATACAAATCTCATTGCCCTGATGATGGACTCACTAAGCTAGTCTGAAACGTTGGTTTCAAAACTGTTCACAGGTTTTTCCACAAAATTAAAAATAAATATATGATGAGATTTATTGATGACTACACCAAAATGTGTTTGGTTTATTGATTGAAGAACAAATATGATGATTTTCAAACATTCAAGAACTTTCATAAATGGATTGAAAATGATGCACGATCTCATATTGGGTCTATTCACACTGATAATGGAAAAGAACAAACATCAAATGAATTTGAAAACTATCTTCACCAACACGGGATCAAACATTAAACAACTGTGCCTTATAATCCCCAACAGAATGGTTTAGCTGAAAGAATGAATAGGACAATCTTAGATATGGTATGATCCATGCTCTTCTTCAAAAATGTAAAGATAATGTTTTGGGCTCATGTTGTTCTATGTGTTCCATATATAAAAAGTAGATGTCCATATAATGCTATCAGAAGCAAGACACCATATGAAATGTGGTATGGACACGTTCCTTCGATAAAGCATCTCAGGGTCTTTGGTTCCTCCTGTTATGCCTTGATACCGAAGGTACATAGAAACAAACATGGTGCAAGAAGTCGTAAGTGTATCTTCCTGGGGTATTCAAACACCTCCAATGCATATCGTCTCTATGATGAGGAAAATAAAAAATTTGTTGTATCTAGAGATGTAATTTTTCTTGAATCATCCAAAACTGACAATGTTGTTGAGCGACAACTTGATCGCTTGGATAGATTCGCAAAAGCAAAATCATTTCAATAATTTGATAATCAGATTCCACATCTTGAAGGGGGGATTCCTATACTAGATCAACTTGTGGAATCTTCTTCTGAAGAACACTCTCCCCTACATGAAACTTCAACAACAGATGATGCTTTAAGTGATGTGACTGACAGAATTGAGAGACTCAATCTTGATTCAGTCCCAACGCAATTAGCGGAGCAACCTGGACCATCTGAAAAAGGTCCCTCAAAGTGGCTGACAAAGACACTTGAAAGTGTTCATCCTGATGAGGTTGGAAGACTAGAACTAGAAATTCAAACCGGAAAAATGGAGGTGATGTAGATGACTCTAATTCACCTATTGATATGGATGTTTCTTATGATTGTGAATTGAACCTGTCTACAGATTTTGAACCAACTTCCTTCAAAGAATCTACTTCTCATGATGAATGGAAAGAAGCGATGCAAAAGGAGTATGATGCCCTCATAAACAACGACACCTGGAAACTGGTTGATCCTCCATTTGGAACCAAACCAATTGGCTGCAAGTGGGTCTACAAGAACAAGTATAAAGTTTACGGCTCACTTGACAAGCACAAAGCTAGGCTTGTGGCAAAAGGTTTTGCACAGAAGGAAGGGGTCGATTATGAGCAGACTTTTTCCCCCACATCAAAATGGGCTACCATCGAGACACTCTTTGCCCTAGCAGCTTAGAATGGTTAGAAAGTCCATCAAATGGATGTGAAAACTACTTTCTTGAATGGAGATCTAAAAGAGAATGTTTTTATGTCCCGGCCTGAGGGATTTGCTGTGAAAGGACATGAAAATAAAGTATGCAAACTTGTGAAGTCCTTGTATGGCCTCAAACAAGCACCGCGAGCCTGGTATGAAAAACTAACTAACCATCTTTGGAAACTCAATTTCAAACATTATGATCCTGATGATGCAACTTTATTTGTCAAGAAAGTTGGCAAAATGGTTTTATATCTTGTGGTATATGTACATGATCTTTTGATGACAGGGAACAATGAAAGCTACATCTCATCCATAAAGAAGGAATTGGGGAAAAGTTTTGAAAAGACTCATTTGGGCTATGTTCATTACTATCTTGGTATTGAAGTAACCCAACATTCGAAGTCTCTTTCTCAAAAGAAATACATTAGATATTTGTTGAACAATTTTGGCATGATAGAATGCAATCCTCTTACCACTCCAATGGAACAAAATTGAAAGCTCACATCTATTTAAGGAGAAAAATTTAAGCATGCAACAAAGTATAGATAGCTTGTCACAAGTCTCAACTACCTAACTACTATCAGACCAGACATTTCATTTGTTGTTGGAATCCTCTCCAGGTTTATGCAAAAGCCTTGTGAGGGGCATTGGTTTGCTGCAAAAAGTGTTCTAAGGTACTTGAAGGGAACTCAAGACCTTGGAATCAAGTATACATAGGTGGATGAATTCAGCTTAATTGGATACTCTGATTAAGACTTCGATGGAGACAAAGAAACTGGGGTATATACTTCAAGATATGCTATGAGTCTTGGATCAGGAGCTGTCTCTTAGAGATCACACAAACAATCAGTTCCAGCAGATTCCACAACAGAAGCCGAATACGTGGTAGTAGCTGAAGCAACAAAAGAAATTGTGTGGCTCAGGGAAATTATTGAAGATTTGCAGGTAAAACAGGTACAATCAACTCTACTCATGATTGACAATACATCTGCAATAAAGTTGGCCAAGAACCCAAAGTTCCATGATCGAATGAAGCACAACTTCCCCAGCTGAAGACAACATCAGACTACAAAAGGACATATTTTGAGTTTGATGTAAAGGATATACATCCCATTGACCAAATGGAGACGCATAAGTAGAATAGGTAAATGATTTTCTCTACTGTCACTAACACTGCCATGAATTTGTCCAAATTATAAGTTACATTAGCAAATGTCCAGTCACAGCTAAAGATGGAGAAGGTCTCTGCACTTGCCAAAGACACCAGGATTGAAACCCTGGAGGATTTGGTAATCAAATTGGGTTATGGTCCTGCGAACATCAGTGTTGTAGAGGAACTTGTCAAGAAGAAGAATTTGGATATAACAGTGTTGAGGGAGAAATTAAAACTGCCAGCTACTGAAGATTCTCTAGCTAGGGATATTACAGAGACAGAGACTCAAAAGGCAAATATGATGAAGCTTATCATGGAGTAGACTACACAACTCAAGCAAATGGAGACAGAGATGGAGAAATTGATCAAAGAAAAGGAGAAAGCTACTAAAATGATTTCCCCTTTAGTATCACTTACTATCACAATCATTCCTATCACCATCCCAGCTACGACAAGTACAGGAGATACTGAAGACTAGTTGGCCAATGCAATCCAAAATATGTCTCTTTAGAGTGAGGAAATCAAGAAGTTGCAGGACCAAATGAAACTTGTAGAGGATCATCGCCATAAATTTGATATTTTCATGTAACAGAGCTTCAGAGAGCTCACAATTAGATATAAGTATGGAAGAAGTCATGCGTTGAGTCTTCCATTGGCCACACTCTGGGTCATGTTAATGAAATCATATGGAACAACATCATTAGGAGATAGATGAAATATGGCCATGTATCCAAATTAATTTTTAGCAAAAGGAGTTGATGGAAAAAGTAAAGAAGACCATTACCAATATAAATGATCAATTGGGAGAGATGCCTACTACAACCAACAACATTATAAAATTCCTCAACTCCAAAAATAGATATGAGTTGGACGATCTAGGAGTGGATGACACGACGAAAACGATCCTGGAGGTGAAGAAAGTTTTGACTAAGAAGAAATTATTTGTACAATTGACAAAGAATTTTCACACTCTAGAGGTAGCAGTCAACAGATTTTTCACAAGGATTGATGCATTGAACAAGAATGGTCCGCCTTCACTATTTGTAACCAATGATAAATTAATGACCAAGGAAGACTACATGAAGAAACTGCAAGATATTTCCAGTGATACAACCAAGTCCTCCAACATCAAAGATTCGATGACAGGTAGTGCGTTTTACGAAGCCATCAAAAACATATGTTTTATTCAACATGAGATAAAATATATTTTCATTGTAAAACCCACTTTTTCCGGGTATACTGAGGTAGATGAAATCTACCACAAAGTAACCAAGATAGCTGTTCCAGATGAAGGAAGGTGGGAGAAGTTGTGTGAATTTCAGGATTAGAGGACACATCAACTTCACCAACGCAACATCCAAATAGTGGCCACTTAGCAACAAATTTCCTTCAAAACAAGGCTAGATGTTTAGATTCTTTTTTTTTATTGAATTACTTTTGTTTGTATTAGTTTTAAGTAATAATAGGATGTTGTGTCACTCAAGAATTTATTGTAATATTTTGTAATTTTGTTTAAATACTTCAGCCTATCGAAGTATTGAGGGTTGCACCCTTGAACCCGTTTTCACATAGATTTGTACTAAGCTGGAGCATTTTTTATTAAATAAAATATTTTTGATTTACTTCATATTGCTTGTCTCTCAATGGGTTGTTTTCACCATTTTTTTCATTATTTATTCTTCATATAATTTAATTCTTTTACAGTCATCTGATTGAAAATTAATTGAATCTCAGTTTCATTTTAAATCCATTGTGAAGTTGAATTTAAATAAGAAATTAATTCGCAAAACTATGTGTTATTGTAAATTCCTCTTTGAACTTAAATTTCACTAGATTTCTATAATAGTTTAATTATATTATGTTGATCTAGGAAACATTGCTTTCTTGATTTCTGCTTATAAATGGTTAAATACTCGGTCTAAATATTAAATCACTTATACTTCTCTATTTTCCACTTATCCATCCCACTTAAATCAAAATAACCATATGTATTTAAAGAACAACCTTTTGTTTTATTAAAGATCTTTCTAAGTTTAAAGCAGACGTGTTTTAAATAGTTCACTGGTCATACAAACTATTAAAATCAACAAAACATTTAAGATGCTTTGACATACCCTATTGAGCTTAGGTTATCTCAAAGGAAAACAGTAACTAGACCCAATAATAACTTAACAGATAAATATACATGCCAAATATCATATAACAATCTTAAAGTAACTCTTATGAAAGCATTAGTAGAATTTTGAGGTCTAAAATGGTTCTCCTAAGAAAATTATATAATAGTAGTGGAAATAATAAAATAATATTTCATTACATCATCAAAGTTTAGAGGGAAAAAAGGAAAAACTATTTTTTCAACACGTATTTTCAACTTACCTCCCTATGGGTTTACTCAAATTTTGAGCGGAAACACTCGTTGGATGTAGAAACTAATTCTTGATCTAAGGAATACCCATGTTTCATACTTTTGATGTACCATACTAGATGAAAAATGAGAAGTACGTGAAAAATGTGATTGCAATAATGTTTTTTAATATATTTCTCATTTTTTGTATAGCAGGGTCCATCAAAAGTATGCAAAATGGGCACTGCTTGGGTTAGGAATTAAATTTTTCATCCAAAGAGTACTCCTGCTCGAAATTTGAGTAAAACCTGAAGTAGATAAATTGAAAATATGAATTGAAAAAGTAGTTTTATTATTTTTACTTTTTTACTCCGAAAATGTTGAATCATCCCCCATGGTTGACATCATCATCTTGAATCTTCTTGGTTGTTATAAAGTTTATTTTGGCTGCACATTTTTCTTAGGAGGCCCATTTTAGACCTGAAAATTCCCCTAATGAAACACTCACAAAAATGAACTCTAAGAGAATTTTTATAGTAAAATTAGAGAAACAACTATAAGGAAATGGGTTTCGGATTCAAAACTAAAAGGAAAGGAAGGAACTAGAGGAACTTGTTAATAGTTTATTCATAGCTGTAGAATCTATTTGTCAAAAATAAGGGAGACTAGATAGTTGCGGGGAGGGTTTTGGGTTAGATCCCAGGTCAAGCCAATATATTAGCCACCTAGGGAAATGAGTCCCTTGGCCTCCCACAAATAGGAATAAAAGAAAATAAATGATATAATTATGTGTTGTCAGGAAAAAAATAATTCATACTATATATCTGCTTTAAAAAAAATGATTCTCTAACTCTTTAACATCTAATATTAACAACATTACATAAAAGGACAACATTGCTAAGGAACAAAATGAAGAACCAAGTAAAATCTAGTTACTTAATAACAAAGAGATATATACTGTGTTTTTGTGCCTCTAAAGGGTTATCAGTTTAAGCATATAACCTACATGCAAGTCATAACCAATATAATCTGAATATCAAGCACTAAGATTTAGGCTCTAGGAAAAATAAACTATTTATAATAAAAAAAAAATTAAGTTCCAGGTCTATAGTGTAAAACCAAGTAATGGTTGGAGCTCATTTATGTCACACAATGGGAACAAAAAAATTTATGTACTCATGAATCATGGTCGGGGAAAAATGACTATCGTTACTCCTAAAACAATATATATATATATATATATCTATATATATATATATATACCAAGATATGACATAAACTGCGAAATTCATCTTGTAATAATACCATTGGAGAGGATTAATCACTAATGTGAGAATATGCGTTCTATTACAAGGTGGTATCATGACTGCAACCTTACCCAAGTTGCTAATTATATCAAAGTTCGTAGCCCTGGAAACATATCCTCAACTTTGAGAAGACAACTGTGAGAAAAAGGGGAATGATGTTGTTGGAATGTGTCCATTTTAATTGGTATCAGAAATCAGTTGTAAAATTGCTGCAAATTTTAAGTAACTCTATTGAAAAACCAAGTACTAGTTTCAAGAAGAAGCCCATGAAGTGTGCCCATTCAACAAATTCTAGGTTAATACAAATGAAATCTTGGGATTATGAGAGTAAGATAATCCCAAGGCTAGGAATAAATTTCTTATTTGGAAGCATTGTGAAGCGATCGTGTAGCCGCCACACTGAAACCAAGGCTTTTGAATGAGAATCTGGGTGTAGGAACTAGCAGAATTAACAAGTGAAACAAATATTACAAACCCTTACCTATTTGGATGAGTGTTCAAGCAATGAGATCCAAATAGGTTTCACATTATGTTAGTTGATTTATTGCCCATGTTGAATTTATCACAGGATATTCAGCCAACATGTTGAAATTTGAAAAATAAACATAGGAAACGGTGGAGTAAGCCCTTCACTCACCTGGTTTCGCTCGACAGAGGTCATTAACCCAATGAAACCCTCGTTTATTGAAGAGATCAAACCATGAAAGGTGAGAATGAGTGTGATGGAAACGAGGGCGACAGGAGGAGGAAGTTACACCTTAACCAGCTCATTTCTACAACAACCATTGGATTTTGAACCCTATTCATCCAACGACATAGATCCTACCAGATGTCACATGACATAAGGGAATAGGATGGGTCATGCAATAGAAGTAGCCTTCGAGACATTTCCACAGCTATCCACAATTCCCACATTAACCTAAGTAGCCGACTATGTGTCTGGTGTCAAGGGAAATTGGCTTCTACAATGTATAGCAAATGAAACTTACTTAAAGTCCTTCTGAAGGAAATATAATGGTCCTCGCACATTGTGCGACACGTAACATACATCAAGTTTTTTATTACAAATCGTATATGATAATCTAGTTAGTGTGGAACACATCTTTAATTCTATTTTAGTAAATGTATAAAAAAAATATTATATAAATTAAAAAATGATAATTTCTACCTCAAGAGATAAACATTCATATATTCAGTAGACATAGTTAATTGTATTTTTTTTTCTCTGGTAAGAATGTTACAAAGCGGGGATGTTACTATATATATATCATAGATACTTAAATTATATCAATTTATATATTTATAAACAATTAAATAGTAGAACTTAATATTTTAATAAAATATAAAAGTTAAATATCTAATAAATATATTTACATTAAGAAATATTTTAATATTTATGTTTTTATTATTTATTATTCTTTAATATATGTATTAATTTTCCATTTATAAAATACACACTTAAATTATATAAATCTATATATTTAATAAATTATTATAATAATAGAAATGTATTATTTCAATAAAATATAAAAGTTAATTATATAAACAAAAGGTATCTAGATAAAATTAATATTCTAATTTTAAAATTATAAATATATAAGAACTACAACAATTTTTAGTACTACATAATTATATAACAAGATCCATGTGGTGGCATGTCATTGTTTTTAGCATAAACGAATAGTGTGCATGTAGCATTTAGTTTGTTTAGTTGCAATGATATGTTTAGGCATTTAACCAAAAAATAAAAAAAATATCTGATAAAACATAAATATATTTCTTTAACATTACTATTGATGTTATATAATATGCTTAATGTCATGGAAATGTTGAGTTGAGATGTCACCTCATGGTGGCAATGGTGTTTGAATACATACAATTAGAATTATCTAAATCTTGATTGTTTGTACAATATGTTCCAAAAATGATAATTGCCACTTCTTAGGAAAGTTGTTTAAACAATAATTTTTATGTGCCATTTATGGTATGGATGTTTGGCCAAGGATTGAAAGTAAATTTTTGCCTAGAATGCAAGAAGCACAAAATATGTTGAATTGTGAAATATTTTGAATAATGAATGGAAATAAAAAGGCCCTATCAAATTTTGTAAAATTCGAGGAAAACTATTCAATTCCAGAATCTTTGTTAGATGTTAAAAAAACTATTGATTTTACAGATTGATGCAGGAGCACCCGAATGAAGAGGCGATAGCTGGGAGTTGGTTCTTTCTTGTTGTTTGTTTTCTTGTTAAATTTTGACAAATAGAGAGGGAAACATTTCAAATTTCTAGTTTATTTAGTTTCATTTTTTGTTATGGTAAATAAAGGCTAAATCAACCATTGTTAGCTTGAATTTAGACAATATAGGATTAGATGGAAATTAGTTGAAAAGCTGTCTCAAAACTGAAAAACAATTCCTCGAACTGCAAGAGGAATTGCCACTGATGTATTGAAAAGGACACAAGAATGTAGAGTAGGGTTTAGGCGAATTGAGAAAAGTTGTAAGCCTACGGGAAAACTGTAAGGAAGGCCATTGGTGTGAGGCAAGAAGATCACAGAGAGTCTAAGTCTAAAAAAATACTTTCTGTGTTCTTTTTTCTCTTTGTGCGCAAAGTCCAATTTAGAAATCATGTATCTATGACTTTGAATGGTTGAAAGACTAAAATTAATATGAATTATAGCTTCTCTATATGCATATATTCTTGCAGGTGAATTCCGCATGACCAAAGAGGCAAAAAGCTTCCATAAAAGAAATTGTTCGCAACACAGCGGAAGCGAGGAAAAGGCTTGTAGATAGAGGAATGCAAGGCTAAAGAAGTGACACTCAGGGGCCATCGGATCTAAGAGATCGAAGGTGGAGATTAGATCGGCAGAGTTTTTATGTAATTTGGGCCTCAAGGGAAAATCCAAATTACACTAAAAATCAGCGCAAAATGGAGTTAAGATAGACCCGGACATGAAATCTTATGAAGAAGATCTAATACCATATTGGCTCTAAGAGTGTAATCGGATCAAAGTTTTATTAAGTCGAGGTATCGACCTTAGGATATGCCAACCTGTGAAATTGCATTGTAGCGATACCAATAGTCGGTATCAGTGGTCGTATATCAGAAGGGTCGAAGAGTGGAGGTCGGTGCAGCGGACCCGACATTAAATACAAGTGTGGCTTTTAAAATTTGAAGTCCAGATTTGTATTCCGGCAGGCTTTGGCCCTGTTTGGAGTATGTTCCCTTTGTGAACATGATAGTGAGGATTTAAGCGCCAATAGTGTAATTTGGAAGCGATAGTCGCATATTGGAGTGGAAAAGATATATGTGTATATGATCCACGAAAGGAATGATGCCAATTAGCGATAAAGTTAACTTCGGTAAGTGTGCAGAGGCTGTACCGAAGGCCAAAAGGAGTGTTTGCGTAAGTATTTTGTTATAAATGTTTTAATAAGGAAAAATACCGCTGATACGTGGTTTCCATGTGTTTAGCCACGTTAACCAAAGGTTAATAGGATTGTTATATATACGTGGCTTAAGGGGTATGTAAGGATTTCTCAAGGGACTGAAGAATCCCGATAAAAAAAAGAAGAATTGTTGCAAGGGTTGAACTCCTGTGCCAAAGCAAACCAGTGCCTGTTGTTAATCAACATCATCAACTTTTGGTATCATAGTTGGCTTTTCCTTGCTGTCAGTAAAGATGGAGGTAGGAAGAAGGGATCAAGGAAGAGCCATCAAAAGAGCAGTAGATGGAGGATTAAGAGAAGAGATCAGAAACTTGACTGCACGTTTGGCAACATTGGAAACAGGGAGGCATAGAGAGCCGGATGATGGAGATGATAGTGAAGAGGAAAATGTGGTTATGGCAGATGGGTCAGATGATGAAGGTCCAGAAATTAAGCTCGTAAAGTCAGTTTTGTTGGCTAGGAACAAGCCAAAGCCAAAGCTCTCTAATTATGATGGCAGTTTGTCCATAGAGGCACTGTTGGATTGGATAAATGAATTGGATAAATATTTTGACTATGAAGAAATCAGTGAAGATAAGAGGGTCAGATTTGTTGTCACCAAATTGAAGGGACATGCAGCATTATGATGGGATACTGTATAGGAAGAAAGGAGGAGATTAAACGAACCCTTGATTAGAAGGTGGGACATGATGGTTGCGAAAATGAAGAGAAAGTTTCTGGCTAAAGACTATCAGATTGCCTTTTATAGATAGGTGCAGAACCTAAAACAGAGAACAATGACTATGAAAGAATATACAGAAGAATTTTATAAAATTAACCTGAGAGCTAGTTATGTTGAAGATACTCCAGAGAAGACAACGAGGTTTGTAAATGGCCCGTGGATGGAGATCTTAGATGAAATTAGAATTGTTTCCCCTAAAACCATAGATGAAGCTTATTAGAGTGCTTTGAAGGTAGAAGAAAATATTGCTAGTAAACAGAATGCTAGGAGATGACGTAGTTCTAGTAGAGGTCGAGGACAGAGCTTTAGTAGAGGTAAGACTGCCAACGGCAATGAAGAGGGTAGTAGTTTGAAGACTTCGGGACAGAGTGAAAGGGAAGGTAACACTAAAGGAGGAATGCCATACCAGTGAGGGAGAGATAATGGAAGAGGCAGAGGAAATTCCTATCAGTGTTACAAGTGTCACAAGTGGGGACACAGGTCCTTTGAATTTCCTAAAAATGAGCAAACTGGGCAGAGGGGAGCATATATTGCTCATCCCAAAGAAGTGAAGGCACCACCATAGGAGGTGGAGAATATGCCAGAAACCAGGGAAGCCTTGGTGTTGAACAAGGTGTTATTAAAACTAGCCAAGGAAGTCGCTGACCAAACATAGAGGAAAGCATTATTCCGGAATGTATGCAAGTCACACTGAAAATGTTGTAAATTGATTATTGACAATAGGAGTAACGATAATTTGGTAGCTACAAAGATAGTGGAGAAACTGGGTTTGAAGAGAGTAAAACACCCAACTCCATATAGGGTGTCTTGGATGCAGAAGGGACACCAATTGTTAGTTGATGAACAATGTGAGGTAGATTTTCAGAGAGGCAAGTACAAGGATAAAGTGACTTGTGACATAATGCCAATGGATGTGTGTCATATTCTGTTGGGCAGACCATGGAAGTACGATAGAAAGGTAGTCCATGATGGAGTGGAAAATTGTTACAAATTTTTCAAGGATGGGATAAGGCATACCTTGGTACCTATGAAAGAAGCCAAGGAAGGAGAGGAGACAGCAGAAACAAGTGGAACGAAAGCATTACTGCTGGGAGGTAAGGAGTTTCTGCAACAGATTGAAGAGAGTGAAATGGGTTATACGGTTGTGAGAAGACCAAGAGCATCATTAGTACATCCCAACCTTACTAATTTACCAGAAGAGATACATAACATGCTGCAAGAATTTAGTGATATTGTGGTAGATGATCTACCAGACAAATTACCACCAAAGAGCAGCATCAATCACCATATTGATTTTATTCTGGGAGCCAGTTTTACAAACAAGGCTGCCTATTAGATGAGTCCAAAATATAATGAAGAAATCCGGAAGCAGGTGCAGGAATTGTTGGATAAAGGACTAATTCAGGAGAGTTTAAGCCCTTGTGCAGTTCCAACCATTTTAGCCCCCAAGAAAGGAGGTGAGTGGAGAATGTGCATGGATTCCCAGGCCATTAATAAGATTACTATCAGGTACAGGTTCCCATTACCTCGAATGGGTGATATGATGGATTGTCTGAATGGAGCATCATACTTTTCAAAGATAGACCTGAAAAGTGGCTACCACCAAATCTTATATGAATGGCTGGTTATGCCATTTGGATTGAGCAATGCTCCTAGTACATTCATGCAGTTGATGAACAAGATGCTCAAAGAATTAATTGGAAAATTTGTGATTGTGTATCTAAAGGATATACTGATATTCAGCAAGACGAAGGAGGAACATTTCTGACATGTGAGGTATGTATTAGAAAGACTATAGCACAATAAATTGCTGATAAATTTGAATAAATGTTCTTTTGTCAAGAAAGAGTTAATTTATTTAGGATTTGTGATTGCTGAGAATGAATTAAAAATGGCTCCAGAAAAGGTTGCAGCTATAGTTAGCTGGCCATCCCCCAAAAGTTTGTTTGAGGTACGGAGTTTTCATGGATTGGCGAGTTTTTATCGGAAATTTATTATAAAATTTAGTGGAATTTGTGCACCTATGTTGGACACCATTAAGAAAACAAACTAGCCTTTCCATTGGACATAAATGGCAAAGAAGAGCTTTCAACTGCTCAAAAAGAAAATTACCGAAAGACAAAATTTAAGATTACCAAACTTTAACAAACTTTTCCAAGTTCATTGTGATGCCAGTGGGACAGCCATTGGTGCAGTACTCAGCCAAGAGGACAAGCCAATAGCCTATTT
This sequence comes from Pinus tabuliformis, assembly GCA_031772625.1. Lineage (NCBI taxonomy): Eukaryota > Viridiplantae > Streptophyta > Pinopsida > Pinales > Pinaceae > Pinus > Pinus tabuliformis. The sequence goes on along the minus strand of CM062807.1, from coordinate 896,326,803 downwards.
CAGCGAGAAAATAAATGAAAGTAGGCTAAAATACACGTCCTATGACAAGGAATTTTATGCGGTGGTTTAGGCACTAAAGAATTGGATACATTATCTATTTACCAATGAATTTGTCTTTTTTTCAGACAATTCAACATTGCAGTATGTTATGTAGCAGCATAAGTTGAACCATAAACATGCGAAGTGGGTGGAGTACTTGTAGATTTTTACATTTGTGTTGAAACATATCAGCGGTCAAGCCAACAGAGTGGCAGATGTGTTAAGTAGGAGGAATTTGATCCTACAGGAAAGCACCATACAAGTGTTAGGGTTTGAACATCTTAAGGACTTGTATGAGGCAGATGCAGATTTTAAGAAAGCTTATGAAGCTTGCCAAAATCCATTGTTGAGAGATAGTAGTTCATGGCTGGACTATAACATGTAAGAAGGATTGCTGTTCAAAGGAGGGCAGTTATGTATTCCAAATGTTCTATGAGAGAGAACTTAATCCAGGAAAAGCATAGTGGAGGTTTAGCCGGGCATTTTGGCATAGACAAGACCTTGGATTAGTTGAGCCACTTTTACTATTGGCCGAAGATGTGCAGAGATGTACAAAGATTTGTAGCTAGATGCAAAATGTGTCAGCTTGCCAAGGGACACAGCCAAAACACAAGGTTGTATGCACCCTTACCCATTCCGAGCAGACCATGGGACTCAATCAGTTTAGACTTTGTCTTAGGTCTGCCAAAGACACAATGGGGATTCGATTCCATCATGGTGGTGGTGGATCATTTCACTAAAATGGCACATTTCATTCCATGCAGGAAAACCAATGATGCCACACATGTAGTGCATTTGTTTTTTACTGAGATAGTCAGATTACATGGCTTGCCAAAGTCTATTGTTTCGGATCAAGATGTTAAATTTATAGGACATTTTTGGCAAACCTTATGGAAGAAGTTAGACACCAAACTAAACTTTAGCTCAGCTTATCATCCACAGACCGATGGCCAAACCGAAGTGGTGAACCAGAGTCTAGGAAATTTGTTGAGGAGTTTGGTTGGAGAAAATTCTTGATAGTGGGATTGTTTGCTTGCATAAGTGGAATTTGCTTACAATGATTCTCCCAATCGGAGTACATGTAGTAGTTCTTTCCAGATCATATACGGAATGCACCCATGTGTACTACATGAGTTACAAGATTTGGGACAGTTGGAGCATAGCAGTGCCGATGGTGAAGACTTCACAAAGGCAATTAACTATCTCCATGAATAGGTGAAATTAAAGTTACAGAACAATAGCCAAAGATACAAGCAAAAGGTAGATTTGAAAAGGCGGGAGGTGCAATTCAATGTAGGAGACTTGGTATTAGCACACCTATGCAAAGAAAGGTTTCCTAAAGGCAAGCACAACAAGTTGAGATGGAAAGATATTGGGCCTTTTAGGATTCTTTGGAAATTTTCTACGAATGCTTATGAATTGCAGTTACCCCTAGGTATCAGAATTTCACCCATTTTCAATATATCAGACCTGTACCACTACATTGCAGTAGAGGATGAAGATAGTTCGGAAAGATGAACATGGGACACCCAAGAAGAGAGTGACATATGGATTAAACAAATTCCCCCAACAAGGCCTATAGAGATCGAAAAAAGCCTAGATACCCAGGTGGCTAGACGGACTTGACGGAAGGAATATCTACAGTACCTAGTCAAGTGGAAGGGTCATCCTATTGAAGATAGTTCTTGGTTAGATGCTAGTTAGATTCAGAACTTTGGGTACTCTATTGAAGAGCTCATGGACAGGAGCCATGAATTTCATTCACCTCAAGAGCCTGATGCAGGAGCACCTGAATGAAGTGGTGACAACTGGGAGTTGGTTCTTGTTTGTTATTTTTTTTGCCATTTTATTTTGAAAAATATAGAGGAAAACATCTCAAATTTCTAGTTTATTTAGTTTCATTTTTTGTTATGGTAAATAAAGGCTAAACCAGCGATTGTTAGCTTTGATTTAGACAAGATAGGATTAGATCAGAATTAGTTGAGAAAACTGTCTCAAAACTGAAAAAATAGTTCCTCGAACTGCAAGAGGAACTACCACTGATGTATTGAAAAGGACACAAGAATGTAGAGTAGGGGGTTAGCTGAATTTAGAAAAGTTGTAAGCCTATGGGCAGACTGTAAGGAAGGCCACTGGTTTGAGGCAAGGAGATCACAGAGAGAGTTTGAGTCTAAAAAAATACTTTCTGTGTTCTTTTTTCTCTTTGTGCGCAAAGTCCAATTTAGAAATAATGTATCTATGACTTCGAATGGTTGAAAGACTAAAATTAATATGAATTATAACTTCTCTCTATGCATATATTCTTGCAGGTGAATTCGACGTGACCAAAGAGGAAAAAAGATTCCATAAAAGAAACTGTTCGCAACATAGCAGAAGCGAGGAAAAGGCTTGTAGATAGAGGAACGCAAGGCTAAAGAAGTGACACTAAGGGGCCATTGGATCTAAGAGATCGATGGTGGAGATTAGATTGACAGAGCTTTTATGTAATTTGGGCCGCAAGGAAAAATCCAAATTACACTAAAAATCAGCGCAAAATGGAGTCAAGACAGACCCAAACCTGAAATCTTATGAAGAAGATCTAATACCATACTGGCTCCAAGAGTGTAATCGCATCGGAGTTTTATATCACATCGGAGTTTTATTAAGTCGGGGTATCAGCCTTAGGATATGCCGACTTGTGATATCACGACGTAGCGATACCGATAGCTGATAATCAGTGGTCGCATATGAGAGGGATTAGAGAGTGGAGGTGAGCGCAGTAGACTCGATGTTAAATACAAGTGTGGCTTATAAAATTTGAATTGAAGATTTGTATTCCGATGAGGTTTGCCTCTGTTTGGAGTATGTCCCCTTTGTAAACATGATAATGACGATTTAAGCGCCGATAGTGTAATTGGAAGCGATAGTTGCATATCGGAGGGACGAAGATATATGTGTATATGATCTGTGAATGGAGCGACGCCGATTAGCGATAAAGTTAACTTCAGTAAGTGTGCAGAGGCCGTATCAAAGGCCAAAAGGAGCGTTTGCGTATGTATTTCCTTATAAATGTTTTAATAAGGAAAGATATTGCCGATACATGGTTTTCATGTGTTTAGCTGCATTAACCAAAGGTTAAGAGGATTGTCATATATACGTGCCTTAAGGGGTATGTAAGGGCTTCTCAAGGGACTGAAGAATCCCGATAAAAAAATAAGAATTGCTGCAAGGGTTAAACTCGTGTGCCAAAGCAAACCAGTGCCTATTGTTAATCAACAACATCACAAATCCTCTAATGGTTTATTGTATAATTTTTATTACAAATTCATATTAGAGAAAAAGAATTAAAAATTAAAATGTGCAAGAAACAATAATGAAAATTAGAAAAAATATGGCAGGTTGGATATTCTAAACAAAATGAATGAAATGTTTATTTAATAACAACTCAGACTTCAACAAGGCATCTCTATTATCTTATTCTAGATTTTTCTACGAACTCTAGAATGGAATAATTCAAAGAGATTCGTTCCCATTGAATAATTGTTTTTGCTTGATCAATAGATGGAAGCCATGTACTATTGGTAAGGCTACATATGGGAAAGGACGATGTGGTTTAATTTGTTAATTCTACCTAAAAACTAAAGTATAAATTTATATGAATGTAGTAAATGTACACAAACAATAAAAGCACAATTTTTTTATTCAATATAATGAGGAAATTTCGATTTCAAGAATTGCATAATTATGGAAGAAACAAAGAAAAGTGTGCTAATGAATAAGAATGAACCAAAATTATATAAAATGATCTTTATATTAATAAAAAATTTGCAAAACTACTGTTGACACGTAATCATCAGAATTGGGTGAATATAATGTAAATAAATGAATAAGTAACATGAACAGTCATCGGGAGATGAATTGAATAGTCTCCCTCATGTATATAATAAAGACCAACCTAAATAAATAATATGAATTGCATTTTGTGAGTTACTACCTGGCCTAACATGGTATCAGAGCAGGCACCACTTTTAGCTTTCCTCTGCTTTGTAACTCCCTATTCTGCATATGTTCTACCTTGCATACAAAAATCTGCTCCTCTGCTCTCCATTCAAAAGCGTTATCCATATAATACGCTACCAATTTAAAAGTGCTACCCATATAAATGTTGTGGTGTCAGTTGCCTAGCTCGCACAGGCATTCATCAAACGCTCTGACACAAAAATCTCTATGAATGCCTAGCTCGCACAGAGAAATGCCCAGCTCCACAAATTCGCTCATCTCATAGCAAACCAGCAACAATTTTTTTTTCAAAACGTGTGGACCCTGTTCACTAGTTTCTTTTGCAACTTCATCTTCTTATTTTTGAGATTTTTATCCATTGGTGTTTTCATATCTGCTGTGGTATCATAAACGCTGCTCTTTTTATGGTCTTTTTATGTAATTATCAGAGCGCTGGTATCATAAACGCTGGTCTTTTTATGTAATTATCAGAGCGTTGTTGGTATCAAAGCGATTCCTCTGTTCAATGCAGTATAGATGCTGCTCCTTTATGTAATCATCGCAGTATTATATATGGTCTTTTTATGGTCTTTTTATGTAATCATCAGAGCGCTGTTGGTATCAAAGCGATTCCTCTGTTCAACCATGCCGAGCGAAGACCAAGGTTTCTGATTCCTTGATGCAAATGTGCTCCTTGCGGCGGTTCGACGTTTGTGCTCACTCCATACAGGAGTTGATAAGTATCAAAGCGCTGTTGGTGTCAAAGCACAAAACAGGCCTGTAAAGGCTCTAGCTCTCCAAGCCTGAGCTCTCGGCCCTTTGTGACCACCGCCCCTTGTTGATCGTGAGAAGACTTGTTCATTGTTACTTCAGGTTTTTTTTATCAAGATAGGAAATCATCAAAATATGAAGTGCAAATCTACACATGGAGGGATGCTACACTCCAAGAGCTGATGGATCTGGTAAAAGAAGTCACACCGATAGCAAGGAGAAGAGATGCAAAACTAAACCTCTGTGGTACCTTTGTTGGAATGTTGTATATACCTCTGTTGAATGCATTATAAAGTTTTGTGTATTTATGCTGTCCAATTCAGAGCATTGTCCAGTTGAATGCATTGTACAATCTTGCGTATTGACATTTGAATTTTCTATCCAGTCATATTAGAATTATATTTTTTTTCCATTACGAGTAAAATTTTGCAGCAGAATTTTTTGTTACAGTATGCATTCAATCATATCCATTTCGGGAATAGTTCTCACTGGCAAAGAGAACTATCCTGAGTGGTCTCAAATGATAAAATACACGCTCATTTTCAATGAGTTGTGGAAAGGAGTGTGTGTTGGAGACGGAGACAAAGAGTCAAAACAACCTACATGAAACAAAGAGCTCGTCATTTGGGAAAACAAGAACAACAAATCTTACGCATTAATCGCAACATCTGTAAATGAAGAGGTGAGTCACCATATTTCGTCATTTTCAACTGCTTTTGAAGCCTTACAAAAGTTGAAAGAACTCTATGACTCACCTTCTGCTCTTGAAGTTGTTCAACTCATGATTAAACTCTTCACTCTTGAACTGCAAAATATTGATCCTCTTGCTCTTGCATCTGGAGTAAAGTATATAATGCATGATGTCAAATCCACTAAGGTTGACTTGGATATTCCTGTTATCGCTTTTATTAAGGCACTTTATCCTACTTACTCCAATTATCTTCAGTCATTGCAAGCAAATGAAATCTCAAAGATATCACCTTTGACTGTCTTGTGAAAAAGTTTGTTGAAAGAGAGAAAGCTTTTGGAAAGAAGACAGTCCCTGAATCTTTTGAAGAGGCTGTGTGCCTTGCTCATAAAGAAAAGCATCTTGCTCAAGATTCTTCAAGAGGAAGAGGTGGTCAAAAAGGAAGAGGAAGATATTTCAGAGGTGGGGGGGCAGACACTCTCAAGGAGAAAAGGCAGATTTGCACTGCATATGCTGCAAAAGAAATGGATCACATGATGCCTCTACATGCAAGTTACCATGGGACAAAATTGAGCAGCAAAGAAACCAACAAAAAGGTAAAACTAAAGATACAGACAAAGTAAAGCACCTAAATCCGCTCACTATGTTGTGGCACAACGTAATATTGGAGTAAATGAAGATTTATTTAATGCTCCACTTGCTTGTTGGAAAAATGATTGGTTACTTGATTCAGGAGCAACCTACCACATGAATCATAGAAAAGATTATTTTGAAGAATTTACTGACAATGTTGATGGAGCAGTATACTTTGTAGACCAATAAAAAATTAAGCCATCGGGGCTTGGCACAATCAGGCTTCAATTGTTTGGTCTTCTAGACTTTCTTCTACATCATGTTCTTTATCTCCCACAGCTCAATAGAAACTTGCTGTCCTTGGCCCACATTCACCAAAAAGGTCATTCCATTCATATGTTTGATGGAAATCTTGAGGTAAGAAAAGCATTTGACCACTCACTTGTCATGAGGGCAATAGAAGAAGAAAGGATTCTCAAGCTGCAAGGAACCTCTGCTCATGGACAACATTTCTCATACAATTCTCATCATGAAGAAAGTACACTTCCATCAAGTTTATTATGGCATGCTAGATTTGGACATTTCAACTATGACAGCCTCCGCTTGCTAAAGAAAAATGGTGTTGTTGGTTTGCCTACAATTCCTAGGAAACTTAAGCAATATGATGCTTGCATTTTAGGAAAGCATAGCAAACAGTGTTTTCATGATTCACATTCAAGAGCTGATCCAGGTGGATGTTGGTGGCCACCCACCAACCCATTTGGACCCTCACAACTGTCTCTTTCAGTCTTTTCAGTTTCCTAAATTACACCACAGTTTACTATTTTTAGCAGTTTTTTCGGGTCCCGAACTTCCGGAGCCGTTTTGAGGCCCTAAACGACGTTTTTTTGGGATTCTGGGGCAACATGGGTCGTAGACCAATGTTGCCTCCCAAAGTGGTAGTACTCGGATAGATCTTTCTAACGAGCTATCGTACGCGTCAAACGGAGATCGTATGCCAAAGTTACGACCCCGGGAAATTGATGTACCAATTTACCCAAACGGGGCCCACAATTTGGCGTTTCATCTTCTAGGGTTAGGTTTCAGGATGTGAAGGGTTTTCCATTGTTTCTCAACAATAAATAGGCCTTCGAGCCTCATTGTAACACAGTTCGGAACAGTTCAGAGGCATGTAGCCGCACATCTCTTCTCAGAGATAGCTACCATCGCCCTAGCTGGTTTATTTCCATTTCTGGTTGTAAGCATATTTCGGTATTTTCCATTAATGAAATGAAGTCTTATTTCCGCTGCATATCTGTTTTTATGATTATCGTATCTCTGTATTTATGGTTATCTCTGTAATCTATTGTGTTCCTGCTTAAATTCGGATCAGTGGTATCGGAGCGGTCTGCTTTTTCTCTGTTTTTTTTTGCATGTCCCCAACGAGGTCGGGATATAAGGAGTTAGGGCTTGAACTGGTCGAACCTTTGCAAGACCAGCCTCGCAAATCCCGACGGCCTCCCATGGCGGACGAGAAGAAAGACTAGGGGGCAGGAGATCCCATCAAAATCTTGCTCGAAGAAGCGCTCGAGCGGCAAAGGAACGCGATGATGGATAGCTTTGCGCAGATCCTTCAGCGGCTACCCAGAGGCGACGCATCGGCTTCCAAAAGCGACTCTGGAAACGCCACACCCTTCAAGGTACAAGTTAATTTTGAAATCCCCATCTTCGAGGGACAAATAGACGCAGATGCCGTAGATAAATGGTTAAATCTGCTAGATGGGTATTTTTCTGTTCACGAATTTTCAGGTCGGGAAAAGATTGTTTTCGCTCTTCTCAAAGCAGCCCCCCACGTCAAGGACTGGTGGGAAACCTACTGCGAGCAGAAGGATGAAAGTACAGGCTCACTATTTTCAGCCGCACCCACTTGGAATGACTTCCGGGATGCCATCAAGGAGCAGTATTACCCTGTCGGAAGCTATGAGGACAAATACATCAAATGGACCACACTGCGGCAGGGACGAGACCAAGATGTACCGGAGTTCACAAACATTTTTCATACCCTTCGCACACAGTTGGGTATCAAAGATTCTGAGCTGCATCTGGTACTCAAATATCGTGGCTGCCTGCATAGATACATCCAGGAAGAGATGGTGTTCTTGGACATCCCCTCACTCGGCACAGCATACCGATACGCTGTCAAAATCGAGCAAAAGTTCAAACAGAAGAAGCGAGACTTTGGATCTGCAAATCCGAAGCCCAAAGGACAAAGCCAAGGCGGGGTGACCCAAGACAACCCGTCAAGGCCGCAAGAAAAGAACAACACCACGAAGCCGAGGAAGGACACAGGAAAGTGGTGTGAGTTCCACAAGAGTCCCACTCATAACACAAGTGAGTGTCGGACCAAGCAGTCGTTGGTGGCTGAGTTGAAGGCTTCCGAATCAGATGCATGTTCCGATCCTGAGCCAGAACCCGACAAGGTGAATGGCAAAGGGAAGCAGATCATTGATGCGGATCCCACTGCCACTGTTGCCACCGCCAAGATCAAGAAAAATGAGCCCGAAGATCCAGAGGAGGGGGAGCGTCTTTTCCACTCACAGATGTGGGTGAAGGGTTCACCGCTGCGATTCATTGTCGACAGTGGTAGCCAAAAGAACCTGGTTTCAGCAGAGGTCGTGAAGCGGTTGGGCCTACCGACTACACCACACCCGCAGCCGTACAGTATCGGGTGGCTTCACGAAGGACGAGATCTGAAAGTTCGCCAGCAGTGCCGCCTTCCCTACAGCATCAAGCCCTTCACCGACGAGGTATTATGTGATGTTACACCTCTGGATGTTTGCGATGTATTATTAGGCCAACCATACTTATGGAGGCGACATGCTGTGTATGAGTCAAGGCCTCGCGCTGTCATTATTTCTTTGGGTGATTCATTATACAGGATACCAGAGATAGCTCCACCTACTGCCACATCTTTGATCACTGCTAAGAAAGGCAGCAAGCTCATATCACAGACCAGGAAATTCATCTGTCTGGTTCACTCCCAAAATAAGGGGAAGATCGTTGCTACATCCATGACCCCTGCAAAGGGTTCCTACATGCAGCAGCAGCAGCAAAGGGATACGGTCATGACAAAACACAGGAACAACTTCTCCTCACCTACATGGGTACCACACAAGTTTCAGGTGGGCAACAAAGTCTGGTTGCATCGACAGAAAGAACGCCTTACCAGAACCCATCAGAAGCTCAGATCACTCCGACATGGTCCTTACAGTAGTACCAAGGCTATGGGGAACAATGATTTGGAGCACATCATTCCTCCATTCCTTCACCTGCACCAAATGTTCAATGTGGACCATCGTCGACCATGCTTCCCACCATCACTGGACACATCAGAGATTGCAGGACAAGTTCAGCAGATGGAGGAACTCAACGCAATGGAGACCATTGCTTCCTAAGGGGGGAGGAATGATCCAGGTGGATGTTGGTGGCCACCCACCAACCCATTTGGACCCTCACAACTGTCTCTTTCAGTCTTTTCAGTTTCCTAAATTACACCACAGTTTACTATTTTTAGCAGTTTTTTCGGGTCCCGAACTTCCGGAGCCGTTTTGAGGCCCTAAACGACGTTTTTTTGGGATTCTGGGGCAACATGGGTCGTAGACCGATGTTGCCTCCCAAAGTGGTAGTACTCGGATAGATCTTTCTAACGAGCTATCGTACGCGTCAAACGGAGATCGTATGCCAAAGTTACGACCCCGGGAAATTGATGTACCAATTTACCCAAACGGGGCCCACAATTTGGCGTTTCATCTTCTAGGGTTAGGTTTCAAGATGTGAAGGGTTTTCCATTGTTTCTCAACAATAAATAGGCCTTCGAGCCTCATTGTAACACAGTTCGGAACAGTTCAGAGGCATGTAGCCGCACATCTCTTCTCAGAGATAGCTACCATCGCCCTAGCTGGTTTATTTCCATTTCTGGTTGTAAGCATATTTCGGTATTTTCCATTAATGAAATGAAGTCTTATTTCCGCTGCATATCTGTTTTTATGATTATCGTATCTCTGTATTTATGGTTATCTCTGTAATCTATTGTGTTCCTGCTTAAATTCGGATCAAGAGCACATAGAAAAATTGAACTCATTCATTCAGATTTATGTGGTCCAATGCATGTTCCTTCTGCAAATGGAAATAAATATATGATGTTAAAGAGGGAGTCCATACAGGTTGCTAGAATTTTTAATTTTGTGGAAAAATCTGTGAACGGTTTTGAAACCAACGTTTCGGACTAAATAAATAAAATGAAAATAAATAAATAAGTAAACATCAATATTAAGGAGAAAAAACAAAAAAATTTAATTAATTAAATTTGATAAACATAACCTATCATAGCTAAGCCCCTATCTAGTCCTTTAAATAATAATTTAATCACATAATAAATTAGTTAACATAAATTTTCAAAACTAATCTTTAAAATTATATACATTCCGGTAAAACAATTAACATATAGCTAGGATCTTAAACAAATAATAAAAATTAAAAAAAAATAAAAAAATAAAGAAATAATTAATTAATTAAAAGAAATATATATATATATATATATATATATATAGAGAGAGAGAGAGAGAGAGAGAGAGATATATAATTATAATTATAATAATAAATAAATAAATAAAAATAAATAAATAGATAGATAGATAGATAGATAATAATAATAATAATAATAATAATAATAAGTAGATAAATAATTAAATAAATAATAATAATAAATATATATATATATATATATATATATATAAACAATAATATAATAAAATTAAAACTAAATAAATAAATAATAATAATAAATAATAAATAAAATAAATACTTATCTAAATAATTAAATTAAATAATTATTAATTAATTTATCATTTATAAGCCCACTACAAATGAAGACATCGGAAATATTTTTTCAAATAACTATTAATATGCTCCATAATTTCACGCTCTCTCTTCTCAATTGCAAATCTCATTGCCCTGATGATGGACTCACTAAGCTAGTCTGAAACGTTGGTTTCAAAACTGTTCACAGGTTTTTCCACAAAATTAAAAATAAATATATGATGACATTTATTGATGACTACACCAAAATGTGTTTGGTTTATTGATTGAAGAACAAATATGATGATTTTCAAACATTCAAGAACTTTCATAAATGGATTGAAAATGATGCACGATCTCATATTGGGTCTATTCACACTGATAATGGAAAAGAACAAACATCAAATGAATTTGAAAACTATCTTCACCAACACGGGATCAAACATTAAACAACTGTGCCTTATAATCCCCAACAGAATGGTTTAGCTGAAAGAATGAATAGGACAATCTTAGATATGGTATGATCCATGCTCTTCTTCAAAAATGTAAAGATAATGTTTTGGGCTCATGTTGTTCTATGTGTTCCATATATAAAAAGTAGATGTCCATATAATGCTATCAGAAGCAAGACACCATATGAAATGTGGTATGGACATGTTCCTTCGATAAAGCATCTTAGGGTCTTTTGTTCCTCCTGTTATGCCTTGATACCGAAGGTACATAGAAACAAACATGGTGCAAGAAGTCGTAAGTGTATCTTCCTGGGGTATTCAAACACCTCCAATGCATATCGTCTCTATGATGAGGAAAATAAAAAATTTGTTGTATCTAGAGATGTAATTTTTCTTGAATCATCCAAAACTGACAATGTTGTTGAGCGACAACTTGATCGCTTGGATAGATTCGCAAAAGCAAAATCATTTCAATAATTTGATAATCAGATTCCACATCTTGAAGGGGGGATTCCTATACTAGATCAACATGTGGAATCTTCTTCTGAAGAACACTCTCCCCTACATGAAACTTCAACAACAGATGATGCTTTAAGTGATGTGACTGACAGAATTGGGAGACTCAATCTTGATTCAGTCCCAACTCAATTAGCGGAGCAACCTGGACCATCTGAAAAAGGTCCCTCAAAGTGGCTGACAAAGACACTTGAAAGTGTTCATCCTGATGAGGTTGGAAGACTAGAACTAGAAATTCAAACCGGAAAAATGGAGGTGATGTAGATGACTCTAATTCACCTATTGATATGGATGTTTCTTATGATTGTGAATTGAACCTGTCTACAGATTTTGAACCAACTTCCTTCAAAGAATCTACTTCTCATGATGAATGGAAAGAAGCGATGCAAAAGGAGTATGATGCCCTCATAAACAACGACACCTGGAAACTGGTTGATCCTCCATTAGGAACCAAACCAATTGGCTGCAAGTGGGTCTACAAGAACAAGTATAAAGTTTACGGCTCACTTGACAAGCAGAAAACTAGGCTTGTGGCAAAAGGTTTTGCACAGAAGGAAGGGGTCGATTATGAACAGACTTTTTCCCCCACATCAAAATGGGCTACCATCGAGACACTCTTTGCCCTAGCAGCTTAGAATGGTTAGAAAGTCCATCAAATGGATGTGAAAACTACTTTCTTGAATGGAGATCTAAAAGAGAATGTTTTTATGTCCCGGCCTGAGGGATTTGCTGTGAAAGGACATGAAAATAAAGTATGCAAACTTGTGAAGTCCTTGTATGGCCTCAAACAAGCACCGCGAGCATGGTATGAAAAACTAACTAACCATCTTTGGAAACTCAATTTCAAACATTATGATCCTGATGATGCAACTTTATTTGTCAAGAAAGTTGGCAAAATGGTTTTATATCTTGTGGTATATGTACATGATCTTTTGATGACAGGGAACAATGAAAGCTACATCTCTTCCATAAAGAAGGAATTGGGGAAAAGTTTTGAAAAGACTCATTTGGGCTATGTTCATTACTATCTTGGTATTGAAGTAACCCAACATTCGAAGTCTCTTTCTCAAAAGAAATACATTAGATATTTGTTGAACAATTTTGGCATGATAGAATGCAATCCTCTTACCACTCCAATGGAACAAAATTGAAAGCTCACATCTATTTAAGGAGAAAACTTTAAGCATGCAACAAAGTATAGATAGCTTGTCACAAGTCTCAACTACCTAACTACTATCAGACCAGACATTTCATTTGTTGTTGGAATCCTCTCCAGGTTTATGCAAAAGCCTTGTGAGGGGCATTGGTTTGCTGCAAAAAGTGTTCTAAGGTACTTGAAGGGAACTCAAGACCTTGGAATCAAGTATACATAGGTGGATGAATTCAGCTTAATTGGATACTCTGATTAAGACTTCGATGGAGACAAAGAAACTGGGGTATATACTTCAAGATATGCTATGAGTCTTGGATCAGGAGCTGTCTCTTAGAGATCACACAAACAATCAGTTCCAGCAGATTCCACAACAGAAGCCGAATACGTGGTAGTAGCTGAAGCAACAAAAGAAATTGTGTGGCTCAGGGAAATTATTGAAGATTTGCAGGTAAAACAGGTACAATCAACTCTACTCATGATTGACAATACATCTGCAATAAAGTTGGCCAAGAACCCAAAGTTCCATGATCGAATGAAGCACATCAATACCAAATATCATGTGATTTGACATCATGTTGAGGCCAAAACAATCCATCTTCGTCATTGTTCCACTAATGAGCAAATTGCCAACATCTTCACCAAAGCACTTGGAAGAGAAAAGCTTGAACGATTTAGAATCATGTTTGGACTCACCATCCCTTCAGATTAAGGGGGGGAATGTTGACACCTAATCATCAGGATTGGGTGAATATATTGTAAATAAATAAATAAGTAATATGAACAGTCATCGGGAGATGAAGTAAAGAGTCTCCCTCATGTATATAATAAAGACCAACCTAAAGGAATAATATGAATTGAATTTTGTGGAGTTACTACTTGGCCTGACAACTACTTTCATTGCAAACAAGCAAATAGACATGGCAAATAAGTTACATAGATATTTAGAGAAACCATGGAATAAAAACAAACACATAATGAATAGAAACTATACTAATCCTTAGTTCCGTCATAAGAGTGTGCTACAAGTGATCAAGATGGAAGGAAAATCTTTACAAAACATTACAAGAAGTAATTAGATATGGGCAACATAAAACACTGATATCAAAATATCAATTGCAACAAACATATCTAAGTAATACTCAGTATGAGAAATAATATTATGGTAAATAATATTATGGTTGCAAGTTCCAATACCTAGTAATTCATAAAATAAATAATTTCAGTCATAATTAGAGTATGAACATACATCTATGACTAGTCAAGATGGGGAGAAGTTGTGCTTAACATTTAACTTCCTTCTGATTGGCAGAACTTGTGTTTAAGATTTAACTTCCTTCAACTCTTGAGTGAACTACAAAAATGTTGGATCAATAGCTCCTTCCTCGTAACAAAATTGTTGAATAAAACAAGAGTTTAATATTTTTTGACAACACAAGTTAAACAATAAAAAATAGATGACAGATAGAACAAAAGAGCAACTTATTAGTATTCTGACAACTAAAACAATGTGACAGTATATATTGAACATTAATGTTAATGTTAGTTGTATACAACGATTAAACATGAGGAATGACAAATCTAAAATAATATTTCTTGGCGGAACAACAACGTGAATCAGAAGTATGATTTAATGCACACATATCAAAAAACTATACCCAAAGAAGAAAAAGCTAAATATCTAAACAATAGTAACCAGATACAATGCCAATATGCTGACAACAAAGGAGCAGGTTCAATAGACAACATTTGTTCCATGCTATGAATTCAACAAAAGATAATTGGAAAACAATTTGCACAATTATGACAGGAAAACAAAAAATGCGATGATGTAATGAGAGTGCGCATAACCCAAAGAAATGCAACTATTCTCCTAATACTTACAATTGGAGGTATCTCAAGTTAGAAACAAGCCATTTGGCAACTCCTTCCATGTTTTTCTTAAATTCCCTGATGAAACCATTAAATAGAACAGGAAAGCAGTTTAATATTTTTTTGACAACTCAAAATTCACCAGCTAAATAATAGAGCAATAAGAAATAGTTGACAGATATAACAAAAGAGACTTAATACTTTTCTGATGACTAAAAATGAAGAGTCATAGTATCTATTGAATATTGATGTTAAAATTAGTTGTATACGAGGATTAAACTTCAAGACTGACAAAGCTAAAATAAGATGCCTTGGCACAACAACAATGCAACTCGGAAGTACGATTCAATGCAGAAATATCGGAAAACTATAAACAAATAAGAGAAAGCTAAAGATCTAAACAATAGTAAAAAAAATGCAAGACACAACGCCAACATGCTGAAAACAAAGGAATAGGTTTAATAGACAACATTTCTTCCCTGCTATGAATTGACCAGAAGATAATTAGATAACACTCTGCAAAATTATGACAGGGACAAAAACACAATGATGTAATTAGAGTGTGCATAACCCAAGAAAAAGAAACTAGGGTCTTAATACTTACAATCGGGTTGCTCAAGTTAGAAAGAGAGCCATTTCGCAGCTGCTTCCACATTTTTCTTAAAGTCATGATGACATTCTTTTGGCAATACTATGGAAACTGCTTCCACATTTTTCTTAAGTTCAGGATGACATTCTTTTGGAAATATGATGGTAATATTCTTGTTGTATCGCTGGTAAATGCCAGAAAGATACTAGAAACGTATACCCCAACAGAACAGATGCGCACAAAACTGTCCCTGCAAGTTAAGCAAGATTTTCCTACTATAATGAATTCAATATTGTAGCAGAAGACAATAAGACTGTAAATGAGCAGTTGAGTTGAAGTAAATTGACAAGCTAAATTCCTTACTAAAATTGAATATTACAAATATGAAGTTGCTTCGGATATATGTTATTTTTCTCAAATTCGTCTTCCAGTGAGACATCTTATTTGTAATGAAAATTCAGGCTTAGAACAAAGATAAAGATTAAATAAATTTTGTTCGTTTGCAGAGGGGTTTCCACCATTAAGACCAAAGAATCATTAAATCTGTTCTAAATACGGCATATAGATTTGAGTAATACCAAGTAGGAAATTGAGAAAAATAAACACTCCACGTTGGATTTAGGAATACCCTTATCCATTTGCAATTTTGCACAGTTCATAACGGTTGAGAATAGAAGTGTCAATTTCAACCCCATTGATACAAAACACTGGACACTAATAGAGAAATAGTAATTACACTTTTTGATTTATTTATTGCCAATTTTTCATTGAACAAAGTTTTAATTGTCTCTGATCAACCTACAGTTGAGACAGTTTTTGTTCTTTATTTTATTGCCTCGTGAATCTACTCAGAATTGAAATATTGTAGAGTACATCTACGGTCTCAAGAAAATACGGTAACAACAAATTAACTAAAGAAATCCATTAAAAACTAAAATAATATTAAGCATCTTATACGACGATGGAGAAATGCAGGTGCATACATGAGCTAGAAAATACTGAAAGAAATCAAGCTATTCCGAACTAACAACCTGAATTCTGAGTGTTCTAGTCCAAAATAATAACAATGGTTACTGTTACAAATGAAAATTGATTGCATGGAAAGTAATATGATCATTTATCTGGTAGACAGTAATTAAAAAACAATAATATGAACCTTGATTATTTAACTTCTGCAATTTACTAGCCAAAAGAGAGAACTGGCTCAAAGTATTCCTCAACCTTATAATATAGTAGAAATTGGAAAACCTTAACATTTTCAATCAATGATTTTGGTTTGCATGAAGGGTTCAGCTCATCAATTTGTAATATGGTAGAAAAAATATTGACAAGTGTAACCAATGATTTTGATTTGATTGAAGGTTTCATCTCATCAACCTTATAATATGGTAGAAAAATATTAACATGCTCAACTAATTATTTTGGTTTGAGTAAAAGGTACATTTTTGTTGAGGTCATCACAATTTAACAATCAATACCACTAACATCAAAGGAGTTGAAAAATCAATACCATCAACATGAAGGTACATAAATGCCAATCACACACCCTCATACTTGATAGAATTTGATGAAAATGTTGCAATCATATCAATGCTAAAATCCTGAAAAAGATTGGTTTATTAAATTTTGAGTGAGATATGAAATTCTAGTTTCATAAGGTTATAACCACTCTTAAACATCCTGAGACAAGTAATGGTAATGTTAAAAATTTAAGTAAAAATAATTCTTTTACTTTAAGAATTTAACATTATCATTGATTGCTAGCAATTCTAGGTTGAGTTAATTTTTTTTGTTTAGATTTAGAAAGAGGATTGGTTTTAAAGTCAAATGAAGTTGTTTTGGGAGGGAAACAACCCTAGTTTCCTACAAAACCACCTACAAAACTACCATCTCAAACTCCCCTTACACATGACATCTTACAAGCCAATTAGAGAGTGCTTGTATAAGTTATATACTAACCCTACCCCACACTATTTTTTTCTACAGTTTATCTAACTAACCAAATTATAAAATTGTGATATTAAATGATGAGTTTTCATATAAACAAATAAATGTTAGTCTATTTTATAACTTCTTTTTTTTTAGTTTAATAAACAAATAGGGCTTTCCCTTCTGAAATCAACTCCCCATGCTGCCTTTCTATCCTAATCTTGATGGTTAGATCCATTCTTAGACAATTAAATAATGCCCATTAAATTTAATTAAAAAACATAAAAAAAACATTTAATTAAAGATTAGTCAATTAATAATTAATTAAATTTTCGTTACCCCTTACCCAACCAATAGTGCGCGTGTGAATAGTCGTGTTTGCTACATAGGAGGGGCATGCAGGGATACTTTGTTTGTTGGAAGAGGAGGGCTGCGTTTGCAGGAGGACGAGGAGGGCCACGATGAAGATTACTGAGTTTCCAACTTTCCCCTGCATCTAAATCTGGTGGCCTCAACATCAGAACTAGTTATGGTCCACTTACTGCGTGGTAGTTATCAGTTATTAAGTATGGTATACATTCTAGGTTCTAGCTTGGTGCTTATCACTCCTTGAATGTATCTCTCATCTCATACCAGTCTCTGAAATTCATAGCCTTTAAATACAACCTTCTACAGAATCGCAGCCTTCACATACATCCTTCCACCTCTCACGTTATCAGGTTAGTTAATTTAGTTGTTGTTGTTGCCTCATACAACTTTTATGTCTGGCTATCTTTTTGCCTGGTGTTCTATCGAGTATTGTTCTGCCCAGTGTTTGTTGTTACAACTGTTGTTGTTTATTTTTGTCTATATTTTTATTGCGCTCTTTGATTCATGTTTACCATACAGATACATATCTGGAATTTTCTTTTGGCACAGAAAATTAAAATTTTTGTTCCCCACGACTTAAGCACTAAACAAAGGGTCTTCTCTGGAGGTTGGGAATTTTTAAATTCGTATACATGCTCTAGGGTAGCGATGAGTTCACATATTAATTTTCCTAAGTGCACTTAAAAATGTTTTTGCTGGAAGAGCTTGCTCTCTTTCTAGGGCCTTGTGTTTTTGTTTGCACTATGTTATTTAGAATTCTTTTGATGAAATGTAGTTTCAATAGGGGAGATATGAAGGGTTTTACATTTAATACATAGATAATAGACTTGATTTAGCATTTAGGTGAAATTCCATTTCGAGTATCGGGAACTTCCTTTTGGAGGGTTATCTTCCCTTGTTGAGATTTCCAATCATGATGAGTCTGGTCTCACTTATCATTTATATATCTATAAAGCTCCATTTATCTCGTTAAGTTGGATGGTTCTTTGGGAAAAAATAATGTTTCCGTAGTCTGCCGGTCCCCCATCCGATCCATGGGAATGATATACTAGATTCATGACAACATCCATCTGGATCAACACGCAGAACCGAGCTAAATGAATGCATATTGTAGCCTGGACATCTCATTCCTATTTAAGGATTTCTAAATAAGAGAAAAGTTTTCTCTTAGACATAGGAACGAAAATCATATTATATATCTACTGGATTCTTGACAGCATCCATCGGGATCAAGGCGCATAACCGGGCCAAATGAAAGCATATTGTAGCCCGAACATCTCATTATTTTTTAAGGATTTCTAAATAAGAGAAAAGTTATATCTTGGACATGGGAACAAAAACCATCTTATACATTTGGTTGTGAAGGATTGAGTATGGTCTCCAATACTTGGTTCAAGAGTTCCCTAATTGTAGTAATTCAGGTTTATGTCTTTTGATTAAACTTATCTAATTTAGGGCTTACTCTGCCAAATATAGAATTATATCATTGTGTTCCCAATCTCAATAACTCTTTTCAATTCATTCAATATGCATTTAGTCTTCTAGTATAGATCCCATGATCAAAACACTTCAGTCTTTCAGTATTGTCTTTCTCTTTGCACTCTATTATTTAGAAAAAAAAATTGATGAACCGTAGTTATTACATCATGAACGATTTGAAAGTAGACATATTGATATGAAAGAAGTCGTTTAGTTAGGACTTCCATTGCTAAGATCCAAGCATGCATCAGTTATATAACAACTAGGAAAACACCATAACTCACACTGTTATACACTAACAATTTCTCTTACCTGTGATGCTCATCTCAACTGCTGCATGGAATCATGTGTACTTCTTTTCTGTATTACATAGGATCAAAGTGAACTCCTCTCACATTCACCCATAGCACATAGTCCTACAAAAAGGTGCACATGACTCAATAAAGAGTTGCATTTACAACATACGAATGGACATCATCTTTTCTCATGAAAAGATGATTTCTCCATAACTTTGGTGGAGTAGGCCATTAATTATTCTGGTATGGTCTCCAATACTTGGTTGAACAGTTCCCTAATTCAAGCAGTTAATGTTTATGTCCTGTGATTAAAGTTTTATAATTCAGTGAGGCCAATGGTATATCTTATACCGCCAAATATAAAGTTATATCCTTGTGTTCCCAAACTCAATATTAAAACACTAACTAGTAGAATTAAAAAATATCTAACTTAATCAAACAATAGAGCAACCTATTCTATATTTGAAACTTGAAACAAATGAGATTGAAGAATATGTATAAACAAGAACTAAAAGTAAGAGTTATAATGGGAAAACTCAAACTTTGGTGTAGGCATGCATGCACCCTCTTCTATTTTACCGAAGCACAATCAATTTGCCTCTTACAGGCTTACTAGTGCACCCTCAACTTGTGGGTACACATTTCTACAACTATGCTACTGCACAGATTGATGCAGCTATGTTGCAGCTATAATAGGGAGGAATTTTCCCATAACATGTATATATTCTAAGAATCCCTCTTTGCAAAGAAAGTGTTATTGTTACCCTAAGTGTCTCCTATAGCATTCCAATTTCCCCTTATGCAGGGGCTTCATCAAAATGTCTACAACTTGCAAGTCCAAAGCAGCCCAAAGGAATGTAAACCATAAGTTTTGAATGCATATTTCCATAGTTATGAGACAGTAGAAGTGATTTCTGGAGGAAATTGTGTGATGGAGAGATGACTACTTCTCCCTTTTGTGCTATATGCTATAAAATATTTGAAGAATATTCAAGGTGTAAATCCCTTCTACAATGGAAACTTCAACGGCAACCCACCAACCTCAAATGTCATTCATATAAACTTCACAAATTCAAAATGGTGGAGATGGGTCCTTTAGTTGTCAGGTCATTAGACTTTATTGATAATGGATGTTTATTTGCTACCTGACCATTCAGAACCTTGCTTTTGGGAATTATAACAATTGTTTAATGTTCTAAGGTCAATTTTGTATAATGCAAGTAGATACCGAAGCTCTGGGTTATAAGGGAGCTAATCCAAAATTCTGATTGATAGAATCAAATTCAATCAACAATCCAACAATAGACTAAACCAAACTAGAAGAAATCAAGACTAAAACCACAATGGGCAGTAGATCACATCTACAACGAGCTTATAGACTTCACCATTAGATCATTCGTATCTGTGCTCTAGAGTTGCAATGAGTTTACATCTCCATTTTCCTAAATATAATTAAAAATCCACTTGTTGGAAGAGCTTGTTCTCTTTCTTGGGTCTTGTCTTTTTCATTGCACTGTTATTTAGAAAACAAATTGATGAACTGTAGCTATTGAAAGTACATCATGAATGATTTGAAGGTAGACATATTTATATCAAAGAAGTATTTTAGTTAAGTCTATCATTGCTAGGATCCAAGAATTCAATTAGTTATATAACAACTAGGAAAAAAACCATAACTCATAGTCTTATACACTACCAATTTGATTTGAATTTCATTTCCAATTGATAGGCATATTTCTTCAATGATAAACACAATGATTTATATTCAATTAAGAAGGGTAACTGCTATGAAAATGGTGTTAAACAACCACAACCAATGTCATTCCAAAATTTTATATAACGGGAGAATAGATAACAAAAATGTAACATGTAGAAAAAAATTCTAGTGAAGTTTTTCGAATTGTGTTTTTTATTGACCTCTCACATGCAGATACTTTCCTTGTTGAATATGTTCCCAATTTCTCACGCAAATATTCAGCAAGAATTATTGACCTCTCACATGCAGATACTTTCCTTGTTGAATATGTTCCCAATTTCTCATGCAAATATTGAGCAAGAAAAAATTCCCAAGAATATACTCATGCCTAAAGATGAGGCCCAACCTCCACTTTACTAGGCAAAATCAACACAGAAAAGATAGCTTGCTTGCCAACTATATCTAAAGAGGTTGAATTAGCATACAAACTCCAGAGCATTAACATAGGTAGGTTCAACTTTGTTTTTCTTTATAGGCCTAAACTGTTAATAAGGATGTTGTACCTCCATATCCTTGTAGGCCTAAATAGTTCCTAAAGCAAAACCCTCCGATCTACCTTGACCATAAATCAATTAAAGTAATTTATTTGGAGACTCTAGCCTATTTAACAACCCCAAAATGTGGAGGATTAAATGTTTCCCTACAAAAATTCATAACCCACTATTCAACTCATGGAGAGGAATCATTGTACCCTAGCCCTACTCCTAAACCCTTTCTCCCTTTTCAATTCATTCAATATGGATTCAGTCTTTCAATATATATCCCATGATTAGAACAGGTCATCATATAGAGAGATAACTCATCTTACGAACTTCATCTACCTCCTTTAAATCCTTGTAATGGAAATTTGTTGAAGTAAAGGCATCTTGTACTTCTACAAATTTAAAAACATGTATGCCAAATACTATAATAGATGGAAGGAAGAATGGTTTTCTCTCTCAGTGGTTTTTCTCTTGGGAACTACACTTAGCTGCAAATCTATAACATAAGAGAATGCTATAGAACTCGACATTGTGAAACCAAGTCTCTTGAATCTGCTAGCAGTTAATTCCTTTGTCACTTATCCAATAATCAAACTAGACAAACATTTCTCTTTGTCTTCACAGTAGTATTGTTCTGCCCAGTGTTTGTTGTTGTAGTTGCTATTGTTTGTTGATGTTTTTGGTGGGGGTGCAACATGTTAGGCAGACCACCTTGGTCTCTATATCATTCATTTTTTATTATCTAATATTCTACTCTTAAAATCTTGTTTCATTTAACTTATTCTTATTTCATGTTTACCATACATGTACAATATATGGAATTTCCTTTTGGCACACAAAGTTAAAATTTATGCTTCCTCGTGACTTAAGCACTAAACTTGGAAATTTTAAATTCGTATCCATGCTCTAGGGTAGCAATGAGTTTACGTATCCATTTTCCTAAGTACACTTAAAAATATTCTTGCTAGAAGAGATTGCTTTCCTTCTTGGGTCTTGTCCTTTTGTTTGCACTCCGTTATTTAGAAAAAAAATTGATGAATTGTAGTTATTGAAAGTACATCAGGAATTTTTTGAAGGTAGATATATTGATATCAAAGAAGTAGTTTAGTTAAGTCTATCATTGTTAGGATCTAAGCATTCATGAGTTATATAAAAAGGGAAAAAATCATAACTCGTAGTCTTCTACACTTCCCATATTAATTGAATTTCATTTCCAAATGATAGCCATATTGCTTCAATGGTAAAGAAAATAATTTATATTCAATTAATAAGGTTAACTTATATTAAACTAGCCCTAACCAACCAAAAACTATGCCATTACAGAAGTTTATATAAGGGGAGAATAGATAACCAAAATGTGAGATGTAGAAAAAAATTCTAATGAACTTTTTTTAATTTTTTAGCTGGTGAGACTAGAGGCTTCCACATATCTTTGAAGCTCATATTTATTATTTACTCTGGTTATGTGGGTGTATTTTTAGATATACAACAAATTTTATAGAGGGAAAGTTCTTGATTCCTTGGGGAATGTTCCAAAACAACCTCTTCTACATTGATAACAAAATTCTATGAATAGAGAAGGACCAATAAAATCCCATCAATTCACCCCACAATATTTTCATGTCTAAGTTTGTGTATTCTATAAATCCATTCTGCCTTTGTTAGCCTGCAAAATGGAGGAAGAATACCAATTTGGGCACAAGAGATGCACATTCCCTTAAACAAGTAAAAGAATGTTATTACATTACAATGTATAGAACTACCCTTTTCACTTTGATCTTTTTGACATTAAAATAGAACTGAGATAGACTAGTGCCAATGTATAGTTGATAAATATACAATATTTGGTATTTTAATCTACACATTGTGTGTCTGTACTTTCTGAAGAAATCTAGCATGCCCATGTATTGATAAGCCCAAAAGCAATGCCTAGCTTCTCAGTGTGGACAAAAAGGATGAATTTTTTGTGGTAAGATTAGCATTGTTAACATGAATACCTCCTCTAATATGTTGGTCTTTTGATTTGTGTTTTCACTGACCTCTCACATGTAGATATTTTTCTTGCCAAATATTTTCCCAAACACTCATACAAATATTGAGTAAGAAACTCACTCATATGTGGTAATTTTAGCATGTTTCCGCGAATACCTCCTTTAAAATGCTTCTTTTTCGAATTGTGTTTTCACTAACCCATGGAGATACTTTGGTTGCTGAATATTTGATACTTTCCCAAATTCTCATGCAAATATTGAGCAAGAAAAAATTTCCAAGAATATCCCCATAACCAAATATGACGTCGAACCTCCACTTTACTTGGAAGAATCAACACAAAAAAGTTAGCATGCTTGCCAACTATATCTAAAGAGGTTGAATTAATATACAAACTCGAGATCATTAAGATAGGTAGGTTAAACTAGGGTTTTCCTTATAGGCATAGACCGTTACTAAGGATATTGTACCTCTAGATCCTTGTAGGCCTAAACCGTTCTTAAAGAAAAACCCCATGATCTACTTTGACCATAAATCAATTAAAGTAATTTATTTGGAAACTCTAGCCTATTCAACAACCCCAAAAGATGCACAACTGAATATTTCCCTACAGAAATGCAAAAGCCATTGTTAAACTCATGGAGGGAAATCTTTGTACCCTTACGCTATTCCTTAACCCTTTATCTCTTTTTGATGCTTTCAATATGGATTCAATCTTTCAGTATACATCGCATGATTAGAACATGTCATGATAGAGAGAGATATAACTCAACTTACTAACTTCATCTACCTCCTTTAAATCTTTGTAATGGAAATCAATTGAAGCCAAGGCTTATTGTACTTTTTCAAATCTAAAGATTCGTATACCAAATACTACAATAAATGTAAGGATGAATGGTTTTCTCTCTTAAATTTTTTTCTATTAGGAACTACACTTAGCCACAAACCTATAACAGAAGAGAATGTTACAAAACTGGACATTATGAAACCTGGTCTCTTGAATCTGTTAGTAGCTAATTCCTTTGTCACTTATCCAATAATCAAACTCGACAACATTTCTCTTTGTCTTCATAGTGGTATTGTTCTGCCCAGTGTTTGCTGCTGCAGTTGCTGTGTTTTGTTGTTGTTCTTGGTTGGGGTGTAACATGTTACGCTAACGATCTTGGGTTGTATAGGACTCATTGTTTCTTATTTAATATTCTACTCTTAAAATCTTGTTTCATTTAACTTATTCTTTTTCATGTTTATCATACATGTACAATATTTTGAATTTTCTTTTGCCGCACAAAGTTAAAATTTATGTTTCCTCACTACTTAAGCACTAAAAAAAGGGTCTTCTGTCTAGGTTGGGAATTTTTAAATTCGTATCCATGCCCTAGGGTAGAAATGAGTTTACATCTCCATTTTCCTAACTACACTTGAAAATTTGCTTGTTGGGAGATCTTTCTCTCTTTCTTGGGCCTTGTCCTTTTGTTTACACACTATTATTTAGAAAAAAATTGATGAAATGTAGTTATTGAAAGTACAACATGATTGATTTGAAGGTAGACATATTGATATGAAAGAAGTAGTTTAGTTAAGTCTACCATTGCTAGGATCCAAGCATTCATCAGTTATATAACAATTGAGGAAAAAACGATAACTCATAGTCTTATACACTACCAACTTTATTGAATTTCATTTCCAATTGATAGCCATATTGCTTCAATGATAAAGAAAAGAATTTATATTCAATTAATAAGGGTAAGTTCGATGAAAATGGCCTTAACCGACCACAAACAATGTCATTCTAGAAATTCATATAACAGGAGAATAGATAACCAAAATGTAACATGTAGAAAAAAATTCTACTGATTTTTTGTTTTACTTTTCTTAGTTGGTAATACAAGAGGCCTCCACATACCTTTGAAGCTCATATTTATTATTTACTTTAGTTCTTTATGTGTCTTTTGAGATCTACACAAAATTTTACAATGGGAAAGGTCTAGATTCCTCGGGGAATGTTCCAAATCAACCTCTTTTGAATTAATAACTAAATCCTCTTAATAGAGAAATACTAGTAAAATATCATCAATTCACCCCACAATATTTTCATGCCTAAGTCTCTATATTTGGAAAATCCATTCCCTCTTTCTTAGCCTACAAAATGGGGGAATAATACCAGTTTGTGCACAAGAGAAAGTAAAAGAAAGTTATTACATCACAATGTAGATAACTAACCTTTTCTCTTTCACCCTTTTGACGTTGAAATAGAAGTTAGATAGATTAGTGCCAATGTATAGTTGATAAATACACAATATTTGTTATTTTAATGTACACATTGCATGCCTATACTTGATAAAGAAATCTAAGATGCCCATGCATTGATAGCCCAAAAGTAATGGCTATCTTCTCACTGTGGATAGAAAGAATGTTTTTTTTCTCCTCCTCTTTAAGGTTTGTGTCATGAACATAACCTGCACTATGCATTTGCATGGTCAAATACGCCAACTTTGCATATATTTTGTCTGTTAGTGGGTGGGATTTGTCTCCTACAAAAATGTATATGCCTTATTTCTAACATCAATCCAACTGCAACAAGGAGGCTTCTTCAACCGTCTGTCATTCATCATTTTTCTCACCTTTGCAAAGCCATCCGACCTGCCACCTGCACCATAGACATTTGCTAGGATCACATAATTTCCGAGATTTACAGGTTCTAGCTCAAAAAGGTGTCTTGCTACTTACTCCCCTAGCTGTAGAATTTTGTAGGCAACAAGTAAAGCCCCCCACACAAATGTGCTAGGTTCAAATGGCATCTTGCTGATGAAGTCTCAAACTCCATCGAGTCGTCCAGCACGACCAAGGAGATCAACCATACATGCATAATGCTCTTCTCTTGGTGTGATGTGATACTCCTGGCTCATGAGATTGAAGTGTTTCCAACCTTCATTCATGAAGCCTAAGGAATATAACAATAATTTAATATTAATATATGATTGGAGTTTTTTAAGGAATGCCCTAGATATAAGGATGATGGTAACCTTATTCAAGTTTTAGCACAAATCTCAAGAATTTATGCCTTTGAAATGCCATAAAACATTTAAAACATTTTTTCACAATTCTGAAATGCCATTTAAAATGGCAAGTGGCCTTTCAAGGAAAAATGTGTTTTGACAGGGAAATTGACCATAGGGACTTTCCCAAGTGCTTTAAATTGGCATTGACATAAATTTTTACACTAATTTAATATTGAACAAGGGATTTACCAATATGAAGTGTGCACATTCCCTCAAACAAGTAAAAGAATGTTATTACATCACAATGTACAAAACTACAATTTTCTCTTTGACCTTTTTGACATTAAAATAGAACACAAGCAGATTAGTGCCAATGTATAGTTGATGAATACACAGTATTTGGTATTATAATCTACACATTGTGTGCCTGTATTTGATGAATAAATCTAAGATCCCTCGTAGTAGGATATATATAGGATAAACTCATTACAAGCATGTCTCCTTCAAAACTAGAAGACTAACTTGAGGTATGCTTTAGAGAAACCTTTGTGAAGGGTAAGAGTTGTACTCCAACAAGGATCCTTCCTTAAAGTGTATTGAGCAGTGTATATAGTAGCAACAACAAGAATTGATGGACTGTATTTAATCATCATGTAATGAAGCAAACACAACTCAAGAATGAAGAAAGCCATATTCTCCATGTGAGGCATTTTGACAATATATTTTGTGTTATGTCAGTACAACAAGGGATTATAAGACAAATTAAAAGAGGAAAATACATTTAATCTAAGGTTGAATGAAAGGTCAAAAAACTAAGGTCCTGGTTAACCCTTCTCTCCCAACATGATCAATCCTTCTACAAAATCTTCAAACTATGTAAGAACAAGTTGATTTGCTAATTGATACAAGGAAAAAATAAATGGAAGACATATATTGCCATAAAGACATACAAGAAATGGTTGTCATATATTAATGGAAGACAAAAACAAATGGAATGCTACTACTTGGTAGACTATGTTCATATCCATTTCTTAAAATTTGTTCATTTGTGGAGGTAATAAACACCTATCATTGGTGGAAATGATGGATTAAACAGAGTGCTTGTCACTAAGGACAAACACTAATGTCAATATTACTTCAAATTTTTCTCCTCCTCTTTGACGTTTGTTTCATGAACATAAGCTGCACTTTGCATTGGCATCCTCAAATCAACCAACTTTTCATAGAATTTGTGCATTTTTTAGTGGGGTTGTCTCCTACAAGAAATTTATATACCTTATTTCTAATATCAATCCAACTACAACCATGGGGCCTCTTCAACTCTCTCTTAGTCATCATTTTTCTCACCTTTGCAAAGCCATCCCACCTGCCACCTGCACCATAGACATTTGCGAGAAGCATGTAATTTATGACATTTTCAGGCTCTAGCTAAAAAATGTATCTTGCTACTTGCTCCCTCTTGACTCATGAGATTGAAGTGTTGCCAATATTCATTCACCAAGCCTCACGGATATAAGGGTAATTTAATATCAACATATGCTTGACGTTTTTTGAGGAATGCCCTAGATATAAGGATGATTGTAACCTTTCTCAGTTGTTAATGCAAATCTCAAGAACTTATGCCTTTGAAACACTATAAAACATTTAAAATAGTTTATCACAATTCTGAAATATCATCTAAAATGGCAAGTTGCATTTCAAGGAAAAATGTGTTTTGACATGGAAATTGACCATAGGAACTTGCCCAAGTGCTTTAAATTGGCATTGCCATAAATTTTGACAATAATTTCATATTGAATAAGGGCTCTACCTGTATGAAGTGTGCACATTCCCTAAAACAAGTAAAAGAATGTTATTACATCACAATGTACGGAACTACGCTTTTCTCTTTGACCTTTTTGACATTAAAAAGACTAGTGCCTACCTATAGGCACCCTGTGTAAAGGGTAACAGTTGTACTCCAATAAGGATCCTTCCTTAAAGTGTATTGAGAATTGTATACAACAACAACAAAAAGCATTGATGGAATGTATTTAATCATCATGTAATGGAGCAAACACAACTCAACCAAGAAGAAAGTTGTATTCTCCATCTGAGGCAATTTGAGATTAAAATTTATGATGTCAGTACATCAGGGGATTATAAGGAAAAGTAAAAGAGGAAAAGACATTTAATCTAAGATTGAATGAAATCTCAACAAACTAAGGTACTTGTTAACCCTTCTCTCCCAACATGATCAATCCTTCTACACACTACTACACCAAGGGCACTTTTGAGACATTCTTTTAAGACAAAGGAAATCTTTTGTCTTGAAAAATCACTTTTTATTTTAGTTATTTTATATTAAAATTTAATATCAATTGAATTGTCTTAAATATAAACTTTAAGACAAATGAGTTTGAGACAAAAATATTTTAAGACAAAACTTTATATTTAAGACAAAAATAGTTTAAGACAATAATATTTTAAGATAAAAGCAGTTTGAGACAAAATTATTTTAAGACAAAACTTTATATTGAAGACAAAAATAATTTAAGACGAAAATATTTTGAGGGAAAACATTATATTTAAGAAAAAAGTAGTTTGAGACAAACATTTAGAGACAAAACTTTATATTTAAGACAAAAATAATTTAAGACAAAATTATTTAAAGACAAAAACAATTTAAGACAAAATTAATTTAAGACAAAACTTATATTTAAGACAAAAACAATTTGAGACAAAAATATTTTAAGACAAAACTTTATATTTAAGATAATGGCTCCTTTAGATGAAACCTATTTAATACAATTAACAAATAAGAAACAAACATATCAATTTAAGACAGTATTATCTAACAACTACAAAATTGTCTCTGACAGTGCGCCCTAAGTCTACCAGCTTACAGGTAACTACTGTCTTCTGCCTATACCGACGTTGTTATTTTACTTACCGTTCATGTTATCTTATGTAAAGACAACGATTTGTTGGGCTCTTTGTTTTGTGGGGGTAGTCGAATAAGAAGAACGCGACAACTTTTATTGACAATATTTCTTGGACATTAATTCCCCTTTCATCCCTTTCATATCTACTGATACAATTAGAGACAACTTGTCTATCATTGCATTTGACACTACTAGATGGAGGGGGATTTTAAGACATTTTTTTAAGAGAAAATAAATATTTTGTCTTCATACTTTCAATATGAGGCATTAGTAAAAAAGGTAAATGGCAAGGATTAGGGGTTCATCTACTAGCATTCACCAAGTGGCGGTTGGTTTACCATGGTTGTCAAGTGATATTCAACATAGGAAAAGTGTTCCTGAGACACATAGCCATGGGATAGGTGAAGAAGATTGGGGTTCATGTGAAGAACTTGTATAAGGTAGATGTGGAAGATTGTGTTGTATTAAGCACTAAGGCGAAGAAAGCACAGGTTACGATGTCGATGAAATTTGGCACACAATACTTGGTCATTTGCATCATGGTCCCTTGAATATTATGCAACAAATAACCACTAGCCTCCCTAAAGGATCACTTAAGCAGTAGGATGTATGCAAAGCATATACGTTGCAGAAGTACATAAAATCCACATTCCATGATTGCGACAACAAAGCACATGCAATCCTAGAAAGTATCCACTATGATGTTTATGGACCTTTCTCGACAACCGACACTGTCAGACATAAATATTTTGTCATTTTTATTGATGAATTCTCATGGAAGTGTTGGATCTTATTCATGTGGAAGAAAGATGATACATTCTCCAAGTTCGTAGAATTCAAGACAATGGTTGAAAAAGAAGCTAGCAAGAAGGTGAAGGCTCAGTTGTAGCAGCTGCAACACCCTCCAAAATTTTGGCCTGCACTTAAATTTAAGAGCCTACTATGGATATTGTGATCAATCATTCCTTAGTCACGTATTGGTAAGTTGATGATCTCAATCTCCCCTTTTTGATCTTAAGAGTTGTTCATGCTTTTATCTTTACATACAATGTGTCATGTTTGGGCATGGGGGTTATCGATTGTCATGGAAACGAAGGTTTGCTTTACTTCAAGGGGAAATGTTTATGAGAATGTGTTGTCCTCACCACATAGACATCTTTCACACTCATTTCACACACTCTTACACCAGTGTTGCCTTTATCCTCCCAAATTCTATCATTGGAGCTGCACTTGTCGTACGCTGCCACAAAGGTTGTTGCATTAAGCAAAGTATGTTTTATATGTTATGGATGGTCTCTGTTCTATTGCTAAGTTTTCAAGTGTGTGATCATAGTCAATTTTTATCATTATTCACATCAGTTTCATTGATCCCACACTTAGCCAAATTTCAGAGTTTCCTTATTAACCTAGCCTCATCCAACTTTCATGAATTGTGTACTTCACATATGTAACCCTCGAGCTTTTCCCTTGCCTATTGAAATTGTGCAATGTTCAAAAATCCCAACCTCCCTTAGCATTAAAAATTGCACAATGGTTTCCTCTAATGTCCTTCCCTCAATCGGAACCCAATATGTCCATAAAATGTATAGTTTTGTCCCTTGAATACCCAGTCTGCCTTGCATCCTGAAATTGTCTAGATGTGTCCTCCCAAGGCCTCATCCTGCAACAGTCATTGCCCACTGAAACTACACAATTATGTCTCTCGGGAGCCACGAAGAAAGATGACAGGATAGATAAATCTCAACGAGATGAGGAGAAAAATAAGAAGACCAAGGAAACGAAGGTATGATAGAATATCGGGAGTGCATGAAGACTCCATCTGATGCATAATACTTTGGAGGCTAGGTATGGAAAACAAAGCACATCTTTTGAAATACGCCTCTTAGTGTAGCTTAGAATTTTGCTTATCATTTTCATATCATTTTGTCTTCAATGACATTCATGGTTGCAAGAACTGAAAGTCATTCCATGTGTTTCCTCTATGTGTCTTGCTCCCTTTCACTTGTTTATTACATAGCTTATAAGATGAAGAGAAATACCACTTGTTTTTGGAAACTATGGAGGTTGTGACCAACATGATCTTATGACTAACCATACATGATGCAAGGCATCCTAAGTGGGATGATAGATCTTTGATGATATGTATATATTTAGTACACTCCTTTGCATTACTCCTTTGAATTAATCCTTGCTTTGTATCTTGCATGTACCCTCACTACTTGCTAGATTTGGCTACCTGCTGCCAGTAGTCTCTTAGCTCTTTCTTGACAAAGGAGGGGAAGGAACTGTCTAGTGGAATATACATAATAGTTTATGGATCATAAGTACACCCTCCTTTTATACATTCCTCAATGATATAATTTTAGTTAAGCTCAAAGATTTTCTTGAAGTCAATGAAAAAACATAAAGGGACTAGTTTTATTATTAGAAAACTCCTCCAAAATTATTTGAATCATAACAACGTGGTCCATAATTACGTCGAAAGGCATTTTCTCTGTGGGATTGGGGTGAGCAGACATTGTTCACTCCAACCAATAAGAGGACTTTATTTTCATCATCATCATTGCGATCCGAAAGTCACAGGTGGACGTTCACCCTTCATTTCCCGTAATTGAATTGGTGCAGTTGGGTGCCATTCTACGTGCGGGTGCATTCCAATTCAATGCCTTCACATTTCCTTGTCCTCGTACTCATGGATAGCTCGTCCAAATATTTTCTCAAGGATTGGGAACGTACAAAGAAAATCAACAAAATTTGTTATTCCTAAGCATAACAGAGTATTCCTTAGGCCAATAACCTTGGGTTCAACTAAAGTTATGATTCTAACTCCACTCTTCCTGTGGCTACCGATATATCGATGCATGTTCAATGAATCCTTGTTGAGAAGACTTCCGCTAGCATAATGAATTTAGTAACATTTGGAATGATGTTTCAAAAGAAGAATGTGAAGCAATAAAAGATGATGAAGCCCACCTGATAGCTGTTGCCAATAGTTTTACGGAATAACAAGCTCAGACATGGTTTTCATAAAGAAAAACGAATCCTATTAGGTGAATTTCTCTTCTTCTGATGTCGTCGACGACGAAGATTGTGAACCTAAATTTTGGGACAGCCAAGCACCAAATTGTGTTCTTTTTATTTGATAAATTTCAATGGCGTTCATTTTGACAGCATTAGGAACTTATCCCACAGTATTGAAGAAACTCTTTTGGAGTACAATCCTTAACCCCACTAAATAGACAACATAAGAAACAAAAAGAACCAATCATCCTCTAGCAGAGAAAATATAAAATCTGTTTCTCAAACAGAACATTAGAAATGTCTTTAGAAAATACATTTTAAAAAATAGTAACAATTACTTCTTTCGGTTTTGGTAATGTTCATTTCTTCATAGGAAACAATGATGATGTTCAAACCATAAGAATAACAATAGATTTAGAGGAGTTGTGAAAAGTCAAAAGATATGTTTTATGTGCACAAATTGAAATGCACCATTATTTAGCCTCATCCAATTCAAATAACAACTCTTTGACAAATTGGAAGAGTTTAACAGGTGCAAATTGATCACAATCCTCTGATTTAATATCCCCCAATAGAACGACATCAAATATTTCAATATCTGTCATATAATATTAGAATTTAAAGCATTATATACACACTAGAATTTTTCACCTGAATTTAAGTTTAGTTGGTTGCAAAGGTTCACCATTATTATTATTATTATTATTATTATAGGTGGATGATCCAGGTCCAGGTGTGACGAAGGACCCTTCCAAGACCTTTTACTTTCGTGATGTGTTAAATTACATTTTTAAAAGAACATAAATGAATACATCTACATACTATAAAGAAGAGGAACATGTCAATCATCAACAACATAAAAACATAAGCATTTCATAACAAAGTTTGTCCAGGAGGGACTATGTCATTGGGCCCCAGGGTCAAAATGTTCTAGGCTGCTGCATTAAATGATGTCATAGTGGTGATGCACATAAGAGGTGATGTCGCTATCATACAAGGAAAATGTCCTCACACAGGAGTGGCTCCAAGAGATGTTCCACTACAGGAACTCTCAGTCAAAATAATCGTATCAGTGTGACATAAACTCATGCATGATGAGCATGACGCTAACATGGCATAAAATGGATCTCAATGCAAACATGGATGATGAAAACATGAGTATCCCATCAAAATATGAAAAAGGGATCGCAAAACATAACATGACGAATCTTGACAACAAGTACATCACAGAGATGATTCCGCGTCACATCAAGCAAGAACCATGAAAACAAGTAATAAATAAGATCCCTCATCAACATAAAATAGGGATCTTTGTAGCACAATGCATAGCAAAAGAAGTACATGAACACACTGCATATACCTCACATCTAGGGCCATCTGAAGAAGTCGATGCCAAATTGCTGAAGTTGTTCGTGCCATCAATCTCATGACATCAATCACATGAAAATGGTTGCTTGCACATAAATGTTGACACCTGCATTCCACTTAGAAATGTGGCTTGAAAATAAAATGAGGAAATGGGAAATCTAAATGCACCATTAGATTTGTGGCGTCAAATAGTACAAAATCAACTGTCCAATTTTTGAAATTTTTGAAATTGAGAATTTGGGGCTCAAGGAATCTTTTAGGTTCCCCCTAGATTCCTCAAAGGTTCTTCTCCATGGGTGGATTGGAAATTTGCAACTCAAAAGGAGAATCTAGCCTCGCCATTGTGATCCCTATAGAAAACCATGAAAAATGACTCTAAAGTTGACTATATTCCGACATGGAGAAAAATTACCTCCTCAGGAAAATTTCAAGGATCATGGTTCCGCTCCCTATTTCTATAGCAGCCATGGTTCCACCCCCATACTGAAAAATGGTTGTAAATGAAGAACTCTGATGGAGAAACGTACAATGCCATTACATTTTTGGCATCGAGAAGTGCTGAAACCATATAAAATTTGTCAAAATCTGACAAAGTAAAAATTTGGTCCTCTTGCAAAAATGTTGTCTTGAAATACCTGTCGCACTCCTTTGCCCCTCCATGCAAATAAAATTCGGGTTTATATATTAAACTGGTGGTGGAGTGAACAAGAATTTTGTTGGGCGGAGTTGGTTTAAGATCCGTTTGTTATGGAGGAGGTCGAGCGGTCAAACCCTGCCTCCTCCTTTTCTTACATAGCAAAATTTTGTTAATGGGAAGGGAGGTTGGGTTGGGCCCACCTTGAGCAGCCCGCCCACCTCACCTATCCCTTCTACAAGCTCTTATCGCAGGCGGTGGTAGTTTGGGCCCACGCCTCAAGGGCCAACTCATGTCAATGGTGGTCTCCATTTAGTGCGTGGTGGTTGGGTCCATGCCCCAAGGTCGGCTCACCACCTTAACTACTGTGTATAGTTACAGTTTTGTGGGAGGGGCTGGGGGTAGTGGCCCACCCATCCACTAATATAATATACGTATGTGGATAGAGTTGGAGAGGCGTGGGGTGGTGGGGGTGGTGGCCCACTACCCCCCTTTATATATATATATATATCTATATATCTATATATATATATATATATATATATATATATATATATATATATATATATATATATATATATATAGATATATATATATATATATATATATATATATATATATATTTTAATTTTTTTATAACATATAGCCCCTTTTTGAAACTCTGAAATTTGACCATAGGAGTCATTCTAACAAGGCAACAATTTTTCTCCAAATCTGGTCAGAGTTAGCCAGATTCCGTCCACCGGAAAAGTTTAAATTGTGTCTTTGTTAATCCTATCGAGTCAACAAAAAGTCAACCCAACTTTGATTGTCTCTATCTTCTTCATCCAGACTCGGATTGACGAACCGTTTGCACCACCGCTCACCAATATTATTATTATTATATGTGGAATTTGATTGCTCATATCCTACATTTGGGAGTCCATTATCTGATAAATCAATATAAGGGCAACACTTTCATTGGTTACTATAATAAGGGATTCCATTTGGGAGATCTTAAATATGCTATCGTAAGTGATTCCATTTGTTCCTAGAATAAAAGATTTACATTAGTTCGTCTTTGAGACTTTGATTCCTAAGAAAGAGAGAGGATTTGTTGAATCTTAATTAATCAAATAAGAAATTAATCAAATAAGAAATTACATATGGCTTTATGGACAGAAAAAACCAAAGAGAAGTAGGAAAATCATTGGATCAAACCAACACCAAACCAAAGAAGCAGAGAGGAGATCACTAAGAACCAAAATTGGCAACACGAGCAAAACATAGACAAGGCCAAGGCAAAGGACAAAAAGATAGACCAAACTAAGAAGCAAAGGCATCCCCAAAAGAAACAAAACAAAGGATCAGAAACATAAGGAGCCAACATCCTATATAATGCCATCAATTTGAAGCTCAAAAAACATAAAACCAAGATAGAGAGTGATCCGTCTCTTAGATAGAACATCAATGACCAAGTGTTGCTCTTTGTACACATGCATGAAGGATATATCAGAGAAGGAGGAATGAAGAGCCTTAATGTTGACCATCCAATGGTGAAGCAAAGGAACCTCCAAGGAGTTCCGCCCTTGTAGCCAATCTATGACCACCTTAGAGTCTCCAGCAACCCTAAAGGAATTAATGGAAATCCACAACATTATGGAGAATTCCCCACAACGCCACTATCTCAGCCCCATTGCTAGTTCCTTTGCCACCATTCCAGAAGAAATGATATTCCATACTAGGGAAGAGATGGATAAAAGTGCCACATCCACATGAACCATCAACAGAGGCCCCATCGAAGAAGCCCAAAGGAAAATGATCACCCAAATCCTTGAATAGAATAAAGTGTCGTGGAGATGAGGAGAACCACTAACCAATTTCTAAGAAATGGATGACAATTTTAACTCTGGTAGTTTGGAAATCATAGAAAAAATTCTAAAAAATAGAGGCATTTCTAATATGCGAGAAAATCCAAAAAACATATAAGGGCAGAGCACGAAATGGCCTCTGTTCCAATTTCTAGTACACTAGACAATCCAAGATGGAAGACCAAATCCTATCAACCCTTATTTTCAACAAAATTTCCACTTGGTCCCAGATAGACTTGGCATGTTCCCATCCCAGAAACATTTTTTTTTGTAAAAAAAGTTAAAAATACTTTTTTAATATAACTAGCATATTTCTATTTTAACCGAGATCAAGTATTAAGAGATTTTAACTTGTCATCTGAAGAGATCTAAAGTTAAAATGAATCTATACGAGTTTATTATTAAATAGTGACCCATGAAGAAATTCATGAAAACTGGAGACGAAGACTATTTTCTTTAAGATTATAAGTGAAAACTTCAGAAAAAAAGACAAACTAAAAAGCCATAGAAACTCAACAAAGAAACAGTCATAATAATCCGACAGGAAGAAAGCAAACAAAATTGCCTCTGAGAGCAAGAATTATGCACTAGGAAAAGTATTCACATGTAGAAACACTCACAATTCTTGGACAAGAAGAACACAAAAAAAATTACCTGTGAGAGCGAGAATTATACACTAATAAAAATATTTGCATTTTTAGACATGCGGTTGACCTATATGCTTTTCTTTAGGTGCCTTAGACAAAAAAATATAGGATTTTAGATAATTACTTTTCAAGATTTCTTTTCCAAAAATCACACAGGTAGAAATTTTTTCTCAAACCATAAGGGTACAAAGAAGGTTCATAATGACGCAAAACTCAAGGTAGTTTATTCATTGACAATCATTTTTTTTCCTTTATGAAATTTTCTGTGAACATTAATGACTAGAATAACCTTCTAGAAAAAGAGATTTTAAAGTTTGTTTTACCATATTCAATGGTTACAATTCTTTGGAGATTAAATGCTAAAGAAAAAAGAGTAATCAAAGATTATTACTCTTCTACAACTAAGAAAGACTCT
The DNA here is from genome assembly GCA_031772625.1 of Pinus tabuliformis. Classification (NCBI taxonomy): domain Eukaryota; kingdom Viridiplantae; phylum Streptophyta; class Pinopsida; order Pinales; family Pinaceae; genus Pinus; species Pinus tabuliformis. The sequence goes on along the minus strand of CM062807.1, from coordinate 896,289,181 downwards.
CTCCTTTAAAGATCAGTTTGTTATCCTCGAGTCAATTTACCAACTAGACATGCATCACATTTATCATCCAAGTCTTAAATTTTGGGTTGTTGGCATCAAGAACATATCCTACCCTAAATGCAACCATAACTGTTTGATATTCCTCCAGACAAAAGAACACAATAATATCAGGTAAAAGGATAAGTTAAATTAGAATGAAACTTGTTGACAAATCTGTATCAACCCTATTTCATCTATAAACATGTGTGGCTAGTGGATCAGTGACTACATTTTCACACCACCAAACCCTAAAAGAGAAAAATGACACAACCTAAACTTAGAACAAAATATTCACCCCTCAGGAAAGTATGCCTTTGTCATAGAAGGATCCAATTCCATTGCTTGGTTTGCATCAACCACAACATCTATTAAACAAATGACATAAAATAAATAAATTCATAGTAGCATGCTTAAGTCCAATACACAAATCCTCAAGTTAATTAGTGATAATAAACATAAACTTATTGTAAATTCCACAAAAAGGAAGCATCCGAATTAATGGGAAAATTATGAGTACCACTGATGATTTTATAGGTAGCTAGTTCATTACATAAAACTAAACAATTTTTGAATACGAAAAGGCCACTTCATGAATTCATAATGAGAGAATAAACCGAGGATAAATATTCTCTTTTGGCAGATTTGTCCCAGTACTATGGAGTGTTTGAGTCATTAGTATGTTATGAATTAATTTCGGGCTAAGTATTGTATTAACCTGTTTATGATACTATTGGGCTTGTTATAATTAGATTTTTTCATAATTTCATAATTATTTCTATTATAACCTTAGAATTGAATCTCCCTTTAACTATTGTCTAAATAAACCCCCTTTTTAAACCTTAATGACATAGTTAACTTTGATATTGAATTAATATTGATAAATTTTGATATACCATTGACTTTATCAACCCTAAATTTTGATATTTATCGTGTAAGTAATAATATATTTACCTAAGGTCTTAGTTACCTTTAATAATTTATTGGGATTAATAAATATTGAACTAATATTAATTATTTAATTAGGTTTATAGAATAAATTAGGATATACCAATAATATTAGTTACTCTATTATTAATAGACTTGGCTTTAACAACCCTATATACTATGGTATTTACCTAATGTGACTAAATTCTAGGAAAAATATTGATTTAACAATTTGTTTGGGATTATAAATTAGATATAGATTATTAATAAACATATATTATTATTATGTTAATGGACCATTATATTTAAATAATAAATATGATATAATCTAAAAAAACAAAATAATGAAAATCTAACTTACCAAGGACAATTGAATAATTTTTACTCAATTACCTAGGTAACTATATTCTAAAAATAATTGATTACCTTTTACTTGTATTATTAAATATAGATTATTTAATATAGATATTTTATTAATGACCATTAGAGTTAAAATATTAATATTATACTATGAATTCTCTTAATATTTAAGAGAATAATAATAATTTATCTATTTTTAATTAACAAATGAATGCCTTTATTTACCTATTTCGAGAAATATTAATTAACTATTTTAGGGGTTTGACCAGGATCTTTAGGTCAAAATTAGCCGTTAGCATTCTAGCTGTTGGAGTCTCTGCACACTCTATTTAATCAAGCTAAGCCGGATTGGTTCTTCAACTTGTCCTGACGATGAACCACACTGGTTGGTTCGAAACGCGTCGACAAAAAATTGGTTATGTGATTTTGCCGAAGATTATCTAAACAATGTTATGGATCACAGAAGTCTAAACTCCTTAAAACATTTATTGTTCTGCAAGATTTATGTTAGTGTAAAATTCTTCTTAAATTTAACCTCCTACTACATTCTTTAGAAGATATATAGAAACTCAAATTTCGATGGCATTTCATTGTCCATATATTTAGCTTCATTATTGCCTTCCACATTCTCAATTATTCTTATCGACATTCCTTTGCACCTCTTGGTGCAATTACTACTAATATTATGTTATGGACTTTGAATAATCCCTGGAGTTGTGGATTTGCAATACTTTCATGTTGTCCTTGTTTTTCATTATTGGATGTTCAAGATGCCAATATGATGTGTAGTACCATAAGTTCCATGTTGAATTAAGATAAATTGTGGCCACCAACTCACACTAATATAATGAACCTGAACAGTAAAAATTGACATGATCATCCATGGGTACACAATTAGGTGGGTGCAACGAATCAAGTTAGTGACCAAGGGTTGAATAAAATATTTTTAAACATTTATTTTAGTTGGTTTTAACTTAAATTTAGCAAGGTTTTCTTGGAATCCTAAATTTGAACATTGAATTTTAATCCATATAATCATGATCTTGATTCATTTTATTAAATAAGGATTTTAAAGAAACAAAATTAGACCACACTACTTTTATTAAATCCTTTTGAGGTACATATTCGTACAAATATTGAAGAATAAAGGTACATGTGGTATCAATTATTTGACCCCATATTTTCTCAAATCTCTTATATCTCTGTGTTTTAAAATTTGGTATTTTTATGCTGAAAGAAATTTTCTCTATGGAGTTCGATGGGAAAACATTGTTAAGCACAACCAATCTCCTTGCTCCATTTTCGTCATTCTGTCGCATCAAAATTCAATACATGGTTCGTCCTGTATAGGGTTCTTCAAATCTCGTTTAAACCATTGAAGTGGTCAAAATGTGAAAAGCTTCTGGCAGGTGGTAGGCATGATCATGCACCATGCATTTGGGACACAACACATGCTAATTTGAATAAGTACCTATTCGGGATGGAGAATCACAAGGTTGTGGTGAGAGAGTTGGCCTAGCATCCTCATGACACGTCTTTGTTGGCATCATGCATAGGATCAATGGATAGGTGCATTAAACATTTGGATTTCAGTGTGGGAGTTCTCATGTTTTTGAAAAGCACCAAGACAACATCTCAAGTGTGTTGTAGTGGAACTGATAGGCCTTTTTCTGAAGCAATTCACTTCTCATTTTTGTCTCCACTTTTCCTCTCATTTGACATCTGGTACACATTTTTATGCCCTCTTCTCCTCTCCATTTGACAACTGACACACATTTTTATGCCCACTCTTCTACTCTTCTCCTGTTATCTTGACACCTTTTCCTCGCAATTGACATGTTTGACACCTTTTTCTTGTAATTTGACATTTGTTTAACTATGGTACTTGGTTTATTGAAATCCCGAATAAGTACTGAGAGGTAGTTTTTTTAAATATGTGGAAGGTGCCATGATGAGAGGCCATGGCGAGAGTCTGCTTACAATTTTTGTAAAAGTGGATTTATTACAAAATGTTTTCCCTTACTCACCAATGTATTAAAAGTGCTAAGGGAGACTCATGGTACATTTTCAATCCCCATAGATTCACCCACTTTCTTGGTCTTCAAATGGAGCACAATAGTAACTGGAAACTAAAATACCATTTAGTAACCATAAGGGAATTAATAAGATTTTGTATCGAGAGCTCTATGAACTCCTTTACAAGAGAATTTACGAATTTAACTAATCCTTGTTGCTACTAGCTCTTAACTAAACCTTTGACACTTTATTATTAAAAATATTGAAATAAAAAAACATGTATAATTAGTGGTTGATATATTCCAATTTATCAAATAACTTAACAATCACAATATCAATTAGTTAATAAGGGAAAATTTTATCAATGGCATGAGGACACTATTATTGAAGTAGATTATTTATATGATGTGCATGGAAATTATTTTATACCTCAATGCAATTTGCTTTTCCATTTAGTCCAATAGGATCCTTTCTTCGAGAAACATATCAAACACTAACATTTATTAATGACTTCTAAATATAAAAAGCTCCAAAGTGGAATGATATTTGTTTATATTGGAATTGTAGTCCACTGGTTTTACCCATCAGGATTAGTAAAGGCACTTCAATAAATTTCATATATCAATTCAAATTACACAAGTGACACCATATAAAGAGAAAAAATTAAACTGAGGTTGGTTATTATGACATTTGCATTGAAATTATACATTTGTTTTTTGGTTAAGTCGGGAGAAGGAAATCTACTTTCACTACAGAAAAGGAGCAAACAAGGAGTTATTTTTTTTGCAAGGAAATTCCAAATACATTATCACATTAGTTTAGTGGTTACAATTTATTAAGTATGCAATTGAGGAATGGAAATGGCATCCAAATGAGAGACCATGAAATTGACAAACCTTGGACTTTGTGTGAGATCACTCCCTTATACCCTAATTTTCTTGGGAGTTTGTCCTATGATATGGTGAAGCATGTATCCCAACATAGACTAAATTAAATTAACACCCAATTTTGCACTAGTGTAGATATTATATCTTGTACTGAATGGAAGTAGTCCATAGTCATGGCCCTCCATATCAACATTTTCTTCAATAAATATCTTAGGCTTGAAGGTAAATGGGCTCTTCCATATAGTTATGTCTTTAAAAACGACTTTCATATTTACATATATATTAGATCCTTTAGATATATTATGACAACCAATCGTTAATGTTTTATGTTTTTCTATGAAAAATCATTAGAGAAGTGGGTGGACATGCAAAGGGACTTTTTTGTGATATATTAATGAATTATAAATGATGAAAATCGATGTCACTCATCACATTATCTATTTTGTCTTGTGATAAAAATATAAACATACCATTCCATAGATAAAAATATTAATAAGATCCACTAGAGGAACTATTAATGAAGATGATCCCAAATAAACACAATACGTTTTGTCAAAAATATCTTCATCCCAACACGATGCTCACACTAATATGTTATATTGTATATATTTATTTTATTGATACTTACAGATCTTATGTCACTCCAAACTTAATACATCCTCCTAACAACATTTCAGTTCTTACATATAAATATTAATATTAAATATACATTAACCTTTGCCATAATAGTAATGGATATAAAAAATACAACCTCAAAAAATCTAATTCTTCTAAAAAAAACCAATTTTAACTTTAACACCCTTTATATATATCCATCCTTTTATATATTTTACACAATAAAAAATATTTTGTTGCCTAAACTTATTTTCCTATAATAGTTCTATGCTTATTATCTTAATATTAAAGAAAATAGTAATATATATAAAAATGTAATTAAAAAAAATCTTATTGTTCCAAATTATAACCAATTGTAAATCTAATAACCTTTTATATATTTTTCATGATCAAAAGTTGTTTTGTTTCGAACTGTTTTTCGGGTTGTTCTTAGTTTCCCATACCCGGTTCGATTTCCTATTCTTTCTACTCACTCAATTGATTTTGCACGGGAGCCCATAACTAAAGGGAAAAAATGGAGAGTAGTGTGGAGATTGCAAGGTGCCATAGAACTGTTGTCCCTCCTCACCATGACACTGCCAGCGGGGCCACAGGATTTACTCTCAGCATCCATGGGGTGCAGAGTTTGGGACGAAGTGCTCACTCAAAAATACCAAAAGAACAAGTCCCGTACACTCCTTTCTCTCGTTTTCGCTCTTCAAACAAGTCAAATAATTAAATCTTTCCAAACGTATGGATCAATTGGAGGACCAAGATATCCAGTTGGCCTCCAAATCCCTTAAAAATGTAGTTAGGGAACCTTGACCAACCACAGGAATGTATCTCTAATCTAAGGTTTGTGAATAAATGTACTCTGTTGAAGGATGTTGTCACTTCAATACCTAATTTGTAGGATTTAGGATGTTCGTTTAATGCTGATTTTATCGTAGTGGAAAGATTCCTGTGGATTGGGATGAGCCACACTCATTGTAAAGTTCCATCTATACAAAAATAGGCATTCAAATTTTGAGAACATGTTGACTCCAAACATTTTCCCCAACCTTGGTGTAGGCAATATCCTTCAGGTCCTTTCCTAGGTTAGCCCTAATGCCTACTTGAAATTGTGGTCTAGGGTTAAAAAGCCCAATCAGTTTGTCATAGATCAAACTCCTAATAGCAGCTGAAATTTGCAACAGCAACCCCCAAAATTAATTGGAAGCCCAAAAAGATTAACCTAAATAGGGAAGGACAATTGAGAGGTTTGTTTTGTAGATAAATCTTCGTCCTAGGTATACGACATCACCATTGTTTCAACATAACCAAGGGCCCTGAGCACAGTGGGTTTTCTCTTTAAAAGAGAACAAGGAATAACCCTTTCTCAAGTTATGGGCAGCTGAACTGTGCCAGTTATATGGCTCCCAAACATCCTTTACATTGGGATTTATGATGGTCTTGGGTAGGATCTAGCTCCACAAAATAGTCCAATAAAGTAAAGCGTTTGGATTTATCACAGAGAACAAAATGTTCATTATCAGGAATTGCATTCTCATGAATGTCATTACCTTTGTCGATTTTGTGGAAGAATAAAATGAAAGAAGATAAACTACAAAATGTAGAAAGAAAAGTAAACAATAAAATAGAAGAAGAGGGAAAATGTAGAATTTCAAACAGGATTAATTTTTCCTTATCAAAGTTAAAGTTTTCACATTGGTATGATTTGAATCTTAATCAACATACGTTCATTTTCTAAATACTTTCTTTGATGCTATCTGTTTGAATTGATTATGCAAGTGTTTTAATTAAATGGTTTATAGTTATTTTTTCATTCAAGTAGTAGTTATGATTCTTGAATTTTTGTTAAGTGTCTTTATTTTCTATAGTACCTACTGGTATCTTTACTGTGGCAGTGATTTTCAACTTGAGACCTAGATGTAGGAAATTGATTGTGTTTGTTTTCAACTGGCTTATTCTTAAGGTCATGGCTGTCTATTTTTTTTCTGGTTTGTCTATTTTTTTGTCTGGTTTGTTTCAGATACTTGCCAAACCTTAAAGAAATTAAGGTTTTGAAACACAAGAAAGTTCAGAGAGAAAGACTGTATTACCTAAGAGAAAAAGTCCCGAGGTTTTCAACCTTCAAATAATGATTCTAGGACTTCAAAATTTCACTCCATTCATTCTTATGAATGCTAGTTGCTTATGTAGGTAAGTAGATGATTGACCAATACAGTCCAATATATGTAAACGGAAGGTGGAAAATGTGGGCATTGCAAATGTTGGCCACCATATGTTATAAAAAAATTTGGGACATCATTGTTTGAAGTTGAATTGTTTTTTCTCCCATACATGTGACTAACAAATTACATATTTATTTACATATTATTTTGTATGTCACTCTCTCTTTGATGTATGACAAGATATTTTTTCTGATTAGTTATGCATGTGCAATAAAAATCCTTTAGTTTAAGAAGATTTGAGGAAGAGGTTTTGATTTTTTTTTATTTTTCTCTTTGATATTTGTACATACTTTTTTTGCTCCTTGTTCTTACCTCTGTTCATTGTGCACATTTTATGTTTAACACCAAGGCATGTTATCAAAAAAAAGTGTGCAAGAATATCATAAATGAAGGATATAGAGAAGACCTTCCCTATTATGCGTCAGACTCAAAGTGAGTGGTAAACCCTAAACGATGAAGTTCATGGCTATCTATTTCTTTTTCTGGTTTGTCTTCCTTTTGTCTGGTTTGTTTCAGATACTTGCCAAACCTTAAAGAAATTAAGGTTGTGAAACAAAAGAAAGTTCGGAGAGAAAGACTGTATTACCTAAGAGAAAAACTCTCGAGTTTTTAAACCTTCAAATAATTATTCAAGGACTTCAAAATTTGACTCCATTCATTGTTATGAATGCTAGTTGCTTATGTAGGTAAGTAGATGATTGACTAATGCAATCCAATATATGTCAACGGAAGGTGGAAAATGTGGGCATTGAAAATGTTGGCTACCATATGATATAAAAAAAGTTTGGGACATCATTGTTTGAAGTTGATTTTTTTTCTTTTGAATCAAACCCATACATGTGACCAACAAATTACATGAATTTATTTACATCTTATTTTGTATGGCACTCTCTGTTTGATGAATGACAAGATATTTTTTCTGATTAGTTATGAATGTGGAATAAAAATCCTTTAGTTTTAGAAGCTTTGAGGAAGAGGTTTTGATTTTTTTTTTCTCTTTGATATTTGTACATACTTCTGCTCCTTGTTCTTATCTTTGTTCATTATACACATTTTATGTTTAATACCAAGGCATGTTCTCAATAAAAAGTGTGCAACAATATCATAAACGAAGGATATAGAGAAGACCTTCCATATTGTGTGTCAGATTCAATGTGAGTGGTAAACCCTAAACAATGAAGTTAGAAAATACATCTTTTAAATCATTGTTTGAATGTTTTTGAAACCAATATTTGAAAGAAGAATTGTTGGCGGTCAAACTGTTTTTTTACACAAACATAATATGTTCCTACCGAAACTGGCTTTTAGCATAAGAGAGTTTTGACTCTCCCAATTCATAGCTATTTAGACCTCCATGTTATCTAGGTAGGCTAATCAGAAATTCCTTGTTCATTATTCTCTCTGTGTAGATTTTTTATTTATTTTTAATCTACATGTCTAGTGCAATATTGTAATTACCTAAGAGAAAAACAAGTGAGGTTTTCAACCTTCAAATAATGATTCTAGGACTTCAAAATATGACTCCATTCATTGCTATGAATGCTAGTTACTTATGAAGGTAAGTAGATGATTGACCAATGTAGTCCAATATATGTAAACAGAAGGTGGAAAATGTGGGCATTGCAAATGTTCGCCACCATATGATATAAAAAAATTTGGGACATCATTGTTTGAAGTTGATTTTTTTCTTTTTCTTTTGAATTGAACCCATACATGTGATCAACAAATTACATGAATTTATTTACATCTTATTTTGTATGGCACTCTCCATTTGATGAATGACAAGATATTTTTTCTGATTAGTTATCAATGTGGAATAAAAATCCTTCAATTTCAGAAGCTTTGAGGAAGAGGTTTTGATTTTTTTTTTGCTCTTTGATATTTGTACATACTTCTACTCCTTGTTCTTATCTATGTTCATTGTACAAATTTTATGTTTAATACTAAGGTATGTTCTCAACAAAAAGTGTGCAACAATATCATAAATGAAGGATATAGAGAAGACCTTCCCTATTGTGTGTCGGATTCAAAGTGAGTGGTAAACCCTAAACGATGAAGTTAGAAAATAAATCTTTTAAATCACTGTTTGAATGTTTAAGAAACCAATATTTGAAAGAAGAATTGGTGGTCAAACTATTTTTTTACTCAAACATAATATGTTCCTACCACAACTGGCTTTTAGCGTAAGAGAGTTTTGACTTTGGAAATTCATAGCTATTTAGACTTCCATGTTATATATGTAGGGTAATTAGGAATTCCTTGTTCATTATTCTCTCTTTGTAGATTTTTTCAATTTTTTTAATTTACATGTCTAGCGCAATATTGTAAATAGAGAGTTTGAGTCTCAAGGTTGTTGAAAAGTGTAACTAGGTTCAGTGTTCATAATGATATGTGTAATTGTGATTTTATGCAATTGATGTAAAGAAGAAAATAAAATTATTTTTGTAATGCCTGAATCATGGGTTTCATGATCAAGAAATTTTATTTTAGTTAAGGTTCCCATTGTGAGCCTATAGGTTTTGTCATGAAGTCATAAAAGTCAAATTGAATGAATGTCATGTATGAATGACCCTTCTTGGGCATGTTACATTTGTATATGAGTCAATGAGAAAGTAAAAAATCCCTCTAAGACCAAGTTCAAGCTCCAAAAAAATTCGGCCTCAAGATGATCTCCAAAAGGCATGTCGGCCTAGTCTCCAAATCAAGTTGGCTTATTTACATGAGAAAACTACTATAAATAGGGCAACTCAGCCTCATTTGAGATAGATTTTCGGTGAAGGTCTCAAGAAAGGAATAAGTGTGAAAAGGTCAAGGAAGATAGCCTCATAACCAGTGAGAATAAGGAAGGAAAAGTGAAGTTGTTTGGGTTTGTTTTAGGGCTGAAATCCTCCACACGTGCAAAGAATCTATGCTGTCAAAACTATAGAAAGAGCCAAAGTATCATAGTCATACTTGAAGGTTGAATCTAGGAGGAAGTTAAGGTGAATCTCAAGTGGAGCTTGAAAGAAAGAAGTCTCCTTCTAGAGCGAAGAAGATTAAGGGTCAAAGTTGGTAAAATCACATGTGCTAGGGTTTCTGAAATAGGGCCTAGAAGTGCAGTGTTGAACCAAGGGGTTAGGAATAGTCTGCGGAGTGCTAGTGAGGGATGGCCTAGGGAAAGGATAGGCTCTGGTGTCTGTCTATTGCCCCTGCGAAGCAATCCGAGAAGTGTGGGAGTGTTGAGAAATATAAGCAGTTGAAACCCACTAAGAAAAGTTCAAATTCAGGGACAAAGCACTAAAAGGATTTAAACAATTACAATGTTAAATCAATTTCAAGTAAGAGGTAGGAGGATCAAAGAATTGTACTGTGAATCCTCAATTTGGGTGAAGTTTTACCAAGTTTGTTAGGAAGATTCCAATTTCACTTCACGAGCTCCATTATACTGCCAATAGGGCACAATATGAGGAGCTAAAGAAAAAGGCCTTTTTGCCTTATAGACAGGGCTTTTTTCCTTATAGACAGGGTTTTCTTGGGTGTTTGGGCTTCACGTCTAAAGGTTCTCCCCAAAATGTGGATCTAGAGCAGGGCACAGTGCCCATTCTCAGTAATGAATGGTTTGTGCCTATTTTCTTTTGTAATTTCTAGATTGAAAATTCATTTCCAAGACTTTTTATGTTTTCATTTATGTGCAAGCCATTCAGTGCCAGTGGATTTTTATTTCTTGAAAATATGGCAACTAGGCCACATAGAATAAGTTAACATTCAACCTACAATATTCATTTCAGATGCTGCTACTAGATAGACAATGTGTGGAGCTTGGTTAAAATGAGGACTACTGAAGATCTTGCTACTAGAATAGTGGGGAAGTTGTCAAAATCTATCATTTTTAAGAAATTCAGAGGTAATGATGTGCAGTGTGTTGAAAGATAAAACTTGTGAAGAAAATATGGGAGAGAAATCAAAGCTACTGATTGGTAGCATGAGATTTCCATTCATTGGAGAAACTCTCGAAAATATTTCTCCACTCAAGATCTCTAATGGTGGTCCCCTCCAAAAACTATTTTCAAGGTATCAAATTTGGTTCTCTATAGTTCTGCATTGTTGCACCCATATTATTTTTTTTGTTTTCCAATTTATTTATTCATGTTGTTGTGCATTTGAGATATAATGAAAATATTTTTTGGGTATTGAATTAATGAAAATGTATGGAAACTTATTCAAAATCCACATATTTAGGAATCCTACCATCATAACAGCTAGTGTACAAACAAATCAATTTGTTTTCCAAAACGAAGGTCGGTTGTTCAAGAGTGCTTATTTGTATCTTCATATTCTTGATGGGTTTACTTGTATCTTCATGGGTGGGAGATTTTTTCCTCTGGGTTGGAAAATGGTTCATAAAGAAAATGCCTCTTGTCAAACATATCTACTTAGTCTCGTAGTAAATAAGTGTTACCATTTCTCCAGGTATTCCTGATATTAGACATCATATATTGAGCTTTTTAAAAACATGTTATTGGCATGTTAAATTGTATAACTCCCTTTTAATAGGTACATGTGCATGTATTTGTTTGAATTTGAGAATTTTAAGCATGATGTGGTATTTTGAATTCCTTTTAGGCTTTAGCACATTTACATTTTAGAAACATGTTTTATTGTATAATCAAATATCAGGTCTGGAAAATGCCAGATCACTAACACTAAGGAAATACTTTTTTCCTCTAATTTATAGTCATATTTCAAGAGAGTATGCATTCATGTTTTCAATATTGGTAATATTATTTTCTTATACCTATTTGATATTGCAGAAATTATATATGATTTAATTTCTGAAGCTTTTCCATAGATTGAATATAATGGATTCATAGCTTTCCATTCAATGAGATATGAATTGGTCAAATGCAATAAATTTGTGGATACATGTATTATTAATTGAAGAGTTGAAGTTATGATTGTGGGTAAGGTGGTAATTTTTTATTGTTTTGTTAGAAAGTGTTTTTAAAGCTTATACATGGCTTATTCTTTGCATACCAGAACACAAGGGCCTTTAAAGAGGTTGCAATTATTCATCATCCACATGTAGGGGAATATGCCATTGGTTTTATTACATCATCACTTGTCCTTCAGGTTGTTTCTTATGCTTTAGATATCCTTGAAGATGATTTAGATATCCTTGAATTTGAGTTAATAGTGAAGCATTCCACATGAATGTTGAAATTAAGTGGCAGATGGAAATGTTTCTTGCATATCTGCAAATTGATATCTATTTGCATATTATCATTATTGTCATAAATAAAACTCCATGTTTATTGGTAAACATGCAATGTCTTTTGACATGCTATAGTTTAAATAACTATTATTTCAATTTGTATGGAAGGTAGTTCTTACTTTTTGTCAATTCTCATATGCAGGCTGAGAGTGGAGATGAAGAACTTTGCGGTGTCTATGTTCCCATGAATCATCTATATATTAGTGAAATTTTCCTTGTTAACTGCGAATATATTATTCGACCAAACTTATCTGTTCGTGAAAGCATAGGTTGGTAGTCATGCATTTTTCTTTCATTACTGTTATTATTTATCGTGTATATTTTTCCATGATATATTTCATTCTTTTTGGGATTTTGTTTCATAGATCTAGAGATGATACTTTACCCGCTTCTTTTCACTTTCCAAAACGTGTTATTGTCATTCTATTTTACAGTATAGTTTGCAATAAAATTAGCTATCCATCCGTACTTCCTTGGAGGCATGTGTTGTGACTTTATATCCAAACTTCATTAGAGACCTACATTGTGACTTCATATATTGTACATTTGTAGTAGTGGAAAGTAATCATAAGAAGAAGGAGAAGGTTATTAATGTGGAATGGACTCTCAACATAGGGATACTACATTGTAGTAGTAAGACCTGCAATTCTTATGAGCATCACATAGGTAACAACCACAAAACAAAGAGGGCCCACAAGGCATGACACCAAAAGCACTTAGTGATGTTAATGGCAGAGTGAAGGAGGATGCTATAACATTGGGGACCTGCACTCCAAAGGAATGGAATTGCATCTAAGCATCTTAATGAAAGATTGTGAAAATCTAGATGTATGATTTAGATCTCATGCACTGGTCCTTCTTGCACTTGTGGTGGGGAGGAGGCTAATTCGATTTAGCAAAAGCTTTGCAATGTCACAATTGCATTTTCCCTGAGAAAGGATTGTGCAAAGCTAGATGTAGGATCTAGATTTGATGCAATTGCCCTAGTTTCTTATGTGAAGGGAGATAGCTATTTCGATTTAGCAATATCTGCAACACCAAAATGCATTTTCCTTTAGAAAAGATTGTGGGGAACTAGATGTAGGATCTAGATCTAATGCACTTTCTCTACTTGCTTATTTGGTATTTGCAAGAGAGAAGGCTATTTGATTCAGAGAAGGCTCCTTGATTTTGCAATGGCTCTGCATGATCACAAGTGCATCCAATATCAGTTTTTGGAAAAAGAAAATAAAAATTAAAGAGTTAAAACTATACACCCAATACAGGGATGCAAGCGAGTCTGCTTCTGGCTAAAGCCTAGAATTGGGAAGCAAGTATGGGAGGAAAAAATCATAAACCCAATACAGAGAATGGAGAAACGTATAACAAAAACACACCTCAACATGAAAAATACCAGTATTAGAACTAATAACATAAACCCAATACAGAGAACAGAAAACCCAATACAGAAAACATAAAAAACTTATGCAGAAATCATTCCTAAAGACCAGTATTGGATAGCTAAAAGCATAGACCCAAATGACAAAATATACCTAAAGGCTTGTAGTGAAGCTAAAACCATAAACCCAACACAGAATGGTAGAGAAATCACAGCAACAACACCAGGAAGGCATATAGGGAGGCCAAGGGGAAGTCTAAGGCTTGTAGTGAAGCTAGAACCATAAACCCAACACAGAATGGCAGAGAAACCACAACAACAACACCAGGAAGACATCTAGGAAGGCCAAGGGGAAGTCTTTGCAAGGAACCCAAGAAGGCTTAAATAGAAAATGTTTATACAAATTTTCACGGTATCATAGAGGGAAGGAAGTTTCCTAGTCTAATCTCAAGTAGAAAAAACATGTGGAATTGTCCAAATAACAGTAGCAAAGATGCTTAATAATAATCATAAAGTGGACCTTAAAAATATGAAAAGGAAAAGTAGGTGGAAAGTGGTGCACATAGAGCCAACGTAGTTTAGCCATTAAATTGTTTGCAAGCTTATTATTATTATTTTATTTGGGGTATATACCCATTATAAAATTTCTTCATAGGATTAGTGTTCTTATTTATAAACTTTCTTCATAAGATTAATTTGATTATTTATTTACAGGAAGCTAGGCAAGAGGAAACTCGCATGTTTTTTGTATATGGAATACCTGGCATAGGAAAGACGACGTTGCTAAAACAACTCTACAATTTTTGGAATCCTTTCCAAAGTTGGATTGAAGATGTGATTTGGCTCACAGCCTCTCAAACCTATCAAATTTCAGACTTACACAATAACATTGCTGAGATAATCAATTTAGACCTGTAGGGATTTTCTAGTCATAATACCCGGAAGATGATATTCTCTCAAACACTCAACCATAGAAAAGTTCTTTTGATATTAGATGACATGTGGACTCCACTGGATCTGCTGGAAGAGTTAGGTGTCAGGAAAGGTTGTCATCGTAGCATAGATTTATTCTCTACATGCAACAGAGATTTGGCATTAATGGAGGCATATGTGACACTGGAATTGGAGCCCTTGTCTATGGAAGAAGGCCAGGAATTGTTTGAGAGAGTAGCTTTCAAAGGCAGTAATGTTCTAGAGGAGTTAAAGGAGTGTGCCCAAAATATTGCAGACAAGTGCGAAGGTTTTCCCTTAGCCATAACTATATTGGCTAAATCAATGATTGGGAAAACAACTGTAGATGAGTGGAATAATTATGTATCTCTGATAAAAAGTGAGGATCCTTTTTTCGAGATATTCATCCCCATGTTCATAAAGATTTGTATCTTCCACTAAAATGGAGCTATGGCGATTTGTCCAATTCAAGCTTGCAAAATTGTTTTCTCTACTATGCCATGTTTTCAGAAGATGAAGAAATTGATGTGGATATCTTGATGAGAATGTGGATTGCTGAAGGCCTTGTCAAGAGCAGATAGGCTACCTATTCAATGGACATGGTCACCACGTGCAGCTACTCAAGGCATCTTATAGATTGTGGCTTGTTCATTGATAAGCAGCTCATTGGCAATGTTAAAAAACCAGAGAATGTGTGGAAACCGAAGCACATAAGAGTACCACATGTTATTCGTGATCTGGCATTGTATATTGGGGAGAATGAAAATTGTTTTTTATTTAGGGTAGGCCAACATGTCAAGAATTTACAGATGCACAAAGTTGGGATTGCAAGACAATATTTCTACATCGGAATTAAATTGAAGATCTGCCAAATGATTTCACAAGCTCAAAAGTT
This sequence comes from Pinus tabuliformis, assembly GCA_031772625.1. Taxonomy (NCBI): domain Eukaryota; kingdom Viridiplantae; phylum Streptophyta; class Pinopsida; order Pinales; family Pinaceae; genus Pinus; species Pinus tabuliformis. The sequence continues at coordinate 896,273,652 of CM062807.1, read as the reverse complement.
GTAAGTTTAAACTTGTTCAAAAATCCATTATCTGGTCATGTTCCACAAAGCTTTTTCCACGGCCTCACATATTTGTAGGTTCTTGATCTCTCCAACACCAGTATGGTGTTAGTGCCAACATCTCTTAGTCAACTCACATGTCTGGAGTTTCTCTCATTGAGCCATACTCACATTTGTGATTTCCCTCCAGCCATATGCAATCTTCCACGGCTTTAATTTTTAGATCTTTCCTTCTGTTGTATAAGATCCCTACCTCCTGCCATATGCAATCTTTCAAGGCTTCAATATCTTAACCTACTGGGGTTAGAAAACTTGGTGATTCCACTGCAGATATCTCAGCTCACTTCACTGAAAAGGCTACAATTGCATTCAGAAAGTTCAGAGCCTTTAAAGGATCTCACACGTCTAACAGAGCTCGCTCTAACTATAATTCCAAGGACCGAAGAGAATGAAACAGGAATGAATTTAGGAACCTTGTTGGAAATTAGGCACTTATACTTGGAGTATAATGCACATCTTCCTCGTAGCATGCAAAATATGCAGAAACTGCAAACTCTCTGGTTGATCAGCTACAAGGGAGTAAACTTACCAAACTGGACTTGTGAGTTTCAATGACTATAGAGAATAGAATTGTTTGGGTGTGATCAAATGATAGAACTTCCTTCGTTGGAGACATTGCCAAAGTTAAAGTTTCTCAAACTAAAAGCGTGCACACAGGTGAGGGACCTCACAGAAAGGCCAAATGGATTTCCAATGCTAGAGAGGGTGGATTTGGTATCCATGTCCTACTTACAAAGTATGGTGGGGTCATTCACTACCCTTAATGTCCTTAAGATTAAGGATTGCCCAATGTTGAGGAGGTTAGGTATGGACATGCAGAGCTTAGGAAATTTGATGGTATTAATGGGGGAACGTGATTGGTGGGAACAAACAATTTGGGACGATTATGGAATGACAAGAGCATGCCTGAAACAAATATTTAGAGTTTTGTGAACCTCTAATATTGTGATGTTTTATTTGTCTTTAGAGCTTTGTTAATATGTTTTATTTGTATTTAGGCCTCTTTCACCACGAAATATTATGGTGATGTTTTATTTGTATTTAGAGCTTTGTGAACTGGTAATATTATTGTAATGTTTTATTTGTATTTATAACTATGTGCATGGGTAATATTATTGTGATGTTTGAAGTGGTAATATTATTGTGATGTTTTATTTGTATCTAAAGCTTTCTGAACTAGTAATATTCTTGAGATGATTTATTTGTATCTAAAGCTAAGTTTTGAACTGATAATATTCTTGTGATGCTTTATTACTGGACTATGCAAATTTTGGCTTGAGTGGATGCAAAATTCTTGGCATGTGTCACTTTGGGGATGCCCAACCATGCATACACTAAGCATCAAACCTGGGTTAGTTGGGGTATATTCACATCAAGCTTCTGCTATATCACAACCCAACCTACATAAAATAAAGCACACTTACTAGAGGTCATGCCCGTTGTTACTGAAATTGACGTTGCATGAAGATGGAAGCTAAACTTATATGGGAAGTTGTGGACATATCGAGTTTAGCTAGAATTTTATTTAGAGATTATAGATCCAAAATTAGCTTATGTCTTTCTATGTTCTGAGCCTTTAGTTGAGTGATTTTTCCACGCAACCTCCTCCTACCATAACATCATAATGCACTTGTTAGTTAGGCTTCATCCTTTTGCTTCGTTTCTTCTTATTGTGCTACCTTTCTACTTGTACAATGTATGAAGTGCACTAAAGAATAACCTCCCTTACATTGAAAAAGGGTTTTTTGGGGCTCCATTTTAGACATTAATAGAATTTATATGCTCTTCATTTTGTAGGTCAAAAATGTTGTCGTTTCACTACCAGAGAGTTTTGGTGAGCTTGAGTGTGTTGTAAGATACTCTAAATTTTGCATTATGAATGTCAAATTATAATAGTTATTTGGAAATTTTCTTTTTACATTTGAAGTTTCTATAATCTCTCACAGAAAAACTAAGTTTGCAAAGCTTGCATTTATGGTTTTACATATTCTCTGATATCTCGTAGAATTTCTTCTATTTTTCAAATATATATTAAAAGCTTTCTCACTTGTTTTCTTGTATGGCCATTAGTAGAAACCCTTCGATCTTGACATTAACTCTTGCAAGTGCCTCTTTAAATACAAATGCTAGGCCTTGAAACTTTCTTGGGTGTTAAGGAGATTACCATCAAGCGTCACACTAATATGTGGGTGTTCCCTGACACCAACAGTGGCATCATTGTTCTTGCAAAGGGATGTCTGATCAACTTGGGTTGTGCAACTGGCCACCCAAGTTTTGTCATGTCTTGCTCCTTTACAAACCACATAAATATTTCTAATGCCCTGCAACCATTGCTTGTACATACTAGATTGCTCAGGAATACCAATCCCTTGACTATATTGTTGCATATGATCTATTACTATTTTCCAGAAATCCCCATTCCCTGTACCTAGCCCTGTTACATTAAAACCCATGCAACATATGTTGGAGTGGGTCATGCATGTCTTACATTGAAAAAGGGTTTTTTGGGGCTCCATTTTAGACATTAATAGAATTTATATGCTCTTGATTTTGTAGGTCAAAAATGTTGTTGTTTCACTACCAGAGAGTTTTGGTGAGCTTGAGTGTGCTGTAAGATACTCTAAATTTTTCATTATGAATATCAAATTATAATAGTTATTTGCAAATTTTCTTTTTACATTTGAAGTTTCTATAATCTTTCAAAGAAAAACTAGGTTTGCAAAGCTTGCATTTATGGTTTTACATATTCTCTGATATTTCATAGAATTTCTTTATGTTTTTCAAATATATACTAAAAGCTTTCTCACTTGTTTTCTTGTATGGCCATTAGTAGAAACCCTCCTATATTGACATCAACTCTTGACATGTTAGGCCCCTATACTACTAGTGTAACCCCTTATTTTTATTAGTACAACCCACTTATTATATCTTTGTACCCTTTTAGTGCCCATATTGTTACTATTGTGCCACATAGAAGCCCACTATTGTTATTATTGTGCCCTTACATTATTATTGTTATGTCGGCTCTGATTATGTTATGTCCCCTTAGACTCCTATATATAGAAAGGAGGTATTTTCATTTCTATCATCCAAGAATTGTTCATTTATGTAATGTAAAGGAGGTTGCCCCCTCAAAGAGGCTGAATTCTAAGGCGTTGATCTATCTTTTCTATCTTTTCTTGAGATGGTTTCATAACATTTGGTATCAGAGCTTTGGATTCTAGGGTTTCGCTGCTCCAAACAGGTCATCGTGGCATTTTCGCTATAACTTTTGTTCTGTGACGTCTCAAAAGTCACAAAAACAACCCATTTGAGAAGAAATCACGTTGAACCTTGGGTCCGAATTTCAGATCTTTTAGCGTGATATTTGCAGAGATATGATTTGAGGAAGTTGGTCTTTTTGCAGACTCCTGAATTACATTCAAAACAGGTGACCTGGGGAAAATCGTCATAACTTTCTATGTGGGGATTGGATTGAAATTTCGTAAGAAGGTACAGAAAGAAAAATGGACTTTAGTTTCTTGTATGTATGTTTCAGATCCAAAGGGCAAAACAATGACTCGTGGCATGTCATACAAGTTCGCTCTACTGAACTAGTCTACAATCAGGTCACTGTGGGAGATTTGGCATAACTCTTCCTTGGAGAATCCAATTTGGGTTAGACGTGTGGCATTGGAAAGAGGATGCAAAGGGCTACTAAGGTCACAATTTCAAAACTTAAAGATCCAAAAGTACGGATTTACAGTCGTTTCAAGATCTAGCTCCTAAAATCAAGAAAAAGCAAGATGAGGAAGTTTTATGGCAAGGATCCGGTAAATTGGATACTTCAGATGGAGCAATATTTTGAACTACATGGTGTACCACTGTTACAAAAGGTATGTATTGCATCTTCATATTTAGAACCGGATCAATTTTTATGGTATAAAGGGCTTTGTTCTCGTAAACAACTTGTTACGTGGACAATTTTCACAGAGGAAATGATAGCACATTATGATGATACAAAGAGAAACACCTTCTTTAGAGCAACACCACAACAATTGGAAATAGTAAAAGGGCTTTGTTACATAATGGAAAGTAAAATTATGGCAACAAGGAAGTCTACCCCTCACAACTATAAGGATGGAAGTGTTGTTTCTCCTAGCCTTCGATAACCTACAAGGGTTACACCACAACAATTGGAAGAAAAAAGAGAAAAAGGGCTTTGTTACAATTTTGATAGCAAATGCACTAAAGGTCATAAGTGTACTAAGAAGAAATTATTTTACATAGAGTATGAAGATGAGGAAGAAAAGGATCAAGAAACATCAAAAGAAGAGGATATACACCAGGACCCAACCCCAAAAGAAGAAGAAATGAACCATGCCATATCTTGTAAAGCATTGGCAAGAATTACCGCTCCTCAAACTCTCAAGATAGAAGGACATATCAAGAATAAAAAGGTGCAAGAAGTGAAATATCACATCGAGAAAGAAGAAATGAATCCAACCATATCTTGTAATTCATTGGTTGGAATTACCACCCCTCAAACTATCAAGATAAAAGGACATATCAAGAAGAAAAATGTTCAAGAAGTGAAAGATCACATCGAGCATCATGAAATGAATCCGACCATATCTTGTAAAGGATTGGAAGAAATTACCACTCCTCAAACTCTAAATATAGCAGGACATATCAAGGAGAAAAAGGTTCAAGCAGTGAAAGATCACATCAAGCATCAACAACAAGTTCTCCAACTTTTAAAGGATAACACCATTTCGATGCAAAATCAAACGAAACAACAGGTAGATCAACATCGTAGTGAAAAATGTTTTGATGTAGGTGATTGCGTATTTTTACTACTACATCTCAAGCAAGCTATTTATGAGAAGGAAATGTTGGCAACACTACATGCACTTAGAAAATGGCGACCTTACTGAATAGGAAGACTCTTCAAGGATGAGGATGTGGAAGCATTGTTTTGTGCTATTTCTATTATCCAACGAGATTGGATAAATGAAGCAAGGAATGAATGGAAGAAGGACAAAGAAGTATGGCCACTTATTCAGAAGTTGCAAAAGATCCCAATTCAAAAAATATTGCTAGAAATTGAAGAGGAAGGAAAAATCATATTGGAACCTAGAGAAGTCACAGAAACAAGAACCCGACAGCAACGAAATCAACCAATTTCAGAGTATCTCATGAAGTGGAAGAACTTACCAGCTGAAGATTCCTCATGGGAGGACAAGAATTTTATACAGAAGCATCAAGAACTACTCAAGCGTTGAGGACACTGCTTTTTGAAGGAGAGGGGCATGTTAGGCCCCTATACTACTAGTGTAAACCCTTATTGTTATTAGTACAACCCACTTATTATATCGTTGTACCCTTGTAGTGCCCATATTGTTACTATTGTGCCCCATAGAAGCCCACTATTGTTATTATTGTGCCCTTACATTATTATTGTTATGTCGGCTCTGATTATGTTATGTCCCCTTAGACTCCTATATATAGAAAGGAGGTCTTTTCATTTGTGTCATCCAAGAATTTTTCATTTATGTAATGTAAAGGAGGTTGCCCCCTCGAAGAGGCTGAATTCTAAGGCATTGATCTATCTTTTCTATCTCTTCTTGAGCTGGTTTCATAACAGGCTCCATTTTAGACATTAATAGAATTTATATGCTCTTGATTTTGTAGGTCAAAAATGTTGTTGTTTCACTACCAGAGAGTTTTGGTGAGCTTGAGTGTGTTGTAAGATACTCTAAATTTTTCATTATGAATGTCAAATTACAATAGTTATTTGCAAATTTTCTTTTTACATTTGAAGTTTCTATAATCTCTCACAGAAAAAGTAAGTTTTCAAAGCTTGCATTTATGGTTTTACATATTCTCTGATATCTCGTAGAATTTCTTTCTATTTTTCAAATATATATTAAAAGCTTTCTCACTTGTTTTCTTGTATGGCCATTAGTAGAAACCCTACTATATTGACATCAACTCTTGCAAGTGCCTCTTTAAATACAAATGCTAGGCCTTCAAACTTTCTTGGGTGTTAAGGAGATCACCATCAAGCGTCACACTAATATGTGGGTGTTCCCTGACACCAATAGTGGCATCATTGTTCTTGCAGAGGGACACCTCATTAACTTGGGTTGTGCAACTGGCCACCTAAGTTTTCTCATGTCTTTCTCCTTTACAAATGACATAATATTTCTAGTGCCCTACAACCATTGCTTGTACATACTAGATTGCTCAGGAATACCAATCCCTTGATTATATTGTTGCATATGATCTATTACTATTTTCCAGAAATCCCCATTCCCAGTACCTAGCCCCGTTACATTAAAACCCATGCAACATATGGTGGAGTGGGTCATGCATGTCACAATAGTGTCCAATTCCACCAATTAATGTCATATCCATGGTCTCTCTTCTTTTTCATAAACATTTTTTTGTTTTTTAATAGATGTTTTTAGTTGGGTGTGGTGGGGATGTTGAGATCTCGTCTAGAGCTTTTGAAATGTAACCTTGCTTATATGTTGTGATTTGGATTTGGATTCTTGCATCATTTCTTTGTTGCTTGCTATTTTTTAATAGATGTTTTCAGGTAGATGTGTGATTTTGAGATTTACTCGGGGTGCTTTGAAGTAGGACCTTGTCTAGGTGTTGCGGTTTGGATTTGAAAGTTGCTCTCATTTCTTTTGAACTCACACTTTTCTGGTGGGTTTGTTGTTGTTTAGATCTTGTTAGGGTGTTTGAGATGTGGAATCTTTATTAGATGTTGTTTTTTTGGTTCTTGCAATGAGTTTTGTGTTTGTTTTAAACCAGTTAGGATCTCATCATCAAACTATTATACAAATTTATAGTATAATATGGTAAATTTCAGACTTCTATTTATCAGTTTCAACAGTATTATATTATATATGTTTAGAGCATTAGGAAGTATCTTAATTTTAAGGCTAATCTTAATCATGTGATACCATCTTCTTGATGTTGGATCTGATATGGCCTTAGGGGCATTTTGGTCTCATTCATGATGTTATGAGTTGCACTGCTCTTGTTAGTTGCCTTGATTCTTTGGTGTCATTGAGATCACATCATGATGCTTTTGGTATAGTTAGCTTGCATTGCATTACATTTTAGGATTCACTAGTTTCCACTACATTAAAAAAAAAAATCAATTTTCAGGGTGCTGAATCAATGTGAGTTCATGGTGGGTGTAGAAGCATCTTCATATTTAAAATCAAGGACCTTTACATATATTAAATTATATGGATATGATCGGTTAATATTAACTAAGGTTTTGAAAGTTGATTGGACTTGTGTGGAAGTTTTGAATTATTATAAAATTATAGATCCATGGCTAGATTTCTCAGATCTTTTTTTCTTCAAAATTTTTCTATTTGAGATGCAGTTTGTGTTGATTTTGATTCTCTTTCTTCTTTTGTATTTTGACAACTTGTATGGATGTAGGCACTCTCTCCTAGACGGTCTTATGAGAGCCACATATGTCATGATTGCTGGTAAGGTTGCTGTTGTTTGTGGGTTTGGAGATGTTGGCAAGGGTTGTGGTGCAGCCTTGAAAGTCACTGGAGCTCGAGTCATTGTTACAGAGATTGATCCTATTTGTGCCCTGCAAGCACTTATGGAAGTCCTTCCTGTTCTTGCCCTTGAGGATGTAGTTAGCACTATTGATATCTTTGTGACAACCACTGGCAACATGGACATCATCATTGTAGATCACATGAGGAAAATGAAGAACAATGCCATTGTTTGTAACATCGCTTACTTTGACAACAATATTGATATGCAAGGCCTTGAAACTTTCCCTGGTGTTAAGAAGATTACCATCAAGCCTCAAACTAATAGGTGGGTGTTCCCTAACACCAACAGTGGTGTCATTGTTGCCGTAGAGGGACGTCTGATGAACTTGGGTTCTGCAACTGGCCACCCAAGTTTTGTCATGTCTTGCTCCTTTACAAACCAGGTAAATATTTCAAATGCCCTACAACCATTGCTTGTACATACTAGATTTCTCATGCATACCAATCCATTGATTATATTGTTGCGTATGATCCATTGCTACATAGGTTTATGTTCCATAAATGGCGCATAATCTCTACTTTTTTCTATAGGTCATTTCTTAGTTAGAGCTCTGGAATGATAAGAAATCAGGGAAGTATGAGAAGAAGATCTATGTGTTTCTTAAGAATCTAGATGAGAAGGTGGCCACTCTGCACTTGCCCAAGTTGGGTGCCAAGCTAACAAAGCTTTCTCCTAATCAGGCAGAGTATACCAATGTGCCCGTTGAGGTACCTTACAAGCCTGCTCACTATAGATACTAAAAGCATATGACATTTGGCTTGTTGGATGGGTAGCAAATATCCTCGTTGTTTGAAAATAAAAGAAACGGTAGCATTTATTTTTGGCAGCTCCATTTTTTTAAGGGAACTTACAAGCCCCTCCTGACTACATACTGAAGAGATGACATTTTGGGTGAGACATGCTCGGTGAGTATCAACTCCAATGCTCCTTGACATTTAAAGATATAGCCGCTCTTTGTCGATATCTCCATTGTCTCGGTAGAATTATAATAAAATTTTGTTATCGCTTGTATACCTGGTTGCTGAATTTCTTGTAGCATCACATAAAGCATCTGTTTTTAAGAAAGCATGGGATTGCAACACCCAGAAACCAAAAACCCATCCAAATTTCTCGGGAACTACTTTATGCTAAGTCTTACAGTTATGTTTTTAATAAATAATTTTACATACTCTTGTTGTTTTTTTGCGCAGTTATAATCATACTCCTTGTCTTAAAAGTTACCGTGATATTGAGCTCATATTAGCCATGGATTTTCTTCTCCATGCTTCATATCATACTGTTGATTTCTCTATCATGTACCTTATGGTCAGAATTTTGTGTATTAAATCAAAGGCTATAAATGTAGTTTTCAGGATTGCCATAACTCTTCATGTAATTCTTTAAAGTGTGCTTGCTCAATTGTAGAGCACTTGCCTTACAAGCAAGAGGTTGGTGGTTCAATTCCACTGTGCGCTAACATGAATTAATCAACGATTTTGTAGTTAATTTTTAATTAAATGTTTTTTTATCGATTTATTTCAATTGTGAGATATTTCTGGATTCATTGTTTTATATTGTCTCTAGAGAGACAAAAGTGATCTTTAAATAAAACATTTGTTGTCTCTTGAGAGACAATAGGTAGTATTAAAGACATATTGTCTCTAATCCGAGTGTTGTCTCTAGAGAGACAAAAATGAAATTGTCTCAAGAGAGACAATAATGCTTGTTTTATATATTGTCTTTATAGAGACAATTTTTTAAGACAATTTTTGAGACACCCGCTTAAAGGCAATATTTAAGACAATACACAAGTTTTTTTTTTATCCCAAGTTAAGACAATATACCAAACAAATGTCTCAATTATTATCTTAAAACCCCCCATTATGTAGTAGTGACAAAAGCTTATAGGACCTACTGTTTTTTTACTGTTTCACTGTTTGGTGTGAGTGGCTTCTATAATTTTTCCTATTGTTTTACTGTTAGGTGTCTTAGTAGCTTCTAGAACAGACATAGAAAATCAGTATTTAGTCACAGTTTTGGTTCATGTCAGTACGATAACATGTTCACATAAACAATAGCAACTACATGGATAATGGATAACCTCTACATGGCACTACTGTTATTTACAAAATATCCATATTTGAAATACACACTAACTCATTATCATCCACCCTTGCTTTCAACAATGTCCATTCACATGTCGCTATTCTTCCACAGGTTATTCCTTGGGACATTTACTTTGTAACATATGGTGCAAATGCTAGTTATACCTCTTTTCACAAATTATGATGATTATAATTATCACTCTTTTACCAAACTTATACTTTATATGTAATAATGTAAATAAATATAATTTATGATGATTCTATTTTGTATACTCATTCATATGTAAATCTCTTTCATTACTAGCACCATGATTGTATTGGTTATATGCGAATCTCATTCATATTAACACCATACTAATATCAATTGATATAAAATCCTAAAAATTAGGATCTCTTTAAGTCTTCGTCATATTAATTTCCTTTTGCAATTTCTCTCTGCTCAAGTCATTCTAAAGTGATAAAGGCAATGAACAAAATGACATATTGAGTGATATGTATGGTGATTTCCTTCACAAACATGGTACTGCTATCATAAATCAAGATTTGGGAGTCAGAGGATTAAGGGTTGAGACCCATAAAATTGTGCCTAATGGTGCAATTTTTTAACCGATTTAAGGTTTAGCTATTTATTTATTTAATTTATTTTTTATCTCTTTGCTCCTTTCTTAAGCACTTCCAAACTCAATTGTAGAGGGCTATCGATCTAAATATTTCTCAAGTCACAAGCTTCCTTGTAAAAACCTCCTAATAAATTGTGAAACTCTCATAACTTTTACATCCTCGCTCAAAATTGTGCCAAAGAAATGTAGCATTGGCATCTCTCTCAAATAACATAAATTCTAGCCTGAAATGATATAATATAATAATAAGAATACCATTCTTTTTTCATTATAAAATGACATAGTATGAGTATGTTCTAATAACTCATGAATAATTCCATTCTTCATCAAGCGGTTCTCATTGTTAATCGTTGTTAAGCAAACCTTCACACTAGATATTAAATCGTGAATTCCCTAGTTGGATGGAGCTCTAAATAGTGACCGGCTCAACCGCTAGACATTTAAATTTTAAACCTCATATGCCCAAGTTTGATGGAACTCTAAATATTGACCAGTTCAACCCTTGGATACACTCTGAAACATAATTGAAGAGTAGAACTGAACTGGGCAAACGCCAACAAAAATCTAGTTAGTTTACTTAGAGGATTAGGCCAGTAAACCCACACACAATGATTTACAGCCAAAAACTAATCTCTAATTGGTACCTAAAAGGGCTTCAACATGCCATCCACAAGTTGTTCTACCTGCTAGGGTAGAATCATGCATTGTTGACAATAACAACAAAATGAAAATGTCCCTCACACTAGATGTAAGTGAGTCTGATGACACTTTCTCAGTCAAGATTACTTTAGCCTACCATATAATAAAATAATAGATGTACAAATGAAGATTACCATATGCATTCAGTGTATAATCTTTATGGTATAAAGGTAGATTGACACTCTAATTCATATGAATTGTAAATGCAACAACTGCAAATGATCTATAGCATAGATGAACGAACTTGTGTTTTGCATTCCCATCCAACCTGCTATACATAGAATCTAGATTACTTAGTTTGTGACCAATCTGTTACGCTACAGTCACATGTTTCTGCCACTCTACATATTGCTTTTACAGTTTTTCATGGCTTCGTCAACCCTTTACATATAGCATGCAGTATATAAATGAGTATGAGAAATCTAGCAATTAAATGAACATTTATGTAGCCTCTATTGGTTCAAATCTAGTCATACCTGCGACCTTCTTCCCTTATAGTTGTCTGGCATACAACCATGGTTCAATGTCACATCATGACAAGGATTGTCTCACCATGAAAATAAACCATGTTTATTTTAGTTTTCTAATATTTATATCAGGGTTTACCAATGTTGGGTTTATAATATTAGTCCCTTGGATTTAACATTATTTCCTTAGGTTCATAATCCCTTGGGGTTTTAGTATTAATCATTTGGGTTTATTATTAACTTGGGTTTATAATATCAATCATGGTCATCTTTATTAATCTCTTGTATTTGTAATATCAATCCCTTACACTTCTTGATCCCTTAGGTTTTTAATATTTATCCATTGGGTTCAATAATTCCTTGGGTTTATAATATTAAACCATTGGATTTATTATTTCCTGGTTTATAATATTAGTCCCTTTTGTTTATCTTAGGTTTTTGATGAAAAGAGATCTTGGGGGTTAACCAAAATCCCTTTCCTTAGGTTTATATTATCAATCATGGTCAACCATGGTTGAATGTCGCATTGTGACAAGGATTGTCTCACCATCAAAATAAATCATGTTTAATTTAGTGCTTGTAGTGTTTATATTTGGGTTTACCAATGTTGGGTTTACAATATTAGTCCAACGGTTGAATGTCGCATTTTGACAAAGATTGTCTCACCATGAAAATAAATCATGTTTATTTTGGTCTTTGTAATATTTACATTTGGGTTTACGAATGTTGGGTCTATAATATTAGTCCCTTGGGTTTAATATTATTCGGTTGGGTTCATATCCCCTTGGGGTTTTAGTATTACTCCCTTGGGTTTATTATTCATTTGGGTTTTAATATCAATACCTTGGGTCTATTATTCCTTTAGGTTTATAATATCAACCATGGTCAACCATGGTTTAATGTCAGATTGTGAAAAGGATTGTCTCACCATGGAAATAAATCATGTTTATTTTAGTCTTTGTAATATTTATATTTTGGTTTACCAATATTGGGTTTATAATATTAGTCCCTTGGGTTTAATATTATTCCCTTCAGTCCATAATCCCTCGGGTTTTAGTATTAATCCCTTGGTTTATTATTCCCTTAGGTTTATACTATAAATCATGGTAAACCATTGTCAATCATAGCCAAACATGGTCAACCATGGTTGAATGTCGCATTGCGACAAGAATTGTCTCACCATCAAAATAAACCATGTTTATTTTAGTGTTTGTAGTATTTATATTTGGGTTTACCAATGTTGGGTTTATAATATTATTCCCATGGTTGAATGTCTCGTTTTGACAAAGATTGTCCCACCATGAAAATAAACCATGCTTATTTTAGTGTTTGTAATATTTATCTTTAGGTTTACGAATGTTCAGTTTATATTATTCCCCTGGGCTTATTGGGCTTAATATTATTTCCTTGGGTTCATAATCCCTTGGGGTTTTAACTTTAATCCCTTGGGTTTATTATTCATTCTGGTTTATAATATCAATCCTTTGGGTTTTTATTCCCTTAGGTTTATAATATCAATCATAGCAAAACATGGTCAACCATGTTTGAATGTTGCATTTTAACAAGGATTGTCTAACCATCAAAATAAATAGTTTATTTTATTGTTTGTAGTATTTATATTTGGGTTTACCAATGCTGCATTTATAATATTAGTCCCATGGGTTTAATATTATTCCCTTCGATTCATAATCCCTTCGTTTTATTATTGCTTTGCATTTAGAATATCAGTCATGGTCAACCATGTTTGGATGTCGCATTGTGACAACTATTGTCTCACCATCAAAATAAACCATGTTTATTTTAGTGTTTGTAGTATTTATATTTGGGTTTAACAATGTGTTGAGAGCCCCGAAATCGGGTCGACAACAAAGGGGATACCCACCCGGTCCGGAACCTGGTTGGCAGCTCCTTGCCCGTTTGGAGTAGCGGGTCCGACTAGGGGTATTGGGACCAGTTTCCCAATGTGAGGGGTGTTTGTGTGTGTAGAGTTTGATGGTATTGATCTAAGGGTGTTTTTAAGCTAATTTAATTCTAACTTCTAAACTAACTCTATGCTATTGTAATCTAATGGAAAAATAATACATCTAGTCTACGCTAACCCGGGGTATTTTTTTTTTATTATGCGATCTAAAAAGATTTCGAACAATAGCTGGTAATAAAGATCATTCAGCTATTATAAGAATATAAATCAATGAAGATAAACCATTCTGCATAAGAAGTTAGGCAAAACAGTTGTGAACAGCATATCGCATAATTAGTTATTCATATGTCAAGCATAAACAAATGACTCCACCGTACAGAAGTGCCAAATGGTAATACACACATTCATACATTAACATATAAAGAACTCAGCTGCATATCACTCTAAGAATATAAGCAGAAATTAGCCAAGAGATAAAAGTACCATTTATGACTGATTTCACTAATAAACTTCAAGCAATAACGATTTATTTCTACTTGTTCTAATATCTGCTAAGAGTACAGAAGTGCAACATCAGTAACAGACATTAAAATGCAAACATAAATAAATCTCGATCCATCCATTCATCAAAAACCTCCTCCGAGGGTGCAGAAGTGCATGTTCTGAGGATAAGTTTTTTGACAGATTTCCGGACCCTTCTCCAAATGCCATGAGAAGGGTTAAATACTACTAACTAATTAATCTTAATTACTCAAATTTAGGGAACGGCTTCAAATGACCGCCCTTTTACTAAAAGCAAATTTCTTTCTAAAAATCAAATCTAATTTCTAACCGTTTCTGTATCTGTTCTTTAGTGCTGTAAGCAATGTGCTGTTCGCCCTGAAAGAGTCGGCTGGTCGTGATAAGCCGGCTCGTGATGAGACCTCTTATTCCTTGAGATATAGTGTTTTGCTTGGATTATTTCTCTGAATGCTGCAATTCCCTTTTAGCAGGGAGGAAGTCAATGTTTTTCCTTAAGAAAGCTCTGGACGACAATAATAGAGTTTTTGAAAACAACAGTTTTGCAGAGAATACCCATTTTATTATTGATGATACCTTTCATTGTGCTGATACAAAACAATTCTTTACCAAAGGTTGCTTTCGTCAAAGTTTTTTGAGGTTGAAACTAATATCGTAATCAAGGTGAAGTTAACTCTATTTGTTAATAATAAAATTCAGATTTTTCAAAAAATTTTGCTATTTGTACAAGCGAAATCAAAATCTGATAGAGAATTGGCGTGCTCTTTTCATGAATCCTTTTTAAATGATCATTTACAACCGGTTTATTCATAAAAAGAGAAAAACAAAATTAAAATAAAACTAAAAATAAATCTATCCTACAAAAATTAGAAGAATTCTCTTCTAAGGGAAATACATTTTGAGAATTTGTCCATTCACAGGCATAGAATCTTTTCTGCCTGTTAAGTCCTGCAACACAAAAGTTGACAGGCCTATGACTTCTACAATCTGAAAAGGGCCAAGCCACAGCTTCTGGAATTTCGTATGTTTTCCCTTTTCTTCATGTGCCTTATCCCATTTTAAAACTAAATCTCCCATCTAAAAGTTTTTTCTGGTCATGATGTTTGAGTTGAAAGAGGATTTTATTAGCGCCTGGTGGTGAGCATGGGTTTTCTTAGCCTGTTCTCGTCGTTCTTCCAGTTTGATTATTTCCATTTGTCTTAATTGTAAGGAGGAAGTAGGTACTTCATCAATGTATTGTACTAAGGACAAAGAGGGAATGACTAAGTGAGTAGGAAGAACTGCTTCTCTCCCGTAAACTAGATTAAAGGGAGAAGTGCCGATAGAAGCTTTCTTTGTAATTCTATCTGCCCATAAGGCGTTTACCAGTGCTTTGTGCCAATTCTTTTGGTTTTGGTCGACTGTCTTTTTAATAATCCTGATTAGGTTCTTGTTTGTCGATTCAGCCAACCCATTACCTTGCGGATAGTAGTTGGCAGAATACTTCAGTTTGAACCCTCTTTTGAGCGCAAACTCAGTCATGTTATTTCCAGAAAAATATGATGCATTATCAAAAATTAAGGTCATTAGCAATCCAAACCTAGTGATGATAAACTGATCTATGAATTCAATAATGTTTTCAGACTTAGCTGTCTTGAGAGGAACTGCCTCTACCCATTTGGTAAAATAGTCAGTTGCTGTGAGGATATACCTATGCTGTTTAGAAGAGTGAGGAACGATCTCACCTATTATGTCCAAACCCCATTGACTGAACGGCTGCTCGATGTTGACCGGCTGCAGTGGCATGGATGACTTCTTTTGTTTCCCTGCAGCAGTCTGGCAGACTTGGCATTTCCTTACGTGATTGTATGAGTCTTTGAACAGCGTGGGCCAGTAATATCCTGCACGTAAGATTTTATGTGCGGTGGCTTCTCCAGCATAGTGTCCACCCGCTGGTCCATCGTGGAGTTCCTGCAAAACCTTTCTGGCTTCAGTTTTCTCAAGACATCTAAGAAGCACAGAATCATAATTTCTTTTAAACAGGACATCATTTATGAGCTGGTATTGTTTAGCTTTCAATCTCAGGGCTCTCTTCTTGGTGTGATCTAGGTGAAATGGAGCATACCCGTTATTAAGAAAATAAATGGTGTCAGCATATAATGATTCTACATCGTTTAGGCTTACCTCATACGTGTGTACCTCTTCAGACGAGTCCTCAGGAATTTGCGATGCTGCAGCTAACATCTTGCAGAAGCCTTGACCTCTTACGATGTGTGTCGGCTTGATCTCAAGGTCGTATTCTTGTAAGGCGGTGATCCAATTCGCTCTTTTCTCGCCCACATCCTTCTGTATCAGGAGGTTTCTTACCGCTGGAAACGGTACTATGACTTTGGTATGGGCCTTTAGCAAGAAGGGTCTGAAATATTTGATTGCTTTAAAAACGACATATGCCTATTTCTCTACGTCAGAATAATTGAGTTCAACACCTTGTAAGTTCGAGCTAAAGAATGCAATTGGAGCTTCTACCTTTTCTTGATTGGCTTGAGTTAAAATTGCAGCATAGGATTTCTCTGAGGCAAACGTGTATAAGACAAAAGGTTCTGAAAAATTTGGGGTTGCCAAAGATGGAGCGTTGATGATGGCTTGTTTAATCAAGTTGAACGCCTCATGCTTGTCTAGGCCCCATTTAAAGTTTGAATTCTTTTTTATCATTTTCTGTAAAGGAGAAATAATACGTGAAAAATCCGGGACAAACCTTTTTACAAAATTGATCTGTCCCAGGAAAGATTGCATGGTCTTTTTGTTATGGGGCATGGATATCTTGGAAATTTCTTTGATTCTATCGGGTTCAATGTGAATACCAGACTTTGACACTATGAATCCTAGCAATTTCCCTTCACTTAATGCGAAAAAAGGTTTTTCCGGGTTAAGCAAGATCCCATACCTTAAACATCTTTGAAAGATTTGTTTCAAATCTTTGAGATGGTCGTTTTGGTTCTTGGAGTACACCGTTATATCGTCCAGGTAAATTACTACTGACTTGTTGACTAAACCTTTAAATGCAATGTCCATGGCTCTCAGAAAGGTAGCGCCGGCATTGATCGGACCGAATGGCATCTTTCGATGCGCGTAGGTACCCCATTTAGTTCGGAAGGTGGTTTTCAACTGATCATCGGGGTGTACCAGCACTTGATTATATCCTGAAAATCCATCTAGAAAAGACATTAACTCTGAGCCTGCTACTGCCTGTAATATCTGCTCCATAGGTGGGAGGGGAAAATTGTCTTTCTGGCAGGCTTTGTTGAGATTCCAGAAGTCGATACAGATTCTAATATCTTCGTTTTTCTTCCTAACAGGTACCATATTGGATACCCATTTGGAATGTCTGACCGGGAAGATTATTCTGGCTCTCAACAACTTATTCAGCTCAGTCTTTATCTGATTTTCCAAGTTGGGGTGGATTTTTCTGAGCTTCTGCTGGACAGGTTTCTCGTTGTCAATCATAGGGATAGTGTGCTGAATGATAGAAGTGTTGTAAGTCTTCAGCTCATCATAATTCCAGGCAAAAACGTTTTTGTACTGTCTTAGAAGGCGGATATATGCTGAGTTTTCTTCAGGGGCTAGGCTCTGGCCTATATTAACGTTTTGCGGCTTCTCGTCGGTTCCTAGGTTGACTAATTCGTAGTTTAGAGTTGAACTGTAAAGCTTGGCATTAGCCGACCTTTTGAACCAACTTTTCAAATCATATAAGTCTTCTAATTTGGCCACAGATTTGGGTATAGCATTATCAGTGCTACTTTGTTGTATTTGGTGATCATGACAGTCTTCGTCAATTATTTGGTTTGAGTAGGATCCTTCGGAGGTGAGGAAACTTACGATGTCTGGATCGTCGTTGAACACTCTCCAGTTGGTGATGTTTTCAGGGATGGACGGCTTAAAAATTAATTCTATCGAGAATCTATCTGGGCTAAAATCTTCAGAGGGAATCAGTCTAGAGGCTACGTTAGCTAACAGGTCTGCGCTCGCGTTTTGAATTCTTGGAATTGACGAGATGTTGAATGCTATGAAATGTGCAGTGAGATCTTGAACTAATGATTGATAGTGCTTTAAATGACTAGACAGGCAATGCATGGTGTTATGTACCTGTTTTACGACGATCTCAGAGTCTCCAAAGACCTGAAGATACTTAACGTTCAATCCGATTGCTTTGTATAGGCCTTGAACCAAGGCTTCGTACTCTGCTGTGTTGTTCGTGCAATCGAACTCAAGTCTGCATGTGAGCATAATTTTGTTCCCGTCCGGGCTAATCAGAACGCATCCTGCTCCTACTCCCTCATTGGATTTAGAGCCATCAAAATACAATTTCCAAAATAAAGACGTATTTACAGAATTATCTAAAAAACTAAAACATTTTGAGTCATCAGTTTGGGAAAAGTTTTCTACTTGGGACAAAACTGAATTCTCTAAGTAAGGAGATATGTGAGCATTGAAGTTTCCAAGGAAAGAATCTACCGAGTAGTTGCCTATGATGCTGCTGTTGTATGCTATTGCTTCATTCTCTCCTTCCAAATCCGTCACTATGTATTTTTGGTGCAACTCTCGCTCAACCTTTATTTGATTTGGTTTACCATTATATGGTAACCACATGTGCGACCAGTCGGTTGAGAAATATCCGTGGAGCTTCTCTGACCAATCCCTGCTAAGAATCAAACCATAGAACTTAGGGGTATCAACTACTAGAATGTCGATAACCTGACACACTTTTGGGTTAGACGACAATCTTATGGTCACCTGATTAAGTTCACCTATCACTTCGACTTGGGATCGATCAAGTTTAACTATACGTACTGCGGATTTTTGAGGTTGCACATTCAATTTGGCACATATTGATCTGGGTAAAATATTCGTTGAAGCACGAGAGTCGATCAAGCAATTGTGCACGTTTTTATTGAAGATTTCATATGTGAGAAGAAAAGGAGGAGTATGAGATCTTGATCTTCCTCCAATCAAGGCGATGTCATTTGGATCAATCTTATTGATCGTGTTGGTTGGAGGCCTTCCCAGATTGTGGGAAGCTACAGCTGTAGGTAGAGGTGTAGTAGGCACGGCATGTAGTTCTTTCATCATTATTTTCTGTTGATGCTTCAATTTGCTCAACTCGTACAAAGTGATATTAGCCCTGGTCTTTTTCATGTCATCGATGATGTTATACTCCATTTCATCCGACACTATCAGTGTTCTTGATGGAGGCGATTGGTCCAATTGGACTGGGCTAAATTGGGTCGCTTTAGCAGTTGTTTTCTTTGTTGCGACCTTATCTCTTGTTGTAGGGCTTGCGCCCTTTGGTTTTGGGATAGTTTGGGGAGGATCAAGCTAGTTTTTGCTTCATGTACTAACCGGAAATGCTTCTTGATCCTCTTCTTGTGGGAGGATGAAATCCCACATTCCTTGCAGTTCCACCACTTCTTCATCGTCGGTCTGCGTCTCGACGGTATTCTCTTCTTCTTCTTCTTCAGATTCAACGTTTGAGACAACGTTGGGTGGCTTCGTCTCCATGGGAGGGCTTCTTTTAAAAGTCCTGAAAGGCTTTCTTGAAGACGTTTCTGCTACTTGTTTTCTAATGTCAATCATCTCATTTGACATGGCCTTTAATACCTTCTGTAATCCTTCCATATCGAAAGGATCTTTCGTTTGCTTCTTCTTGGTGTCTTCTTTGAAAGAGATCTTCTTAGATTTACGTTCTTCAATTGCGGATCTCTTTTCAAGGGCTACTACGCATTTTTCTACTGCTAACGCCTCAGTTAAGTTTTCAACTAAGGTTGTCTTGCTTGCCCTATCCACGAAGATGGCCAAGTTAGATGGTAGGGCCGTGATATACCATTCACATCTTACTTCCTCGCTGGGTTGTGAAGCAGCGGGGACTTTTTTGAGGATCTTATTGAATCGTAAGTTAAAGTCTTTAATGGGTTCTCTAGCCTCAGCTTTCAGATTAGATAGGTCTTTGATCAATGTTGCCGTGGACCGGTCGTCACCAAACTTGGTGAGGAACTGACTTTGAAAAATGTCCCAGCTTGTGATGGATCCGGAAGGTAACGAAAAGTACCACGACCTGGCTGTTCCTTGCATTGTATAAGGGAAAAGCCGGACAACAGTGTCTTCGTTAGTAACTCCGTTAAGATTAACAGAAAGCATGAAATTATTGATATGTTCTTCGGCTAACATGCCTGCTTCTGGATTGAACTTAGGCAGCCATTTCTCAGGATGGGCCGGTATAGGGCTCAGGGGTGGAGGCATTAAGACCGCCCCCAGATTGCTCCATGGAGACTGGGCCATCGTTGAGCTGCGAGTTGATACAAGTGCAGAAGATGATCTCTGATGCTGAGAAGATGGAGATCTTATGATCTTCGATGATTGTGGAGGAAGGGTTGTGGAAGATGGATGAGTGATTTGAGGTGAGGATGTGGGTGGTTGACTTCGTGGTGAGGGAGTTGAAATGGACGAAGTAGATGAGAGAGTCTCTCTGTCAGACTCTGGAAGTGCTTTCCTTGCTCTTTTCCTAGTGGGGAGAGGAATTTCAGTTGGCTGGACGCCAAACTTTTCACTCTTCAATCTGGTCAGGGGATGAGCAGGATTGTACTGCGAAGTCGCGCTGCCTTTAGATTTATCAGACTTCTGAGTAAAAATAGAGAATCCCTGGAGTTTATGAATCAAATTTCGAATCTCAGGGGAATCAATGATAAGATGGTCTGATGTATTAGGGTGTATGGCAGCGGTGGATACTCGAGTGACTTCTGGTTCCGGGTTTAACCGTACCGGGGAAGTCGGGGGAGTTGGTGAGGGTGATTTTCTCTTAGAATGGTTTTTAGATTTTGCTTTATGTGCCATTCATAGCTCTTGCCCTCCTTCTAGCGCCAGAAATGTTGAGGGCCCCGAAATCGGGTCGACAATAAGGGGGATACCCACCCGGTCCGGAACCTGGTTGGCGGCTCCTTGCCCGTTTGGAGTAGCGGGTCCGACTAGGGGTATTGGGACCAGTTTCCCAATGTGAGGGGTGTTCGTGTGTGTAGAGTTTGATGGTATTGATCTAAGGGTGTTTTTAAGCTAATTTAATTCTAACTTCTAAACTAACTCTATGCTATTGTAATCTAATGGAAAAATAATACATCTAGTCTACGCTAACCCAGGGTATTTTTTTTTTATTATGCGATCTAAAAAGATTTCGAACAATAGCTGGTAATAAAGATCATTCAGCTATTATAAGAATATAAATCAGTGAAGATAAACCATTCTGCAATAAGAAGTTAGGCAAAACAGTTGTGAACAGCATATCGCATAATTAGTTATTCATATGTCAAGCATAAACAAATGACTCCACCGTACAGAAGTGCCAAATGGTAATACACACATTCATACATTAACATATAAAGAACTCAGCTACATATCACTCTAAGAATATAAGCAGAAATTAGCCAAGAGATAAAAGTACCATTTATGACTGTTTTCACTGATAAACTTCAAGCAATAACGATTTATTTCTACTTGTTCTAATATCTGCTAAGAGTACAGAAGTGCAACATCAGTAACAGACATTAAAATGCAAACATAAATAAATCTCGATCCATCCATTCATCAAAAACCTCCTCCAAGGGTGCAGAAGTGCATGTTCTGAGGATAAGTTTTTTGACAGATTTCCGGACCCTTCTCCAAATGCCATGAGAAGGGTTAAATACTACTAACTAATTAATCTTAATTACTCAAATTTAGGGAACGGCTTCAAATGACCGCCCTTTTACTAAAAGCAAATTTCTTTCTAAAAATCAAATCTAATTTCTAACCGTTTCTGTATTTGTTCTTTAGTGCTGTAAGCAATGCGCTGTTCGCCCTGAAAGAGTCGGCTGGTTGTCCTTTCCTTTTGTTCGAGCTTGATAATTAGAAATGACAAGAGCTGGCACCTCTTTCTGACAGACTAGAAGATATTTTCGAAAACCTTTCTCTGGCTGGGTGTATTCGCTATGCGCACACTTAGTACAACCCAGCTTCTCTTCGAACTGATTTTGTTATTGCTATTTCGGTTTCCAGTCGTGCAAATGACTCAATGAGTTAGGAGTCGTGCTGTATGGACAATCCCCTGTTTCGAGAATTGTTTCCGTTCTTTGTTCCAGGCTTTCCTGGAGCGTCTTCCTTCTCTTGCGCTTCTTTCTCTGCTTTACCAAGTCTGAGCTTCAAGATCTTTTGTAAACACGCTGCTTTTGTGTGTCCTTGACTCTGAGTCTTGGATAGTCTATTTTCATCAGTGCCTGTTGGGTGATACTCTGGAATCCGCGGTTCTGCTACATGCGGCATCCATTTGCGGAGGCATCTTCTCTCTGTTGTTTTATTGGCGCTCTTCCCTTTTCCTTAGATGTTTCCTGCATATAGATTTATATCAGTTGCATGTCTTGCAGTTTACGCAAAGAAGAAGGGAAATGATGAAAAGATTGACATGAAAGCATTAAATTCTAATGAATGCGTATTTCTGACATTCATCATGACTTGACTCTTCGATAAATGAAATGCAATCATCCCTGGATACTCAAGCATGCGGTTATTAATTTCCCATAAGGCGCACGTTCAATTTTGGGTCTACCGTGTATGTCGGAGAATTCTTGCGATGAGTCTTTTCTGCGATTGGTATCGTAGTATCGAGGGCTGCGACGTCATTAAGTGCTATCGCAGATCGCAGATATCGCAGATCGCAGAAAACTAATATCGCAGATCGCAGAAAACTAATATCGCAGATCGCGGATATCGCATATTTCATTCAATTGCTTATGTTGCTTCATGCGACGCTTGCGATGTGCGATGTCGCATATCGGCGGTCGGTGGTTTCTTAAGGTTTTCTCCTTAAGAGCGTTTTGAATGCATGCGACGCGATGAACTTCGCGTCGCTTCTTCGCAGCTTTGCTTTTCGCGTTTTAGGAAGCGCTTCACTCTCTCTTCGCGATGCGATCAAGCTTTAGGGAGAAAAATACAAAAACTTTAACAAAAATATTTTTGGATTTTATGTTCAGGGTCCCCCCTTTGCTTGGTGTTATTGCTAATATCAAACAAAAAGGGGGGGGTTGTTGGTGACCACAACACAATGTTGGATTTATAATATTGGTCCCATGGTTTTAATATTATTTCCTTGGGTTCATAAACCCTTGGAGTTTTAATATTGATCCCTTAGTTTTATTATTCCATTAGGTTTATAATATCAATCCCTTGGGTTTATTATTCCATTAGGTTTATAATATCAATCATGGTCAACCATTGTCAATGATAGACAACCGTGGTCAACCATGGTTGAATGTCACATCATGACAAGGATTGTCTCACCATGAAAATAAACCATGTTTATTTTAGTATTTCTAATATTTATATTAGGGTTTACCAATGTTGGGTTTATAATATTAGTCCCTTGGGTTTAATATTATTTCCTTAGGTTCATAATCTCTTGGGGTTTTAGTATCAATCCTTTGGGTTTATTATTAACTTGGGTTTATAATATCAATCATGGTCATCTTTATTAATCTCTTGTATTTGTAATATCAATCCCTTGCACTTCTTGATCCCTTAGGTTTTTAATATTTACCCATTGGCTTCAATAATTTCTTGGGTTTATAATATTAAACCATTGGATTTATTAGTTCCTTGGGTTTATAATATTAGTACCTTTTGTTTATCTTAGGTTTTTGATGAAAAGAAATCTTGGGGGTCAACCAAAATCCCTTTCCTTAAAAAAACATCAATCTTGAGGCCTGTGGGTTATGGCCCACTAAGCCTATCGGAAGCATTTCTTCAGGCCTTGAGCCTTTCAACCGTGGAAATATATAAAATCGGAGCCATATAACTTTATCTTGTCTTTTATACTATCGGAAGCATTACATACAGGCCTTTAAGCCTTAAACCCCCTTAACCATTCATCTATCAGAATACAATAAATACATGGGAAAACCATGAAATCCCGCTCTGAACCCTTAGTTCAGACTTCAAAATTCATACACCCACATCTATAAAGACAATCGGGTCTACTCTTCCGACCTTTCCATAGCTCCGATTGCCGACACCCGGATTCTGATTCCTCTGATCATCGATTTATTGCTATCGGCGTATCGGTGTTCCGCCACATCGCGCTATCCCAACATTCATAAACTGTTAGTCCTTGACCTCCTCGATATGCAATCACTGATTGCATCTGGACCATCGATCTGAACTCTCAATCTGACAATCCACGATGCATTGCATTATCGCAATCGGTCTTTTCAATGGTTAGACCCCATTCACTCCAAAGTGCAGATCCAACAAATCTTCCGGACTTGATAAGGGTATAGGGAAACTTTTATAAGTTTTCAACTCTACTTTACGGGTCCACTAAGTGTTTTAGCATGATTTCTCAGTGTAAATGAGAATCCATCGAAGGCAACGAATTCCAGTTTACACTGAGAAATCGTGTGAAAAAACTTAGTGGATTCATAAAGTGGACTTGAAAACTTATAAAAGTTGCCCTATACCCTTATCAGGTTCGGAGGTTTGGTCGGATTGGCGCTTTGGAGTGAATGGGGACCAACCATTGTAAATGCCAATTGCGATAATGCGATGCATCATGGACCATGGGATTGAGAGTCCAGATCGATGGCCCAGATCTTATCGTTAATCACATATCAGCAAGTCAAATGGAATCGCAATAGCAAAGTGCTGATAGTGTTATTCCATTTCTTGTGGAATAACCCCACCGATAGTGTATTTTGATTGGGGTAAAGAGTATTGGGGTATGTGATAACAGTGGACCCGAAGATTTATTAAGCACGACCTATATGAATTGATGTTCGTTATGTTAATCGCATATCGGAGGAGATGGAGTCATGTGTTAAAATGACCATAGGAATGGAAAGTTGCGATAGCGATAAAGGTGATCCTCATTAAGTGTGCCAAGACCGTACCAAAAGTGAAAAAGGTATGGTTTGCATGTATTTTTTTTGTAAATGGGTTATAAGGGAAATAACACCGATAAATGGTTTTCATGTGTTAATTATATATAACAAATGGTTCATAAAGGAAAATGTTATATATACGATGTTAAGAGTCATAAACAAAGGTTATGAAGGGTTTTAAGGCACCGATAGGAAGGTTTAATGAAAGACTTCAATAAAGTCTTATATGAAGGCTCAAAGGTTGATTAAAGTTCTGATAGGAGGTTTTGGCGGGGTGATTGGGTTCTTATATAAAGGAACTGATAAAAGAGGGTCTTAACCATTTGTGGGTGATGTTTTGACTCCTTTGAGAGTTAAACGCCTGGGACTGATGTTTTTATGCATTTTTATGCATACTATGGGTATGTGTGGGGGTATCCCTGCATTAGTTTTATATACCTTGGGTTATACTATTAATCCTTTTGGTCTTTTAGGCTTTTAGTATTAATCCTTTATTGTTATTAGTTCCTTAGGTTTATATTGTCAATCCCTTGCTTTTATTAATATAAGGGTTCATACTCTTAGCATATAATATTATTGATAGAGTTTATAATATTAACAAGTGTTTAATATAGATTCTTTGGGTTTATAATCCATTAGGTCTATGATATAAATTCCTCGGGTTTGACGTTGGGGAAAATATGAGCTATCGTTGATCGATTCAATTGTAACTTTCGAATCGCCAAACACAAATATTTGTTAAGTTTGATTTTCTAGCACAAAATAATCATCAAACACAAAAAATGTGTCAAGTTTGTTCCTTCTAGCACAAAATAGAAGCCCCCAGAGTGTAGTGACTTCTACCCATGAATTTGTTCCTGGTCTGCAAGTCTAATTGAGGTGAATATTTATATTCCCTTGTAGAGCGATGTGAGAACCACATCCACTACCTTGAGAATTCACTTCTCCATCAAAGAAACTACTCGTAGATTTTCTATACAATTGATGAGATCGAAGCCCCTGCAAAGTATTTTACTAGGCATAGGACCATATTTGTTAAAAAGAACACAGATTTTAAGACAAATTCTATCACTATCATAATATTGATTTTCAATAATAATAGTGTTTGGCATTGCCATATACACCAAAAAATGAAGAAAGGGACAGTCTTGTAAGATTTTTATTTATTCCACCAACCTCATATGTAACATTCTATCAGAGAGTGATCCCAAGAAGTAGAAATGGATAAGAGGTGAATGATATTAATCTAGATGGCACTGAAGACTAGGAAAGAATTAAAAAAATGATAAACATATTCACGAGAGGCCCTGCAATGACAACACCTACCAAGCCCTTGGAAACCCATTCTGCAAAGATTATCCCAAGGAATTTGTTCCTCAATGTGAGCCAGCCAACTATCTTAATTCTCAATGGCGTGTTCCATTTCCATAAATACTTGTACCAACAAGAAGAAACAGAAGTTAAAGGACTATAGGCTATGAAATTATAAATTTCCTTAACTGAGATTTTATAAAGGATAAATTTGTCACCCTAATGAAGGGTGTTGAGAATTGTTTGAATTGAAATGCTAGCCATATATAGATATCTGATATAGTCCTCCCAAATTTAGCTTCCCATTTTCCTTCTAAACCCATGTTATGTCCTTATACTACTATTGTAACTCATTGTTATTAGTGCAACCCCATTATTATATTGTTGTGTCCATGCAGTACCAATATTTTTATTATTGTACCCCATAGAAGCCCACTATTGTTATTGTTGTGCCCTTACATTATTATTGTTATGTCGGTTCTGATTATATTATGACCCGTTAGTCTCCTATAAATAGAAAGGAGGTATTGTCGTTTGTATCATCCAAAATTTTTTCATTTTTGTAATGTAAATAAGGTTTCCCCCTCGAAGAAGCTAATTTCTAAGGCGTTGATCTATCTTTTCTATCATTTTGTTATATGGTTTCATAACATTTGGTATCAGAGCTTTGGATTCTATGGTTTCACTTCTCCAAAACAGATGAACGTGGCATTTTCGCTATACCTTTTTTTTCGCGATGTTTCAGAGGCTACAAAAAAAACCCATTTGAGCCAAAATCGTGATGATCCTCAAGTCCGAATTTTAGATCTTCTCTCAATATTTTATTGGAGATATCATCTGATGAATTTAGGGTTTTTGCAAGCTCCAGAATTCCATCTCAAATAGGTCATCATAGAATTTTCACTATAGATTTGTTTCTACAATGTTTCAGACTCTGAAATTAAAACCCATTTGAGAGACATTTGTGGTGAATCTTGACCCCGAATTTCAGGTCTTTTTGATATCGTTTCAGCGATATCGTCCAAGACATTTAGGGTTTTTGCAAGATCCTGAATTACATCTCAAATAGGCAACCTTGGGAAAATCATCATAACTTTTTCTCTAGGCATCAGATTGAAATTTCATAAGAAGTTACAGAAAAAAGATAGATTGTAGTTCTATGTGTATCGTCTTCAAGTTCAAAGGTAAAAATAGTGACATGTGGCACTTTGTACAGGTTCACTCTACTGAAAAAGTATATAAACAGATCATCTTGGGAGATTGGGTATAACACTTTCTCATAGAATCTAATGTCGATAAGAGTTGTGGCATTCGAAGGAGGACGTAGAGGGATACCACAGGTCACAATTATAGAACTTTGAGATCTCAACTTTCAGACATACAAGAGATTGAAGATCGAGATCATAAAAGAAAGAAAAAGAATGACTCTAATCAAGAAAATAGAAGCACCTAGTAATCAAAATTTGATGAATGATTTGAAGAATGCTGAGATAAATAGTTTTATCTATGCCATGGAAGTTGATTTTGATGATATGAAAGAATATTAGAAGAAATGCATGGAAGATTTGAAGAAAGACATGGAAGGTTTGAATGAAGGGGGGACAGATGTGCCACAAGAAAGGCCTCCAAATGGCGAAAAGGTAGTAGAGGAAACTCATGATGAGAAAAAAATTAATGTTGATCATGATTTCATAGAATCTAACGTTGGATTAAAGATCCAACCTATTCCAAAGATATATATGAGGAAGTTTGATGGCAAGGATCCTGTAACATGGATACTATAAATCGAGAAATATTTTGATCTAGATGAGGTGCAACTGTTACAAAAGGTACATAATGTATATTTATATTTAGAAACAAATCAGTTTTTATGGTATGAAAGGAATTTTTCTCATAAACTAGTTGTCACGTGGTCAATTTTCACAGAAGAAATGATAGCACATTATGAGGATACAAATAGAAACACCTTCTTTAGCCAATTGATAAATCTCAAACAAAGGGTTCAATGTTAGAGCACATTGAGGACTTTCAAAAATTGAATATAAGGGTAAATGATATTCCAGAGAAGAAAAGGATTGATGTCTTCATAGGGGCTTTAAAGGATAACATTCAACATCAGGTTCATCTTTGGGAACCTGATTCATTGGGGAAGGCATTTAGTTTGGCAAGAAAAATTGAAAGTGGAATTATGGAAACAAGGAATCCCACCACTCACAACTATAAATATGGAAGTGTTTTTTCTCCTAGCCTTCCACAACCTAAAAGGTTTACACCACAACAATTGGAAGAAAAAAGAAAAAAAGGGCTTTGTTACATTTGTGATAGCAAATACACTAAAGGTCATAAGTGTGTTGAGAAAAAATTATTTTACATAGATTGTGCAGAGGAGGAAGAAAAGGATCAAGAAACATCAAAAGAAGAGGACATACACTAGGAACCAACCCCAGAGAAAGAAGAAATGAATTTGACAATATCTTGTAAAGTATTGGCAAGAATTACCACTCCTGAAACTCTCAAGATAGAAGGACATGTCAAGAAGAAAAGGGTTCGAGAAGTGAAATATCACATCGAGAAATAAGAAATGAATCCAACAATATCTTGTAATGCATTGGCCGAAATTACCACTCCTTAAACTATCAAGATAGAAGGACATATCAAGAAGAAAAAGGTAATAGTGTTGATTGATTTTGGTAGTACCCATAATTTTATTCATTGTAAGATAGCCAAGGAATTTAATTGCTTCCTATACCCAGCACCAAATTGTCAAGTGATGGTTGCAAGTGGAGGTACTATAAATTTCTATGGAAGTGTAATAATATTAAGCTATGCATGTGGGAATGTGTATTAAATAGCCCAATTCTCGCCACTCCAATGGGTGGTGCTGATATTGTACTAGGAGTCTAATGGATGCAATCCTTGGGTACAATAACTTTTAATTTTGAAGAAATTTTCATGAAATTTTCTTTGGAAGGAAAGGAATTTCAATTAAGAGGTATCATAGAGAAACCATGAAAGATAATCAGCTCTAACAGGATGACAAAGCTGCTAAAGAAAGAACAAAGAGGCGTAATTGCACAATTATGTTCGCTATAGGTTCCCACATCGAAATCATCTATTTCTCTAGATCTCCAAAAAGTATTGGACAATCACTCCAAGGTATTTGAGACTCCCAAAGGCCTTCTACCTATTTGTGATCATTATCATGCTATTCATTTGATTCCAAGAAGTGTTCCTCCAAACATCAGGCTTTACATATATCCATATGCCCAAAGGAGTGAAATTGAATGTATGGTTGCCAAAATTCTAGAGGTTGGTATAATTATCCAATCAAATTCGATAATGAAGCAAGGGATGAATGGAAAAATGAAGAAGCATGGTGGGAACTCATTCAATAGTTGCAGAAGCTCCCAGTTCAAACAATATTTCCACAACTTGACAAGGAAGGAAAAATCATATTGGAAACTGAAGTAGTCATAGAACTGAGCAATCAACAACTATGAAATCGATCAATTTTAGAGTATCTCATCAAGTGGAAGAACTTACCCGCTAAAGATTCCACATGGAAGGATGATAATTTTATACAGAAGCATCCAAAACTACTCAAGCGTCGAGGAGAACACTTTTTGAAGGAGAGGGGCATGTTAGGTCGCTACACTACTATTGTAACCCCTTATTGTTATTACTGCAACCCCTTATTATATTGTTTTGTCTATGTAGTACCAATATTGTTATTATTATACCCCATAGAAGCCCACTATTGTTATTGTTTTGCCCTTACATTATTATTGTTATGTCAACTTTGATTATATTATGACCCCTTAGACTCCTATATATAGAAATGAAGCCTTGTCATTTTTATCATCCAAGAATTGTTCATTTGTGTAATGTAAATGAGTTGCCCCCTTGAAGAGGATAATTTCTATGGCGTTGATCAATCTTTTCTATCATTTTGTGAGCTAGTTTCATAACAACCCATATTCACAACATCCAACTAAGATGGGCCTTGTTGATATGTATCAACCACTATGTGAATTTGGTGGATGTGCTTGATACCCATACCAAGCAAATGGTATATGATCTTGATAGGCAAAGTATGGTCACTCTTGATACCATATATTAAATCCAAGCCAACCACGACCTTGGTGCCATACCCAATTTCCCAACTTAAATTGCCAAAATACCATTTCTAATTCTCATGAATCCATGCCAAATGATGGATATATTTTTTGGGGATTAACCACCATTCTTGATCGAAGAGAGCTGATCAATACTTTTTAAGTATTTTTACTAGATAATATTTTGCCAAATTCCATTACCAAAAATAGCATGCCATAGACTCTTAGTCAACAAGGAAAAGCTAAATATTTCTAGATTTTTTAAGCCTCATCCACCCTCTTCCTTATTTTTAGATAACACCTTTAGACACACTAGATGTATTTTCTGAACACCCTTTGCCCAAGACCATAAAAAGTTGAAAATAATGGAATTTATCCTTTTGATTATGAGTTATGGCATTATGTATAAGTGAAGGCAATATACATAAATATTTTGTAAAACAACTTGAGCTAAAATAAGTTTTCCACCACTCGAAAGCCACATGTGTGACAAAGAGGTCAATATATCTTAAAATAATCCAATAATATACAATGTCAATACCTATTTTATAGATATATGTTTGGCATCAAAAAAGAACCCAAGGTATTTAATTTCCCAATCCAAAGGAGAGATGTCAATTTCAAAACATTTAGCAATTTCAAGAGTTTGATTAAAATCACTTAAAGCATATAAGATTAGGGATTTTTTCTTTTTCATAAACAACCTAGATGCATCTCCAAACTTTTGAATGATATAATAGAGATGTCTCCATTGAAGAAGTGAGACTTGGTTGATTACTAGGACATCATTTGCAAAAAGTAAATGCGAGACAAAAGCATTTTTGGTGATATTAAGACCTCAAAAAACTCCCTCCATCTATGCCACCCTAATAAGGTGACTTAATGCATCTATTGACAACAAATATAATAGGAGTGAAAGTTACTAGTCCTTACGAATTCCCCAATACACCCGAAAAAAATTGGCGGAACACAATTGATAAGGACAACATAGAAAACCAAGGAAGCACATGACATGATCCACTGGAAATCCCCAGAAAAAGATCTATTTTGTGAAGGATCAGATGAAGAAAGGTCTAGTCAACATTGTCATAGGCCTTGTTAAGATCTAATTTTAAAATGAAAGCCTCCATGCACTTTGATTTTATAGAGTGTATACATTCTTATGTGATGGTGTTATAGGGAATTTTATCGCATCTGGTTAATAGGCCTACAAATTGGATCAATCAACATATATGAACACCTTGTCATCATATTGTTGACGATGTTGGACCCTTCAACATGTTAAGGGATCTCCCCACTAAAAATTCCCAACTAGACCTCAGATCATTTGGAGTAGGAGTCTGAGCAGTGGGTATTAAAGTTATGCCTTGGTTGTGATAGCGTGCAAAGGTAAGTGTGATATCTTTGTCAAATGTAAGTGTGTGATCTTGCATCGAGTCAAGAGATATGCATGGGGAGGTTCTAACACACGAAGGGGGAAAGGGAAGTGTGTCCCTTAGAAGCTTGTAATAGTACGCAGCCTGAAAGGAACACATGATGAGAGTGACATCACGGGTTGGAAGCAAAATAGTCAAAAATCTATGGTGATGGGTTAAACCAACAACACGATTCCAACAAGATTCATACAATCATATAAAAAGTAGTTGATACATGAATTCGTAAGTTAAATATCATACATTGCTAAAGAAATTAGAATAGTCCAACTACAATAGCAACACATGCATGAAAATGTGTCAGCTTTGTTATATTATATAAAGTGAAAGTTCCATCCATACATACAACCATGACAACCACTAGCCCCAATAGTGGAACATTACAATCAACAACGCATGATCCTCTAAAGAGATGTACTTGCTCTGCACTATCGAGAAGCCAAGGCTCGTCATAATACTCTCCAAGACCTCTCTAAGAAATGCCTAGCAAAATCTTGGCTACCAAAAGCCCATTCTATGAGTTATGAGGTTCTATTTATAACAAAAGGTGGGGTGACCCTTGACATTCCCCTTTGTGGCTCTTGGACTACCCTCATGAATCTTCAACTTAATTACAAAACTCGTTACATTACATATGATTGTTTGCATTCCACTAATGACACTTGGCATTTCACTTTACATCATTTTTACAAAAATACATTTTCCACATATACCCATGTGGGATAAAAATAGGCTTGAGTTAGCCAAACAAGAAAACACTAAGACTAGGATAGCTATGGAAAGACCAACTCATCAACATCCTCTCTGTGATCCTTGGTGATGAACTGTGCAATGTTTGGTAGTGCACAATGGTGTCTGTGTACTCTTTGATAATTTCTTGCCAGAAACGAACTCTCGTCTTCATTACTTTTGGGTATAGTGATTTGGAACCTCTATCTAACTCATCTTGTAACATGTGCAACATAGTCTTGAGGAAGGTAGGACCGATGATATACATCCACGTGTACTTTGTGCTGACATGTAAATCTATGCCAGTGGCCATGAGAATCAACTGATCAAAGTATGCACCGAGCTCTAGTCAGACTTGGTTCTTCTCTTTGGCCTTGGTGAGCGTGCCAATTGACGGGGTGCCATACTTTCTCACTATGACATCCAAACTCCTGAAAAAACGTGCGTATGAAGCCTCAAAATTGGTGATGAGCAGGGGGAGTTCCTCATAGTTCTAGATCAGAATCCAAATGTGTGATTTGTCCAACTCTACTATGACTTGATCATCTTGTACAAGTGAATTGGGGCTCCCTTGTACCTTATTATCCATGTTTGTACATGATCAACAACAGCATGTATATCTGTGAGTGTTCAAGGTATCTTGGTGCAACACTGTTGATGACCATGTAAATGGACAACTGCCTTGTGCATGATGAAGAACCAATCATACACTCTCTGCATGACTATCTAAAGAACCAATACTTCAGC
This sequence comes from Pinus tabuliformis, assembly GCA_031772625.1. NCBI lineage: Eukaryota > Viridiplantae > Streptophyta > Pinopsida > Pinales > Pinaceae > Pinus > Pinus tabuliformis. The sequence continues at coordinate 896,240,435 of CM062807.1, read as the reverse complement.
AAGTATGGCTTTCTTTATCTGTGCTCTGGCAGATCTTGTTGATTGTTCCTCTCTCTCCTTGGTTGCTTACAAATACTTAACCATGCACTTGTTTTCTGCTATCAAGAACTTAACACTCAAGGTTGTGGCTTTGGCATAAGCCTTTGTAGCATCGACCAACATAGCCATATGCCTTCATACATATGACACAATCACCCATTCTTTAAAGTGCGTTGGTGACGCATGCTCATCAAGGGTGTGGGCTCTACGTGCTTGTAAAACTATGTGATGTGACTCATCACATGCTATGTTGTACACATTTGTTCTTGGATTATCCTCAAGGAGAATAGTATCCCCTTTCTCACTTGGGACTTTCTCTACTAATGGAGTTGGTGAAGTCTATTGGGTGACCTTGGTTGCTTTCGGCATGCGGTCAATGTCCTAATCCTATTCTAGCTACTCCATCTCTATGTCTATTTGTTCTACTATTGGTTCATCCTGCAAATCAAGTTCATGTTATTGTAGCTGCTCACCCTGTTCCTCATCAGCTGTTGCTTCTGATCCTTCAACCTGTATTGGTACAGTTTGCACTGTCTATGCACATCTCACTTCCTCTTGTTCCTATTCCTGTTCTTGTTCCTATTGTGCTTCCTTCTCTCTTCTACACATTTCTTGCTCATCTTTGAGCTTCTTCTCTACTTCCTTTAACTTCCTCTCTACTTCTTCCAATATTTTCTTCTCCCTCTTTTTCTACGCTACTCTCCTGTCATGATGCCACCTCTTTTCATCTACCTCTAACGCTACTCTTTCCACAAATGGGTCTTCCTTAAACTTGTAGCTTTGCTTTGTCTCTGTGTTTTTGACAATATTCCTCTTGCCTTTGTCTTGCGCAGGTTTTCTACTTGTTGCTATTGTTGTTGTTGCTCCCTATTGTGATGTCACCTTGAGTGCTTCTAGCCACTCTACTACCATGTTGACTAGTTCATTGAGCCTCGAGGAAGTATAAAAATATCTCCATGGTTTTCCTCTAGCCAATGACATGCTCCATGGATACAAGAATAGTAAATTCTTACACAGTGGTCCGTACATAAGCCATGTACATTGTACAGATTGAAAATCTTGGTGTCAAACTTAAACTTCTTGAATTCCTCGACCTCAACATCTGCTTCTTTCAAACTTTGGATCACATACAACCTAATTCACAAAGAAATCATGTGACATGATGCCTTCTTCCTCCTGTGAAATCCAGTTGATAAACTGTCGAGATGTGGTATGCAACCTCCTGCATGCCTAGCTTATCCGTAGAAAACTTCGAAAACACATGCAAAGCTTTCTTCGCAATGTACATCCTGATGAATGCTCCATCGGGTGAGGTGTACAAATATGAAATGTTCAACAACGCCTCCATTTCTGTGTGGGACATGCAAGGTGGATCTTGTTCAATATCATTGTGTACAGAGGGGCAATGAAGTGGTCAGATAGTCTATAGTTTCATTCTGAGATCAACTTGCAATATACATTCATAGCATTCTCTGAAGGTGTCCATGCCCAACCCATGCCAGGACAATGTTGATGGGTACAGATCGTATCGAGAAAGTAGTTCGACATGAATAATATTTCTTGTTGATCTTTAGGAGGAATCTAGGCATTAGATACATCCACTTTCAGCTGGAGAGCTAACATGTTAGACCAGTTGAAAGGTTTTCCTTCACTTGCCAACTGATCCAACATAGTAACCCAACTCTACGGGAAGATATTCATACTTCCTTGGCCATACATTCAGCATGCGGAGATGACGAAGAATTGGTAATCGTTGTTGAGTGTCTTCGTCTTGTACATCTAGTTGGGTGATGTCATAAGCTTTGACGGTTCCCTTACCGAACACTTAAAGATGTCTCTTGTGTTCACACTTTTGTTGGGAGTGTATAATGGTGCATCCATCCTGTTCACCTACTGTGGAAAATGGTACATCCATTGATAATATTTCATCCTGAACGAAGAAATATCTACTCCACTGACATTGCTCAGTATCATCGTCTCAGGATCAGTGTGTGAGACAATCCAGTGGATCACATCTGTGCATGGGAAGGTGGGATACCTGCATGCAACCTTGTACAATCCTGACTTATGGATGTTCACATAGATTTGTCGGTCCTCCAGATTCTCCTCAAAGTTGCCTGCAAAAATAATGTTGATGTCTTGCCATGTGATCTTGATGTCTTTCACAATGAACATGTGTGTGTCTGTGTACACAAGAAAGCTCATAGACCCCTACTCAACCACGTCTCTAGTAATACTTTCGACCGTGTCTTTTAATGTAGTTCTCTTGGAGGCGATGACACCTGTACTACTGAGAAGCTACTCAAAAACATGTGGTAGCTAGAGATAGAGAAGACACTCACTATAATACAATGTCACTTAAAACACATAAAGAAACTTGAGAATCAATCAGGAAAAAGATGGGTGACTACTAGAAAAGATCGCGCGGCATTGACTCTGGAAGGCTGGGCTATTGTCAGCTAGAACTACACATTGCGTAGTCTCACCTGCTTGTGAGGTTCTCTACTAAGTGGAACTATGCAATGCACACTCCATAGAGGCTCACTGCTAATTGAAATTGCATAATGTGTAGATCAGTGAGGTTGGATTATTGGTTGGAACTGCGCATTGTGCAGTTCCAGTGGGTGCGACTGGGGCAGTGCCTCCTAGGATTTTGTAGAGCATAGTTGGTAGCTAGTGTGGGCATCCTCTATGCAATTCTTCAAGGTAAGGGAGACCCTCGACTACCAGGAATGTGGAGTACATGTTGGGAGAAACATGACCTCGACCAAGACAACCCAGATCTTCCTAATGGCAACCGAAAAACGTGAAGGAATGAATGTGTGTGAAAAGATGGTGTAGATCTGAGTGAAATATAATTGCATGAAGTTAAGGTAAGTTCATATATCAGTCAAATGATAGCACTAAAAAGCTCATGAAGAGAGTTGCCGCAACGATGACTATCAGTGTAAAAATAATGTTATGCATGCGACACTAAGGAAATGCAATGTAAAAGTTGAAACAACACTTCTACAAGTTGAAATAAATTAAAACACCAACATTGATTCATTAAAATAAGGAAAAAAATAATCATACAAGTTGAGAAATAAAAAGCGATATAAAATGCGGAAAAATACATGAAGAGGAAAACTTACCTAGAAAAGTTGTGCCGCCTATGCCGAAGGTTCCTAGATGCCTCAAGAATGTCAGAGCTCCAAGATTGAATGTGAGGAATGAGCTTTGAGGTTTCATTTAAATATATTTAGTGAACTTAGGGTTTAAGAAGCGCATGCCACAAATCTAGGAAAAAGCGACACTTGGTGGGAAGCTTCTAAAATAGAATTTGCATGTAACTCTTGTATCTAAAAATAGATCCCTAAAATCTAGGGATGCTTTTTTTATTTTTTCTCTTTTCCTTTCTGGGAAAAGCTGCCCAGCATGCAGGGGAGGATTGCATGGTTTTGGAGGGAATCGGGAAATCTACCGACACATGTAATGGGCATTCACTGAGCGAAAATATTCTATGTTGTTTCTGGGTTGAGTGGCCCTGGTTGGCTGGCCAGTTTTGTGCAATTTTCTAGAGCACTATTGTTGGCCTACTTTGTGTATTTTTGGAGAGGAATGTTTGCTCGCTTGCTTTGTGTAATTTTGGAGAGCAGTGTTGGTTGGCCTTCTCTATGGAATTTTCCAGAGCATGGACTCGCCTACTCTACACAATTTTTGAGTGCAAGGAAGCTATTGGGCTACTCTATACAATTTCTAACGGGAACATAGAATTCCCTCTAGGATTGCATAGTTTTTCTTCATAGCCAAATGGTCGGGTGCGAACTAACTTCTGGGTCATCTTGTGGTTAGTCGATGGAACAAGTGAACATAAGCTCCTAAGAGACAGATAAAGTCAAATAAACACAAGTACCTAATTAGTGCAAGATAACTGCTATGATTTCGACTCCAAAATGAAATAGAGAGAAAATTTTGGAGGGTAGTTTTTGCCACTACAGCATTAGTGACACACTGGTATAACTCCAGCTCTATGTATGGACCTTGTTCGTGAAAAGTGAGTCTAACTGCTCCAGAAGTATTTTTCAGTTCTTTGATTGTCATGGCTTCGACATTATGCTTGAGTTGAAGATATAGCCCCTACCATTCTCTTAATCGGTTAGCACACATACCAAGCCAAGTCAAATAATTTGTTTCGATTGGGGATGAGGGGTATATTGGTGCACAAGTAATATAGATGTCAGAGTCTTAGTTTAATATCTGGTGTTGCTCCACTCCCAGCATGCCTAGAGAGTATCCAAGTGGAGTCACACAGGAACCCAAGCATCACTCCAATGTCAGTGAGCCTGGCCAGTACCTTAGCGGAGTTACTTGCACCACCTCTCTATGTAAGAAGCCTTTCTCTTCTTTCACCTTATTTATTTTTTCCTCTTTCAAATAATTGTGCATAGGCACTTATTTATTTTAGAGCCAAAAGAGGGATCTTGCCTTATTGAGAGAAGAAGAGGTTGTCCCTTTAGAGAAGTATATTATATATACCTCTGACAATACTTGTTAAGTTTTTCCCTCTCATCTTACTCTAGTTAACTAGTTTGACAAGGGTTAACCTAAAATGACCGATTAGAGTAGGCGGTGCTAGTTAAAGTGAAAGCATTGTGTTTTCACCAACATTTACTCTGAACATAACATATTTTTTGTTAGGGTATCATCAGCTGAAGACAAGAAGCTCTTCATAAAGAGAGCAGACAAAAAATAACCAAGTGTTGATATCTATACAAGTCCTCTTGTACTTCTCCTTACTTGTCTCGAGAGCCACACACAGTTTCATCTGACACTCAATCTATGGGTTTAAAATAAGCAAACAATAAGAAAGCAAAGGACATAAGTAAATGAAAGTGAAGAAAGAAAGAAAAGAAAACAAACAAGCAATGCAAGCAAAGTAAACAAAGAACGCATGCAAACCAACAAAAAAAAGGAAAGCATACACTACTCCTACTCCTAAACTAAACAGTACATGGATTGGATCACGTAAAGTGATATTTCCAATGCATCCATCGGTGCATTGGTTGACCCATGTTGGTGAAGGTGTGATTTACAAGAAAGGTAAGTGTGTAAACTAGAAAACAAGAATGATATAACAGTGAAGACTAACATGCTTCGAGTTTAAAAATGTCCACAGAAAAGAAAAGAGTAAAACTGTTGTTATAGCACCATTTACTACCCCTGGTAGATTTGATGCTCTATGATATGGCCTAGGGCAACCCTTGTTAGGTCCTTATACCACTAGTGTAACCCCTTATTGTTATTAGTACAACCCCCTTATTATATTATTATGCCCCATAAAGCCCACTATTGTTGTTATTGTGCGCTTACATTATTATTGTTATGCTCGCTCTGATTATATTATGACCCCTTAGACTCCTATATATAGAAAGGAGGTCTTGTCACTTGTAACATCAAGAATTGTTCATTTGTTTAAGATAAAGGAGGTTGCCCCCTCAAAGAGGCTTATTTCTAAGGCGTTGATCTATCTTTTCTATCTTTTTGTGAGCTCGTTTCATAACATTTGGTATCACAACTTTGAATTTTAGGGTTTCGCTGCTCCAAATAGGTCATCATGGAATTTTCATTATACCTTTTTCTGTGATGTCTCAGAAGCTAAAACAAAAACTCATTTGAGATGAAATCGCATTGAATCTTGGTTTGGAATTTCAGATCTTTTCTTGCTATATTTTTGGACATATGACCTAAGGAAGTTAGGGTTTTTGCAAGCTCCGAATTTCATCTAAAATAGGTCATCGTGGAATTCTCACTATAACATTTTATTTACGAAGTTTTAGAAGCTAAAGAAAAAACCCATTTAAGAAGAAATCATTCTGAACCTCGGGACTGAATTTCAGATCTTGTCTCACAATATTTTTGGATATATGATCTGAGGAATTTAGGGTTTTTACAGACTCCTAAATTACATCCTAAATAGGTGACCTTGGGAAAATCATCATAACTTTCTCTCTGAGCATTAGATTGAAATTTTGTAAGAATTTATAGAAAGAGGGAAGACTATATTTTCTTTGGCTATAATTTTTAGAACCTAAGGTTGAAACCATGACATGTGGCACATCGTACAAGTTCACTCTACTGAACTAGTCTACAATTATGTCATTGCAGGAGATTGAGAATAAATATTTCTTCGGGAATCCAATCGTGATCAGACTTGCGTAGTTATAAAGAGAGCTGAGAGGGATATTACAGGATGAAATTTCAGAACTTGAAGATCCAAAATTACATAGTTACAATCGTTTCAAGATCAATCTCCTAAAATCAAGAAAAAACAAGATGAGGAAGTTTGATGGCAAGGATCTGGTAAATTGTATACTAGAGATGGAGAAATATTTTGATCTACATGGTGTACCACTGTTGCAAAAGGTACATATTGCATCTAATTATTTAAAACTGAATCAATTTTTATGGTATAAAGGGCTTTGTTTTCATAAACCACTTGTCACATGGTCAATTTTCATGGAGGAAACAATAACACATTATGAGGATACAAAGAGAAACACCTTCTTTAGCCAATTGATAAATCTCAAACAAAAGGGTTCAATGGCAGAACACATTCAGGACTTTCAAAAATTGAATATAAGGTTAAATGATATTCTAGAGAAGCAAAAGATAAATATTTTTATCTATGTCATGGAAGTTGATATTGATGGTATGAAACCATATTGGAAGAAAGGTATGGAAGATTTGAACAAAGACATGGAAGGTTTGAAGGAAGGTGGGAAAAATCTGGTACAAGTAAGGCCTCCTAATGAGGAAAAGGATCAAGAAACATCAAAAGAAGAGGATATACACCGGGAACTAACCATAGAGAAAGAACAAATGAATCTGACCATATCTTGTACTGTAATGACATGAATTACCACTCCTAAAACTCTCGATATAGAAGGACACATCAAGAAGAAGAAGGTTCAAGCAGTGAAATATGAGTAAGAAAAGTATTAAGAAACATAAAAAAGAAAAGGATACTCACCAAGAACCAACCTAGGAGAAAGAAGAAATGAATCTGACCATATCTTGTAATGCATTCATCAGAATTACCACTCCTCAAACTATAAAGATAGAAGGAGATATCAAGAAGAAAAGGGTAATAGTGTTGATTGATTCGGGATGATTCGAATTGGATCCATGAATATTATCAAAGTGCCATGACTGTATCAAAACAGGATAGACTTCGAATTTATGAACATAGAGTGATCATAAAGACCTCTAGACTATCGCAGTTTGCAGCCAGCAAGGAATGACGAGGACCTCGGTCATAGCGCACTCATCGAGGCCCATGAAGACTGCTCAAAAGGAAAAACTAGCAACTGGGAAGCCCGGATCAGGAAGCGGAGGCCATTTCTAATGTGAAATTGCTAGGGAAAACCCATTCAGAAGGAAAAGCCTCGAAGTGCTTGGTCGCATGGGCAGCTGAGAAACCATGGGGAAAGCGCTAAGGCGAAAGGAGGGTCGTGGAGTCCAAAACTGGTGGTATATTGGAGGCATCCTTTGGCGGTAAGCGGATTTGGTAGAAAACGAGCGATTCCATTCAACGCACGACGCGTGTCCGATGGATGATAGAGAAAACCACCTCTCATCGTGTGCTAACAGTCGAGCAAGTCAACCGCGCAAAATGAGCAAACACCGTAGGATCCGGGGGCTCTAGATTTGACATCAAAGATTGTGCTCGATGGAGGAACTGGATTTGACAAGGGAATTGAGCCACAACACATAAAATTTTGAGGTCTGATTTGACTACTGAGTTGGCAGATTAGTTGTTGCACAACGTAACCAAAAATACCGAACCGTTAAGGAGGAGCTGGCGTAGTTCGTGAGAGGACAAGTGGCCACTTCCCTATGGACGATGGCGATGACGTAGAGGCAGGGAAATCCAAGTGAATAATAGCAGGCGAACCAAAGGGGCAGAAGAGGAAGCGAACAGTCAAAGACAAATTGCCTTTAAGCCATGAACATACAAATAACAGAACAGAGAAGAAAATGAAGAGAGAGAGGGTGAGAGAAAAGAAAAGACAGTCAAGAAAGAAGCAGAAAACAGAGAGCTGAGCTGACCTTAGGCAGCATTGAGCAGACATAAAGCTTGAGAGGTTCAACCAATCCCTATGAGGATCTATTGAGAATTGAGTACCACATTGGGTTCCTCCCATTAAGGACCAGAGAGGTCAATATTTGGTAAGGAAAAGAGTCTATGCACTCTAGTGGCTCGGGGGATCCAAGAACCACCCTACCAAACATTATCTGTTTCAATACACTCAAATTGAGCTCCTCATTGTAAATCTCTACTTTAAAGACACAATAAAATAAGGCCACCATTAAAAGCTGGACCGGAGATGTAGCCCTGGAGAATAGGGTGAACTCCTTATTAATTGTTGTGTTCTTGCATTTTCTTACTATGTTTTCCTTACTGTTTTCCATTTTCCAGTGTCTGTGTATTTTGCAATCTGATTGATCCATTGCCTAAAATAACATAGACACACACTAGCACATGAGTCTATAATATATTCATTAATTAATTAATTAACTGAGGTCACTCATGAGTGATTTTCAAATCAAGTGGTATCAGAGCTTTAGGCTGTTAAGGTTAGACAAGCTTGTGTTGGTTTAGCTGTTGAATGCTAACTAGATCAAAGCTCAAATTAGGAGAAAGAGAGTTGGTCGAAACTAATCCTCAAATTGGGAGAGTCTATCCTCGGAAGACAATGTCAGAGGAAGGTTCTATGGGACCAGACCCTCAATTCATAGATATTTTCCTAGCCATAAAGTCCATGGTAGAAGAAATGTATAGGGACTTTAGAAAACATAAGGACGAAGATTCATCAAGCTCTAAACAAGACAAAGGAGAAGATGAGTCTCACATCCATGACCACTCAAAAGGAAAAGGGAAAGAGGAAAGCTTTCTCACACCTCCTAATATCCCTGAACACAAAAAGAAACCATCTTTGATCAAACTAGATGTTAAATTTGATTTACCTATATATGATGGAGAGTTGAATGCAAAAAATTTGGACAATTAGATTAGACAAATTGATGTTTATTGTAGAGTGCAGAGTATCGATTCTGACAAGAGAAATATTTAACTGGCAAGCCTATGCCTTGGAGACACTACCTTGGTTTGGTGGGAAGGTAGGACGCAAGCTGACATGAAAATACATGGTAAGACTATCTCTGTCTGGAGTGAATTTGTTTTTGCAATCAAAAAGCAGTTCTATTTATTGGCTTACATGTAGCAAGCCATGATGAGTTGGCAAAATCTTCGACAGTTGAAAGGGAAAAGTGTGCAAGGGTACACTCAAGAATTTAGAAAGAGAGCATTGATTCTAGGAATCTCATTAGACTCACCTGAGACTCTATTGAAGTACATTGGTTGTCTACATAGCTACATGAGGCACACTATCCTCATTTTTGATCCCACTAGTATAGATGAGGTATCTGTACAAGCTACCCATCTAGAAGCTAGAGGAAAGAATAGAAGTCCAGAAGTTGGGGGATCATCCCAACCCATTGGAAGCAAGAATAAAGAGAAAAGAAAGTAGAAATGGAAAGCAGGGAAGGCTAACACTGCACAGAAAAGAAAAGCTTCATGCACTCACTGTAAAAAGGATGGGCATGATGATGAGCACTGTTGGATTCTGCATCCAGAGCGGAGACCTAAGAAGTTCGAAGGCAAGAAGAAGAAGACTGCTGCAGCTATTCAGAAAGATTTGGGGTTAGACTTAGGAGATGAAACAAAGGTTACAGCCATAGGTATAAAAGGTAAGAATTCTGAAGCATCTACTAGTAATTTTGCACAATCTATTATTGATGAAGAAAATGAGAGAAAAAGACATGAGCTTTTCCACACTCGATTCATTTCCAAACATCAAAAGATTGATACTTTGCTTGATAGTGGCTCACAATTAAATTTAATTTCTGAAGAAATTGTAAAGAAGTTGGGATTAGTAACTACACCTCACAAGAAACCATACCCATTAGGATGGTTGAATGATAAAGCACAACTACAAGTGACTAAAGAGTGCAAACTCAAGTTTTCTTTTGGGTCAACATTTGTAGATGAGGTTGAGTTAGACATAATTGCATTGGATATATGTGGAATTGTTTTAGGAAGTCCTTACTTGTATGATAGAAAAGCTATTTTCTATAGAGCTGAGAACAAGTATCTACTTGTTAAAGATGGAATCGAATACTTTTTAAGAGCCCATAAGCTCAAGAGTAATTATACTCTCATAAACTCAGGGCAGATGAAAAGAATGATAAATTCATGCAAACAATTCTTACTGATGGTTGTAAAGGAAAAGAAACTTGATATAACCAATGTATTTGAGGGTTGTAATGCTAGATAGCAAGTTGATTTAGAAAAGGTTGTTTCAGAGTATCATATCTTGTTTCAAGAACCTAAAGGTCTGCACCCAAAAGGGAAATAGTACATGATATTATTTTGTAGCAAGATTAACCATTGCCTAACATTGGAATGTACAGGTTGTCTTCTTTAGAGAATGCTGAAACCAAGAAGCAGGTGTAGGAGTTTCTCGAGAAAGGGTTCATTAGACCTAGCACATCACCATGTGCGTCACCAATCATTTTGGTGAGAAGGAAATATGGCTCGTGGAGAATGTGCACTAAATAAGATAAGAATAAAAAATCGTTATCCCCTTCCTCGCATGGATGATCTTTTAGATCAATTGAAGGAAGCTGTTAATTTCTCCAAGTTAAACTTGCACAGTGGATACCATCAGGTCAGAGTTGCAGAACAAGATGCATGGAAGACTACTTTCAAAACAAAGTAGGGATTGTATGAGTGGTTGGTTATGCCTTGTGGCTTAAATAATTCTCCTGCTATTTTCATGTGATTAATGAATGATGTACTCAGACCTTTTCTTGATGATTTTGTTATTGTGTATCTGGATGACATTATGATATTTAACAAAACATGGGAAGAACATTTAAAGCATGTTAAGTAGAAATTAAATGTTTTTAAAAGAGAAAAACTTTATGTTAAACTCTCAAAATGTGAACTTGGAAAAACATCTTTGAGTTATTTGGGACACATAGTAGGGGGTGGTGAATTGAAGATAGATCCCTCTAAAGTGGCAGCCATTGTGAACTGGCCTAAACCCAAATCTATTACAGAAGTTAGAAGCTTCTTAGGAGTAGCACAATATTGGAGGAAGTTCCTTTCTAACATTTCCTTAATTGCAGCTCCCTTACATGATTTAACAAGGTTGAACAAGGTGCTTCATTGGGGAGGCAAACAACAGAAAGCCTTCAAAACCTTGAAAGAAAAGATTAGTACAACACCTGTACTAGCACTACCTGATCTTCAAAGACCATTTGAGATCCAAATAGATGCCAATGACTATGCCATGGGAGCAACGTTAACATAGCACAATAAACCCATATGTTATCATTCTAAGACATTTAATTCTGTAGTGGTTAACTATCCTACATATGATAAAGAATTGTATGCATTAGTACAGAGTGTGAAAAAGTGGAAACATTACTTAATGGGAAAAGAGATAGTAATACATATTGATCATCAACCACTTCAATATCTACACTCCCAAACTAAGTTGCAGCGATCAAGACACTATAGACGGATGGGTTTTCTACAACAGATTCATTTAGTCATCAGATATAAAAAGGGCATAAACAATAAAGTTGCAGATATGTTATCTAGACCCATTATAAATGCATCTACTATACTTAAGCATAATTTTGTGTTACATGAGAGCTACATTGAACAATATGCTCAAGATATAGACTTTAAACATGTATATGCAACTTTAAGTCAAGGAAAACGAGTAGAGGAATTGGATTACCATGTAAAGGACCGACTCTTATATCATTGTGGGAAGTTATGCATTCCACAAACTGAAAGAGTAAAGATAATTCGAGAAGCACACACTTCTCTAATATCAGGTCATTTTGGGGTAAGTAAAATAGTTGCACAGCTGCAAAGATTTTGATATTGGCCAAAAATGAAAGAGATAGTTTCTATATATGTAAGAGGGTGTACTATGTGTGCTAAAATCAAGACCAATAATAGAAAACTAGGCTTGTACACTCCATTACCAATTCCTTCTCACCCTTGGGAAAGTGTTTCCATGGATTTTGTTGGAGGACTGCCTAAATCTAGGAAAGGTCACGATTATCTATATGTTGTTGTGGATAGGTTTAGCAAAATGTGTATTTTGATACCTTGTAATAAACAGATTACAGCTGAAAAAACTGCAAAACTATTCTTTGAACATGTATGGGTTCATTTTGGATTGCCCACTTCCATTGCATCTGATCAAGACACCCGATGTGTGGGGAAGTTTTGGTCAAGTATAAGGGAACTGATGGAAACTAAAGTAAAGAAAATCACAGGTTTTCATCCACAAACTGATGGCCAGACAAAAGTAGTTAATAGGACAATGATCTAGTTACTTAGAGGATATTGCAGCAAACATCCTAAGCTTTGGGATGACATTTGTGTTATGCGCAGTATTCTTATAACAGAGGAAAACATTCTTCTACACAGAGATCTCCTTTTGAGACTAGTTTTGGTTTCACACCAAGGTCTCCTTTGGATTTTGTCTTTGGTAAAGGCACCACAGTTGAGGGACACAGTGATGTGGATAGGGCAACTAGGTTCATTGAACAAATCCAAGAGATCCACCAAGCAATACAGGAATATCTAGAAAAGAGCCAAGCCAAATACAAGGCAAGGCATGACAAGCATCGGATGGAGCATAGTTTCCAAGTTGGTGACCAAGTCTGGATGTACATCAGCAAGGATAGGATGCAAAGTGAAGGTAAAATGTTAAAGCCTTTTAGGTATGGACCTTTCAAGATACTTGACAAGATTGGTGAGAATGTTGTTCACCTTGGTCTACCAGCTTACATGCACATCTACTCAATCATGAATGCAGATTGCTTGAGGCTGTTTGAACCTTTACTATTGAGGATCCCGAAGAGCAGAGTCATTTGCCTTCTATTGATGACCTGCTACCTGAATATGTTAATGAATTGTAAGAAGACACAATTTTGGACATGAAGGTGAGGACAACATGTAGGGGAGATGTTGAGTACCTCAGAATTGGGCTCAAGGGTTCAAAGCCAAGCAGTTCAAAGTGGATAGAGATTGGACAAGTGAGACAATTGTACCCTCACTTATTCGATGCTTGAAGACCAACTTTTGGCTGTCCAAAATCATTTTCAGTGGGAAGGCCGTGATCTGAATTAGATCCATGAAGATTATCAAAGTGCCATGACTGTATAAAAACATGACAGACTTCGAATTTATGAACACATAGCGATTAGTAAGACCTCTTGACAGTGGCACTTTGCAGCCAGCAAGAAACGATGAGGACCTCGGTCAAAGCACGCTGACTGAGGCCCATGGAGACCACACAGAAGGCAAAAGTGGCAACTGGGAAGCTAGGATCAGGAAACAGAGGCTATTTCTGATGTGCAATTAGCGCATCACTAGGCAAAACCCCTCGAGAAGGAAAATCCTCAAAGTGCTTGGTCACATGGGAAGCTGGGAAACCGTGGGGAAAGCACTAAGGTGAAAGGGGGGTCCCACACTCCAAAACTGGTGGTATATCAGAGGCATCCTTGGGTGGTAAGTAGATTTGGTAGAAAACTAGCAATTCCATTCAGAGCACAACGCATGTTCAGCGGATGAGAGAGAAAACTACCTCTCATCACGCACTAACGGTCCAGCAAGTCAACCGCGTGAAATGAGTGAACAACGTAGGATAAGGGGGCTCTAGATCTGACAGTGGAGATTGCGCCCGACGGAGGAACCGAATTTGACAAGGGAATGGAGTCGTGACACATAAAATTTTGAGGTCCGATTTGACCACTGAGTTGGTGGATGGGTCATTACACAACGTAACCAAAAATACCGAACCATCGAGGAAGAACTAGCGCAATTCGTGATAGGACAAGCGGCCACTTCCCTGTGGATGATGGCAATGACGCAGAGGCAGGGAACTCTAAGTGAACAACAGCAAGAAAATCGAAGGGGTGGAAGAGGAAGTGAACAGTCAAAGACAAATTGGCTTTAAGCCATGAATAGACAGAGAACAAAAGAGAGAAGACAACGAAGAAAGAGGGGGTGAGAGCAAAGAAAAGACAGTTAAGCAAGAAGCAGAAAATGAGAGCCGAGCTGACCTTAGGTAGCATCGAGTAGACAGAAAGCTTGAGATGTTCAAGCAATCCCTGTGAGGATCTGTCGGAATTGAGTACCACATTGGGCTTCTCCCATTAAAGACCAGAGATGTCAAGATTTGGTAAGGAAAAGACTTTGTGCACTCTAGTGGCTTGGGGGATCCAAGAACCACCCTACCAAACATTATTTATTTTAGGAGACTCAAATTGAGCTCCTCATTGTAAATATCTACTTTAAAGACACAATAAAAGAAGGCCGCCACTGAAATCTAGACCAGAGATGTAGCCCTGGAGAATAGGGTGAACTCCTTGTTAATTGTTGTGTTCTTGCATTTGCTTCTTGGGTTTTCCTTACTGTTTTCCACTTTCCAGTGTCTATGTATTTTGCAATCCGATCGATCTGTTGCCTAAAATAACATAGACACATAGCATAACATGAGTTTGCAATACCTTCATTCATTCATTAATTAACCGAGGTCACTCACGAGTGATTTTCTGATCACGAGTAGTACCCATAATTTTATTCATTGTAAGATAGCCAAGGAATTGAATTACTTACTATGTCCAGTACCAGAGTGTCAAGTGACAGTTGTAAGTGGAGGAACCATAAATTTCTCTAGAAAGTGCCATAATATCAAGCTATCCATGGAAGAATATGTATTGAATAGCCCAATTCTTTCCATTCTGATGGGTGGTGTTGATGTTGTACTAGGAGTCCAATGGCTATAATCCTTGGGTACAATAGTTTTTAATTTTCAAGAAATTTTCATGAAATTTTCTTCGGAAGGAAAGAAAGTTGAGTTAAGGGGTATCATAGGGAAACTAGGAAAGATAATCAACACTAACGGAATGACAAAACTTCTAAGGAAAGAACAACAAGGTGTAATTGCACAATTATGTTTGCCAATGGTTCCCACATAGAAATCATCTATTTCTTCAGATATCCAAAAATCTTGGACAATCATTCCAAGGTATTTGAGACTTCCAAAGGTATCCCACATATCTGTGATCATGATCATGCTATTCGTTTTATTCCAGGAAATGTTCCTCCAAACATCAGGCCTTATAGATATCCATATGGACAAAATAGTAAAATTGAACATATGGTTGTAGAAATGGTAGAGGTGTTGGGTTGTGTTATATTCTTTCCACATAGTCAACAAGGGGTCTAAGGGGTACTCATAACCCTACTTTATGGGGTCCAGGGCAGCGCCCTAGAAAATTTTGATTTTGAACCCTATGTTAGGTTGGGCAGACCCACCTATGGTTTTGTGCATGACTTTCGCATATTTTTTTTGGACGCAATGGTTTTCGGTCCATGGTATTGGATGCTTTGGCATGTATAAATATGTATTATAACATTGAAAGGAACATAATGAAAAATCAAGCTGGTAGTCCCGGTTTTAGAATCCAGGGGAAAATCTCTGTGTATATGTGTTTTATATGTTATGCTCTCGCATTGTTTATTTTATGCATTTTAGAATTCGTACGCAGGTAATTTCTATGCGAGGTTAAAACCTACATTTCGTATCAGAGCTGTTTTGGCTTCAAGGGGAAGCCTTTGTTGCTGAGGGGTTTCACTCAGGCTTGTGGTAGACCCTGTTCAGTGGGAGATCTACGAGATCGATTCTCGTGGTGAAAGAAGATGGCAAGTAGTGGAAAGATAGAGATCGAGAAATTTAATGGTGAGAGTTTTGAGTTGTGGAAACTCAAGATGGGGGATCTATTGGTGGCTAAAGATCATTGGATCATGGTAGATCCCGATACTAAACCAACGGGAGTGTCTGATGAAGAATGGAATAAGTTGGATCAGAAGGCAAAGAGCACAATACGATTTTGTGTCTCAGATTCAGTATTGTTGAATGTATCAGGGGAAGCTACAGCGAAGGCTTTGTGGGACAAGTTAGGGACTTTGTACCAATCTAAGTCTCTGGTGAATAAACTGTTCCTGCAAAAAAGGATGTATAACCTGAGGATGAAATATGGAGACTCGGTGACAGTGCATCTGAACGCAATTAATACAGTGGTAGGTCAGTTATTATCTGTTGATATTAAAATTTCAGATGAAGATAAGTGCATCAGTTTGTTGTGTTCTCTACCAGATTCGTGGGATAGTATGGTTATTGCAATAGGTAGCAATGCAACTGCCTTGCAGTTTGATGAAATAGTCTCATCCTTGTTGACGGAGGAGATGAGATGGAAAAATATGGAGAGCTAGAATGGTGATACCTTGTCTGTACGAGGACGGTCCCAGAACGGAAGCAAAAATAATTCATTGAGAGGGAGATCTAAATCTAGAGGGAGATCTAAATCTCCAGGAAAGCCTCTAAAGGTGGTGTGCTAGAAATGAGGAAAGGAAGGGCACTACAAAAGGGACTCTAAATCTAAAGCTCCTGACAAAGGAAATGGATCTGATGATGCTTCTTTTGCAGAGGCAAAAACCACCTCAGATGAAGGTGGGGACGTGTACTTGGCTTCTTCAAGTACACATGTAGATCATGAGGCATGATTGATTGACTAAGGTGCATCCTTTCACTTCACTTCCCATAGAGAGTGGTTCTGCGAGTATGATAAATACGATGGTGGGGATGTCTTCTTAGGGGATGATAGGAAGGCTAGAATCGTTGGTCATAGAAAAGTAAAGTTGAAATTTCAAGATGGAAGGGTTAGAACACTTCCGGGTGTTCTACATATTCCTGTATTGGCCAAAAATCTGATTTTTGTAAGCAATTTGGATGATGCAGGTGTAAAAATAGTGTTCAATAAGGATACTTGCAAAATGGTTTGGGGAGCACTAGTATTGATGTGGGCAGCTCGAATTGGTACTCTATACGAGCTACAAGGTAGCACTGTTATTGATGGGTGCAACAGTTCTATGGTTACTAAAAGTGGAGCAGAAAATCTAGTGGTCTCTGGAGAGAAGACCATGTTGTGGCATTAAAGGCTTGGACATATTGGAGATAAGGGCCTTTGAATACTTCATGTTAAAGGTATGGTAGAAGGTATGAGTAATAGCTCTCTGGATTTTGATTTCTGTGAAAATTGTGTATATGGAAATCAAAATCGGGTGAGCTTCCCCTCTAGTAGTAAGAGGGCGAAACAAATATTATAACTTGTGCACAGTGATGTGTTTGGACCTGTGAAGGTTCCATCACTGGGTAGGTCTGTCTACTATGTATTATTTATAGATGACTTCTCAAGGAATACATGGATATATTTCCTTAAGAGGAAACCTGAAGCCTTTGACACGTTTAAAGAATTTAAGGCTCTTGTGGAAAATCAGACTTAGAAGAAGGTAAAGTTGCTGAGGACAAATAATGGTGGAGAGTTTTGTAGCAAGGAATTTGAAGAATTCTGTAAGAAGTGTGGTATAGCACGGTAGAAGACTACTCCATATACACCTCAGCAAAATGGAGTTGCAGAAAGAATGAACAAGACGTTGATGGAAAGGGCAAGAAGCATGCTTAGTGGTGCCAGGTTAGGACAGGAATTTTGGGCAGAGTCAGTGGATACTGCATGTTACCTGGTCAATAGGTCACCTTCATCAGCGTTGGAGGATAAGACTCCACAAGAGGTATGGACTAGTAAGAAACCCTCTCTTTCACATTTGAGGGTATTTTGATGTGATGCATATGTACATGTTCCAAAGGATAAATGAACCAAGTTGGATAGTAAATCTGAAAAGTGCATCTTTATTGGGTATAAGGATGGTTTAAAGGGTTATAAGCTTTGGAACCCAGTCACACGGAAGGTTGTGTATAGTCGAGATGTGGTGTTCAGAGAGGTAAAAGATGTAATTAAACATGAAGTCCAACCAAAAGAACCTGAGAAGATAGAGTTTGAGCTTAAGGAGGAAGAATAAGACTCTATAGCAGAGGAGGAATTAAAAGATGAAGAGCCACAAACTCTGGGTGTGAGAAGATCAGTTCAAGAAAGAAGGCAGCCAGAAAGGTATAGTCCATCTGCTTTCTATTCAAATTTTTCTTTATATATTACTGACGACTATCCCATAACTGTGAAGGAAGCAGTAGATTCAAAGGATGGAAAACTCTACGAAGAGGCCATGGTTGATGAAATGGCATCTTTGCACAAAAATGAGGCTTGGGATCTGGTGGAGTTGTCAGCTGAAAGGAAACCCATTGGAAGCAAATGTGTGTTCAAGAAGAAGACAAATGCAGAAGGAAAGGTGGAGAAATACAAAGCTCGGTTGGTAGCAAAAGGTTATTCCTAGGAGTCGGGAATTGATTTTGGTGATATTTTTTCTCCTATTTCCAAGGTAACTTCTATTAGATTACTTTTATTTGTTGCTACTGCTTTTGATTTTGAGGTAGACCAGATGGATGTGAAGATAGCATTTCTTCATGGGGATATGGAAGATGAAATCTACATGAAGCAACCTGAAGGCTTTGCGATGAAGGGTAAGAAAGAGCTTGTATGGAAGTTAAAGAAGTCTCTGTATGGGTTAAAATAATCACCAAGGATGTGGTATCAGAAATTTGATACTTTTATATGGGGACTTGGCTTCACTAGAAGAAAAGTAGATCACTGTATGTATTTTAAATTAATTGGTGACTATGTTATTTATATAGTCTTGTATGTGGATGATATGTTGCTGGTTGGAAATGACAATGAAATTATCCAGTATTTGAAGATCCAATTGTCCTCCAAATTCGACATGAAAGATCTTGGTGCTGCAAACTATATTTTGGGCATGGAAATTAAAAGAGACCAGTCAAAGAGGAATCTCTAGTTAAACCGGAGCAAGTATGTCGAGACAATACTAAAGAGTTTTGATATGCAGGATAGTAAACCGATGAAGTTTCCTATTCCTGTAGGTGTGAGGTTATCTGTTGAACAGTGTCCAAAGACACAAGAAGAGGAAGAGGACATGTCCCATGTTCCATTTACAAGTGCAGTCGGTAGCCAGATGTATGCAATGGTCTGTACTAGACCAAACATTGCACATGCAGTGGGAGTATTGAGCAGATTTATGTCAAAACCAGGGAAGGAGCACTGGACAACAATGAAGCGGGTTTTCAGGTATTTGCATGGCACTAGTGATTATGGTTTGTGCTACCAAGGAAGATCAGGATTGGAAAGAATGTTGGATATTCATGGATTTGTTGATGCAGACTTGGCTAGAGATCCGGATCAGAGAAGATCTACAAGTGGGAATGTGTTTAACCTATTTGGAGGTGCAGTCAGTTGGCTGAGTAAGAAACAATCTGTAGTGGCACTATCAGCTAGAAAGGCAAAATACATGGCAACCACTCCTACAAGCAAGGAAGTAGTTTGGTTGCAAAGATTGTGTTCAAGTATGGGGTTAGTACAGGGAGCTATAAGGATAGACTATGATAGCCAAAGTGCAATTTTCTTGGCAAAGAACCCTATTTATCATTCAAAGACAAAGCACATTGATGTTTAGTATCACTTTGTGAGGGATATGATAGAAGAAAAAATGGTGATGCTGGTAAAGTTGGACATTTTGAAGAATACTACAGATGCATTGACAAAATCTGTGAGCTCTGAGAAGTTATCTTGGTGTAGAGAAAAAATGGGCATTTCAGGGCTGGAAAAATGACTAAGTTGTCCTGTGGCCCCCTATGGAAATAAAACAACAAGTGGGAGAATGTTGGGTTGTGTTATACTCTTTCCACATAGTTAGCAGGGGGTTTCAAAGGTACCCGTAACCCCACTTTATGGGGTCTGGGGTAGCGCCCTAGAAAATTTTGATTTTGAACCCTATGTTAGGTTGGGTAGACCCACCTATGGTTTTGTGCATGATTTTCGCACATGTTTTTTGGACGCGATGGTTTTCGGTCCATGGTATTGGACGCAATGGTTTTTGGTCCATGGTATTGGATGCTTCAGTATGTATAAATATATATTATAAAATTGAAAGGAACATAATGAAAAATCAAGCTGGTAGTCCTGGTTTTAGGATCCAGGGGAAAATCTCTGTGTATATGTGTTTTATATGTTACGCTCTTGCATTGTTTATTTTCTATGTTTTAGAATTCGTATGCAGGTAATTTCTGTACGGGGTTAAAACCTACAAGAGGTTGCTATAATTATCAAACCAAATTTGATAAACAAAGCAAGGGATGAATGGAAGAATGGCGAAGCAGGGTGGGAACTCATTCAAAGTTGCTGAAGATCCCAGTTCCAACAATATTTCCAGAACTTGATAAGGAAGGAAAAATCATATTGGAACTTGAAGCATTCATAGAACCAAGAAGTCAACAGCTATGAAATCAACCAATTTCAGATTATATCATCAAGTGGAATAACTTACCCACTGAAGGTTCCACATCGAAGGATGATAATTTTATACCGAAGCATCCAGAGCTACTCAAGCATTGAGGACAACACCTTTTGAAGGAAAGGGGCATGTTAGGTCCCTATACTACTAGTGTAACCCCTTATTGTTATTAGGACAACTCCCTTATTATATTATTGTGCACTTACATTATTATTTCTATGTCAACTATAATTATATTATGACACCTTAGACTCCTATATATAAAAAGGAGGTCTTGTCATTTGTATCATCCAAGAATTGTTCATTTGTGTAATGTAAAGAAGGTTTCCCTCTCGAAGAGGCTTGTTTATAATGCATTGATATTTCTTTTCTATCTTTTTGTGATTTGTTTTCATAACATTTGGTATCATAGCTTTGGATTCTAGGGTTTTGCTGCTCTAAACAGGACTTCATGGAATTTTCGCTATAACTATTTTTCTGCAAACTTTCAGAAGATAAAAGCCAAACCCATTTGTAACGTGATCATTCTGAACCTCGATTCTGAATTTCAGATCTTTACTCACTATATTTTCAGACATTTGATCCGAGGAAGTTAGGGATTTTGCAAGCTCCAAATTTCAATCTCGAATAGGTCATCGTGGAATTTTCACTATAATTGTTATCTACCAAGGTGAAGAATTAGAAATTAAAACCCATTTGATCCGAAGTCATGGGGAAGCTTGGGTTAGAATTTTAGATCTTTTTTGCTATATTTTCATAGATACAGTCCAAGATATTTAGGGTTTTTGCAAGCTCCTGAATTACATCTCAAACAGATGACCTACGTAAAATCGTCATAGTTGTCTCTCTATGCATCTGATTGAAGCTTCTTAAGAATTTATAGAAAGAGAATTGAATGTAGTTTTCTATGTATCTTTTTGAGATCTGAAGGTTGAAACAGTGACACGTGGAACTTCATACAAGTTCGCTCGTATGAAAAGGTATATAATCAAGTCATCTTGGGAAATTGTGCATAACTCTTTCTTGGAGAATCCAATTTCAATCAATCCGGGGGAATTGGAAATAGAATGTAGAGGGCTATTGCAAGTCACAATTTTAGAATTGGGAGATCTAGAATTACAGAGTTACAGTCATTTCAAGGTTGAGCTCCCAAAATCAAGAAAATGCATTATGAGGAAGTTTTATGGCAAGGATCTAGTAAATTGGATACTACAGATGGAGAAATATTTTGACCTACATGAGGTGAAAATATTACAAAAGGTACATATTGGATCTTTATATTTAGAATCGAATCAATTTTTATGGTATGAATGGATCTTTTCTCGTAAACCACTTGTCACGTGGTCAATTTTCACGGAGGAAATGATGGCACATTATGAGGATACAAAGAGAAACACCTTCTTTAGCTAATTGATAAATCTCAAACAAAAGGGTTCAATGGCAGAGCACACTGAGGACTTTCAAAAATTGAATATAAGGGTAAATGATATTCTAGAGAAGCAAATGATTAATGCCTTCATAAGGAATTTAAATGATAACATTCAACATGAGGTTCATCTTTGGGAATCTAATTCATTAGAGAAGGCATTCACGTTGGCAAGAAAAATTGAAAGTGAAATTATGGAAACAAGGAATCCCACCACTCACGACTATAATTATGGAAGTGCTTTTCCTCCTAGCCTTCCACAACCTATAAGGTTTACACCACAACAACTGGGAGAAAAAAGAGAAAAAGACCTTTGTTACAATTGTGATAGAAAATACACTAAAGGTCATAAGTGTGCTAATAAAAAATTCTTTTACATAGATTATGAAAAGGAGGAAGAAAAGGATCAAGAAATAACAAAATAAGGGGATATACACCACGAAACAACCCCAGATAAAGAAGAAATGAATCCAACCATATCTTGCAAAGCATTGACAAGAATTACACTCCTCAAACTCTCAGGATAGAAGGATATATCAAGAAGAAAAAGGTTCAAGAAGTGAAAGATCACATTGAGAAAGAATAAATGAATCCAGCCATATCTAGTAATGCATTGGCTAGAATTACCACTCCTCAAACTATCAAGATAGAAGGACATATCAAGAAGAAAAATGTTCAAGAAGTGAAATATCACATTGAGCATCAAGAAATGAATTCGACCATATCTTGTAATGAATTGGAAGAAATAACCACTCCTCAAACTCTCAATATAGAAGGAAATATCAAGAAGAAAAAGATTCAAGCAGTGAAAGATCACATTGAGCATCAACAACAAATCCTCCAACTTTTAAACGATAATGCCACTCTAGTGTAGAATTGAATGAAACAACAAGAAGATCAACATTGAAGTGAAAGATGTTTTGATGTAAGCGATTGGGTATTTTTACGGCTACATCTCAAGCGAGCTGTTTATGATAAGGAAATGTTGGAAATACTACATGCACTTAAGAAATGGCGACCTTACCGAATGGGAAGACACTTCAAGGTAAAAATGGATCATGATAGTCTTAAATACTTTTTAGAATGAAGATTATCTTTAGAAGAACAAAAAAAAGGGTCGCAAATATGTTGGGTTATGACTTTCAAACCATTTACAAAAGAGGGAAGAAAAATGTTGTATCAAATGCACTCTCAAGAAAGGATGAGGATGTGGAAGCATTTTTTTGTGTTATTTCTATTATCCAACCAGATTGGATAAACAAAGAAAGGGATGAATGGAAGAAGGATGAAGAAGTGTGGCCACTCATTCAAAAGTTGCAAAATATCCCAGTTCAAACAATATCACCAAAACTTGACGATGAAGGAAAAATCATATTGGAACCTAGAGCAGTCACAAAAAGAAAAACCCGACAGCTACGAAATCAATCAATTTCAGAGTATCTCATCAAGGGGAAGAACTTACCCGCTGAAGATTCCACATGACAGGACAAGAATTTTATACAGAAGCATAAAGAACTTCTCAAGCATTGAGGACAACACTTTTTGATAGAGAGGGGCATGTTAGGTCCCTATACTACTAGTGCATTCCCTTGTTGTTATTAGTACAACCCCCTTATTATATTGTTGTGCCCATGTAGTCCCCATATTGTTATTATTGTGCCGCATAGAAGCCCACTATTGTTATTATTGTGCCCATACATTATTATTGTTATGTCGGATCTGATTATATTATGACCCCTTAGACTCCTATATATAGAAAGGGGGTATTGTCATTTGTATCATCCAAGAATTGTTCATTTGTGTAATGTAAAGGAGGTTGCCACCTCGAAGAGGCTTGTTTCTAAGGTGTCCATATTTCTTTTCAATATTTTTGTGACTTGGTTTCATAACATATGTTAGGATGCCTATCACTAGATGTTCCTCATCCAAAGGAAAAGGTCTCCTACAGGAGACATAGAAGGACCTACAGGAAGGAGAGGCCTTCCTAGATGAAACTCTACTAAACCTATAGGAAACTTAGACATTGGACAAAGAAGGGATCATGCAACAAGAAACAAAGAAGGAGAATCTAGAACTGAGGGAACCTAGTCCTCAACCCAACCTTGACTCTTACTACATGTTCATTGAATGGGGTAGGGTAATTCCACAGAAATTTTCTATCCCCTTATTCTTTGAGCTAGAGAAATAAAGGCAAAGAACGCATAGGTGGATGCAAATTGCCAAGTCTAAAGGAGTGGAGGATATAGGCCACATGGAGGAGAAAGTAAAGGAAATGGGTAGAGAACTAAGCAGCCTAAGGGACAAAGTGGCAATGATGAAATCTCAGTTGGAAGCAGAGAATGCATGGTTAAGGGGATAGCTACAAGAAACATAAATTCAATTGGCATCCATGGCCAATCTATCCTTAGAGGAAAGCCAGTGCAGGATGCCAACAAAGTCATATGCATCATATCTTAAGGAACAATGGATATAGTTCCAAATCAAGACTTTGGCATAGAGAGGCACTATGCCCTTCCAAGACTACAGAAAATTCATTGATCGTTGTCATCAAAGCACCTTGGAGGATAGAGCTCAAATGTCTGTGTTCTACCTACATAACTTGCCCTTGACATATCTGAATGTGTGGGACCCTAATTCAAAATTGGGGGACCTACAATTGATGGCCTTGGCATCATGGATGAATCATGAAGAGGCAAGAGCTATAGAGATGAAGAAGGTAATGGAAAGAGAGGAGAGGAAACCCCTCATGATAACAGTTGAGCAATCAAATCCAATGGTTTTCATCAACACCCACAACCTGATTGCAAATGACCGTAAACTTTCACGTAGGTACCTTGGTACCCAAGAGAAAGCAATCACACACTTTGATGACATGTTCAAGTTGTTAGGGGATGATAGCATGCAAGATTGCCAAAGGAGATGGAACACTTTTCCATACAGTCTGAAAATCAGAGAGTATCATTCTCCTCAAAGAATGAGAGAAACACTAAATAGAACACCCATGTACAAGAAAGCTCTCCAAAGACTCAAATTCAATTGGATTGACTTGAAACTCAGTCCACCACTACTCCTAGTAATGTTGGAAGGAAGGAAGGAAGAGGAAGAAATAAATCAGTGGGAGGATATAGAGAGGAAGGCATGATTCTATGCATAGGAAGAGGAAACTACAGTAGAAGCATGGGATGTTAGGGAGGCCATTAGACCAATGAAAGACATGGATATAGATTGAGTTGCTCAGAGGATGAGAAACACTTTCAATAGTGGGGTCATGATGAGCCTCATCATTGGGTAACTATGTGGGACTTAATACACCTCCTAGCTTATTTAAGTCAACTCTTCTCATAATTTCTTACATACTTTGATTATATTTTGCTTAATGAGATGAGTAAAAGTGAGATATTATGCCTAGTGGACTAATGTGAATTGATTGCAGGTGCTTTGAGAGCAAATCATGGAAATTTTGTCTAATTAAGGGTAGAAACTCGAATGAGAAAAGGAGAGATTGTAGGAGATAGATCCTCCTCATTTACTCCTCACTCATTTGAATATTCCTCCATCAAGTAACACTAGCTCGGAGTTGCAAGCAACCGAGCCATGAAGATCAAAAGGCAGCTGAGCCCATGAAAATTAAAGAGCTAATTCATCTTGATTTTGGGAACCGAGCATCCCTATATTTAAGGAAGTCGTTGGATACTTTAGTTGTACAAATAAGGAGGCATAGAGCCTCATTGGGATTCAAATTTTTGATGTAAAAGCCCTAAGAATTTTTCGAGTTCAAGACTTGTGGAAGACATTGCTATGTAATTTTCTAATTTGATAATGAGAATGAGCATTTCCTTGATCAAGCACTGAGTTGAACCAAAGGCATGAAGCTCTTGGGTTAGGGCCAAACCCTAGCAACAAAGGTTCCTCTTCTTGTATTTGTATGCTTAGTTGATTTCATAGATTAATGATTGAATTGTCTTTAACATGATTCCATTGCAAGTAGTTGTGGATTTGATTAGTTTGCTTCCATTTGTGCATTGTTGTAGTAGTAGCTTAGGAAGGTAAAGGAATATCCAAAAGCTATAAGAGAGTGGATCTAGCATCACTGCATCCTTTAGGGACCATGGTTTAAGGAAAGAACTCCTATGCAACCCCAAAAAGACAGAATTATGATTTCTCATGAAATTTAGGGTTTTATGTTACTTAGGATAGCATTTTACCAGTTTTCAAGATTAGGATTTAATTTCCATTTCTGATGTCTTCAACCTTGCATTACATTTCATAAAGGTTTCAAATCATTCTACGAGTTTTCCCATGCATAGGTAACTAGATAATAAATTTCTATTTTTCCTTAGTTAATTGAAATGCTTTCTTATTTAACATGATTCATGGATAAAATGTCATTGATTGATGCAGTGTAGGAGTTTCAGTAGTAAAGAGAGATTTCATGACCAACAACCCCATCCTAACCTCATCCATCCATGGTTATCACTTTCTTTCACTAAATCCCTCACGAAATTCATCATTCCATAGGAATACTTCTTCAAGCTTGTTGAGAAAATCCAACCATCTCACAACTTTGTTTTGAGCTCTAAAGGAGTCATAAGCACTCCCTTGCCTCATTTTACCCACCATTCACCTTTTCTAAGACTTAAATCACCTTCCAAATCCATCATCTTTCTCTCGATTGTATCCTGTAGGAATACAGGGGATCTTGTATGAGAATTAGGACATCCTGTAGGTTGACCTGTAGTAGCCTTTTTTGAGGCTGAATTGTGGAAAAAGCCCCTAGGAAGAAATGAGAAGACCCCTACTTGCTTCCCAAGCCATATAATGATTCACCATCATCCCTAATTGACCTGCCACACCACCAAGAGAAGTCAACATTCACATTTTCACACAAAAAAAGACAAAAAGGAAAAAAGGGTTATTTTGTTCATTGACATGCATAGCAGTAGAATGTTTGGATGTTTCAAATTGCATTCCTAGGATAGTAGGATTGCACAAATTTAACTTACAATTATTTTGAAGCAAAGCCTCTTAGTAGTCGGTTAGATGAATGGTGTGTTTAGAATTTGATTTCAATCTTTTCCTTACTACAGTAGACAAGATTTCATTTAGTGCAAAGTTCCCTTTTTTTTCTCATTGGTGATCAAGCTTCTTTTAAACCAATAGAAATCTAGTTTGAAAAACCATAAGTGGTCTATCCCTAGCTTAATAGTGACACAGAGTGGACCTATCACATCTACTTGTGTATACAACACTATCACCTCCAAGTTTGTACAAGTCCTGGGTTGATAAAGTAAATTTGGTAGCCCCAGGAGTTGCAGAATTCTTGCTGCAATACTGGTGCTCATCGCCTAACAAGACAAAAAATTATGACTCAAAATTTTCGGGAAATAAAAATTCAGAAACCTCCACTTGATGCTTCGCGGTAATGTACTAACACAAAGTTTGGTACTAAGTGATGATCGCCAAACTCCTTGATGGTGTCTTTATGATAATGAACTCCTTCCTCCATATGTTCTGGGTATATGATCTTGGAACCTTTTTCCAACTCATCCTAAAGCATGTGCAACATGGTTTTGACCATAACAGGACCACCAATGTACTTCTTCATGTTTTGCACACTCAGCTCCAAGTCATCGTTGGTGACCTCTCGTGTTAGCTGCTCCATGTACCATGTCAATGTTTGCACTGACATGGTTCTTGTGCTTATCTTCAACGAGGGAACTGATTGATGGGATCCTGTGTGTTCCTACCATGACACCCAAACTCTTATGCAACCATGCATATGAAGACTATATGTTGTTGAGGAACGGGAAGAGTTTCTCATAGTTATGGATCAACATATGGACCTTTGCTCTGTCTAGCTATGCTTGAGGCTTCATCATCTTCGGAAAGTAGAGTGGGGACCCTTTGTACTATTGCACGTGGGCCATGACAGCATGCATGTCCCTGATATTTTGGACTAACCTTTTGCACCACTACTGTAAGCCATGCAAATGGACAATTTTGTTATGCATGATGATGAATCTGTCATAGAACTTTTGCATGGTAGTCTCAAGTGTTTATTCCTTAGCAAGTATCACTTTCCTCATCTCGGCCATTATGGAGCCTGTGCTCTTCTCTCTAGATTGTTCTGCCTATTACCTGGCTGCCTGCAAGTTCTTTTCCATCCACTCATTCTTAGCTAATATGAACTTGAAATTTGAGCTCATGGCTCCTCCATAAGCCAAATTAGCATTGGTCATGGAAACTGGATTATTTCTAACATCTAACGCTATCACCATTTCCTTCATGAATGCAGGTTTTGCGTGATCATCCAAGAAATGCTTTCTTCGTACATAGTACAATATTCTTTTACAACTCATCAAATGATAGATTGTACACATTCATCACTGGATCATCATCAAGGAGAAAAACCTCTCCTTACTCGCTCGGGACCAGTTTTGATACTGGAGGAGGTGGACACTGAGAGGTAGACTCAAGTTCTCTCGGCATGAGGTTAATGTCATGGTCTTATGGCTCCTTTCCCAACTCCATGTCCATCACTTCAATCCGTTTCTCAACCTGATGAGGAAGCTCTCGATCCTACACCTTCTCACCCTCTTCTTTAGTTGTGGGCTGTTATGACTCCTCAACTTGTATGGGTGTTTTTTTTGAGGAAGAAGAAAGTCAAGGCATAATGAATTTCGGGCTAATTAGCCCGAAATTATGGATGCCAACTGGAATTGTGGATTCCGTAGTCCCAGCTTCCAGTGGGGAAGTCTTGCTGAGTGGAACTGCACCATGCATAGTTCAGTCTGGGCACAAGCCAGGAGGGACTATGTATTGTGTAGTCTTAGTGGCCAAGGTTCGGTGTTGGGTCCCTAAACTACGGAGTGCGTAGCTGGATCCAGGCCTTGGAAGCCTCTACGCAATACTAGAATCCAAGGCCCACGCCTTGAGCTCTAGAAATGCCTAGTGCATGTTTGGGAAAACAAGATCTAATCCAAGGAAGCCCAAATCTACCCAAGGGAAGTGAGTAATTGAATAGATAAGAAGGATTGAATGATTGTGGGTGTAGATCTAAGTGAATGATAATCCATGCAAGTAAATTGAGTACATGAATCAATCAAACAAAAGGGAAATGAAGCATGTGGAGAGATTCAAACAAAAGGAAAATGAAGCACGTGGAGAGAGTTGTCACAATGACAACCGTTAGTGCAGAAACTGGGTGATGCATGCGACACTTGGGAAAGGCAATGTAAAACTTAAAAAAACACTTCTAAAAGGTCAAAAAAATTGAAACTCCAATGGCCTTTCAACAAAATGAGTAAAAAAATACTCTCTCAAGCTAAACAGAAAAAAAGTGACAGAAAAAACAACAAAAGACTAGAAAAGCAAAAGTTACCTGGAAAAGGAATGATGATTGCATTGAAGGTTCCTCGATCTCCTCGAGAATGCCAGAGATCCAAGATGGAATGTGCAAAGGAGATCTAGCTACATTGATTAAATATATTTTTTTGATTTACGGTTTATGACACGAAGGCTAAAAGTCAAGGAAAAAGCAACACTTGGTGGAAATTTCCAAAATAACTCAAGTCTCTCCTATGGGCTACTAAAAATAGACCCCTATTTCCTAGGGATTCTTTTTCTATTTTCTCCTTTTTAGTTCTTTGGAAAAAACTACCATGCATTTCTCGAAGATATTGTGACTTTCTAGGAAGGACTGAGAAACTCACTGGTTCATGCACTGAGCTGCTTTTGAGCAGGAAGCTTCTGCACAATTTCTAGGTTGAGTGGCTTTGCGCTGCCTCTCATGATCTATGAAATTTCCTAGCTGAAGATAGGATGTCCACTAGCTCTGCGTAATTTTGGAGTTGAAGGCACACTGTCAGCTCAAACGGCGTAGTTCTTGAGAGGAAGGCTGGTTTGCCTCAAGGATTGCAAAGTTCTCTAAGGCAAGCCGAGAACTAGGTGCAACCAAGTCAAGAGATCATCTTGTGGGTTACACAGCAAGCTGAGTAAGAAAAAAAAAGCCTTAATGTAAAGGATGAAGCTCGATGAAAGCACAAGTACCTAGGTGAGTTGAGATGAGCTACTGTAGTTTATAAGGGAGTCTCCAAAATGAAGCAAATGAAAAAATTTGGAGGGTGGTTGTATTCACTACAACATTGGATACACACTTGTATAACTCTAGCTCTCTATATGGACCTTGTCTCGTATAAAGTGAGTCTAACTCTTCCAGAAGTATTGTTCGATTCTTCAATTGTGACAACTTCTTCACTAGCTTGAGTTGAAGATGTAGTCCCTAGCATTTTATTTATTGGCAACACACATACCAAGCCAAGTAACCTGAGTTGTTTCTATTGGGGATGAGGGTTATATAAATGCACAAGTAATATAGATTGTTATAGATTTAGTTTCATCTCTAGTGTTGCTCCACTGCTAGTAATCCTGGAGAGTATCCCAACAGAGTCACTTCAGGAACACAAGTATTTCTTCGCTACCAATGAGCCTAGATAGTACCCCGACAGAGTTACTTCTTTCACCTCTCTGCTGAGGAAGCCTTTCTCTTATTTCAATTTTATTTTATGTTTTCATTTCAATTTTCAATTTTCAAAGAACTGTGAATAGGCACTTATTTATTCATGAGATAGAAGAGGGATCCTGACTTATTGAGAGAAGAAGAGGTTGTACCTTTAGAGAAGGATGTTTATATATACCTCTAACATACCTGTTAAGGCTTTCCCCCTCTCCTTACTCTACTTGACTGAGTTGACAAGAGTTAACCAAATATAGAAAACTGATTAGAGTAGGCGGTACTAGTTAAGAGTGCAAGAATCATGATTTCACCATGACTAACTCTAAAAGGAACATCGTTTCCATCAGAGTATCATGGAGAAGAAGAAATGCAAGATATTCATAAAGCGAGGGAATAGATAGATAACCAAGTGTTGATAGTTGTACAAGTCCTCTTGTATTTCACCGTGCTTTTCTCAAGAAGCCAACACGTTTTCATGCAAAGGAAAGAATTAAGAAAAAGAAAAACAGACTAAGTAAAACTAAACAGTAAATAAAACACTAATCCTGCTCCTAAGCTAAGAAGAGCATGAACCAAATCATGTGAAGTGATATTTCCAATGTAACCATCGGTGCATTGGTTGACCCATGTAGGTGACGACATGGTTGATGAAAAATATATTCAAGCATACCAAAAGACAAGAAAGATAAAGAAATGAAAACTAAAACATTTGAAATTTGAATGCATCCACCGAAAATAAAAAATTGAAAGCAAATGAAAGGTAATCTACAGATGTATCATGGTGTTGTGTCACATTGCACATGAATGAAAAGAATGTACACACTTTCGAACTAGACAAATGAGAAAACATGGAAAAGAAGAAAATTTTTGTTTCGCAATGGTGCTTGCCACGTATGACTCCTCCAATGCATGAGGAATAGGATCATGTGATTGTCTTGAAGGATGCGAAAATGTGAATTGGATTTATTTTCAATGTGAATAGGAGAGTGAGGAGGAGCCTTGGGAGATTCAACATATTTCTGATCAGAAGTAAGGTTATGAGAACTTAACATAATCATCAACTCTGGCTGGAGTGCCTTGACAACTTAAGGAGTTTCCAGTTCATCAGAAGATGGATCATTAAAGGTTGGTGGCTTAGAAAGATCAACAATAGGTGAATCAGAATTTTGATCACACGAATGAGTGAAAAGATTACGATAGCCATAATCAGAAAATTCAAGATGAATAATGGCATCCTCGTGATCTGAGGAATCATAAATAGGGGTGGATGAGAAATTGAAAATCTCACCCTTTGAGAAATCAAGTGGATCCGGTAAGAAATATTTGTCCTCTCCACAATCAAATGACAGACTGACATACCACGCATTATGTGAATGATCAAAAGTAGAAACATCTGGAGATGAATTTTCACAAGAAAAATCAGAATTGCAGAAGATGTTGAGATAAAGTGGATGAGGTGTGGAAAAAAGGATATCATCCTTCATCATAATTTCTTGTTCATATTCCCAAACATACTCATAAAAAATGATAGTGTGGGTTGGCTGTTCAACACCAACTCTGTCGAAAACTTAATCCTCATTAACATCGCAAGCGAAATCTAAAACGGATGAAAACAACACACCAAAATATGGAGGATCAAAGGAACCAGTGGATGGAGGTTGAGCGGGTGAGACCACGTGACAACCATCAGGCTTGCAGTACAAATATGTGTACGAATCTAGAGAAGGTGGGGTGGGTGGAGATGGTAATAGTTCAATAGGTAGGTTCACAACTTCTCCCACCTCGTCCTACAGAGCTATAGTTGTTTGATGAGAAGGGACTGAGGGACACTTGGGAAAACAACCTTGTTCATATTACATTTTGAAGCTTTAACACCAAGGTTTGTTGGGAGGGGTTCAAATGATTCTAACTCATGTGGATTCTGAAATATGTGAAACAGATAGTGAAATATTTCATTCAAAAATTTCTAATCAACTTCAACTTCTGGAAATTCAAAACAGTAATGACAGAAGCAATCATAAATGTGTGTAATTGATTCATCTGGTGTTTTTTGTAATTTTAAAATTTTATGATGAAGTGATTTATGGTCATAAAAGACAAAAGAATGACCTAATTCTCTGATCATGTGCTCAAATGATTCTATAGAGGTTGCGGGCAATGCGTGACACCATTGCTTGATGGATCCTTCGAACATTAAACAAAACAACCCACAGACAATGTTGTCTGAGGGGATCTCATTCATGTCACAGAACCCTGGAAAGGAAACTGCATGAATTAAAAGTGATGTTTGAAATCCCATATGTGATTTTTCCCTATAGAACATGTGTGTACACACAGATCATTCTATACCCAAGCTGCGTATATGTGTTAAAACATTAAAAAATATATAATCTCCCTTAATTTGGGTGGGGTTTACAGGTTTGACTTGATACCCACCCACCATAGCCCATGGTCGAATTGTTTCCCAATTGAAAAAACTAATTTGGAGAGGGTTTGACTTGATACCCACCCACTATAGCCCATGGTCAAACTATTTCCCAACTGAAAAAACTAATTTGGAGAAGTATAAATACATCTCCATGGGAAGGCCTAAGGGAGGAGAAAAGATTAGATATTGATATTATAGTTGATTACATCCCTGATCAAGTCTGAAGATATCCCTGTGCCTTTTGCACTCCTAGGTGATAGGAAACCCCCGTTTCCTTCTTGAGATGTTCAGCATCCCTTCATGACATCCTTGTGTATACTTATGGAGGAGGATTGTTGAGGCCTGGGCAGGATGGATCTGGAGGATGGTTTCTCTTGGAGCCAATGGACGAATCAGGTTGTAGTTCTTCCATATTTTCTTTAGCTTACATTAATAAAGAGGTGTTGTCTTGTTCTTGATGATTATGGTCTTTATGCATTAATTTATGTCATGATTTGCTTGTAAAATATCATATTAATTACTATTTTCTTACATTCTTATATGATCTAACACTTATATCATGAATATGCTTTCTATTACTACTATTGATATGCTTTGCTTGAATGAATTGAAGGTTTTAAGGCATTGGAGGAAGTAGTGTGTTTGGACTCTACGGGAACAACCTCAAACATAGGACTTTCGGGTAATACTTCTTCTTCCTATTTCAGTAGTTTAAGCATTAAGATTGCTTGCTTGTGTGTCTCTTTATACTGTATGCCCTCCACTTTGTTGGGTTTCCCAACCCAAGACATTTTATGGGCCTATAAAGGTTATGAAATACACTATGTGTAGATGATAAGCACGTACACTCTTTTGACCGTGCCAAATGGGAAAACATAAGAAAGAAAGACAACTTACATTTATCAAGAGTGCTCGTTGTTTCTGATTCCTCCAATGCGTGACCGATAAGATCATGTGATTCAGGTGGAGGGTGTGAATTTTGTGAATTAGACTGATCTTCAATGTAAACAGGAGAGTGATGAGGAGCCTTGGGTGTTTTAACAGATTTCTGATCAAGATTGGAACTAACCTCAAGACAACGAGGACCTAACATAACCATCAGCTCGGGCTAAAGAGCCTCGACAGCTTGTGGGGTTTCCACTTCATAAACAGATGGATCATTAAAGATGGTTGGCTTAGAAATATAAATAGTGAATGAATCAACATTGTGATCGAATGGAGTAAAAAGATCACCACAACCACAATCATAAAATTTTATATGTTCATCGGCATCCTCATGACCTGACGAATAATGAAGAGGGGTTGATGAGAAACAACAATGTTCTCCCTCTGCATTTTTAGTAATTATAGATGAAATATTGAATGGATTTGCAAAAAAAGTTTTGTCCTCACCACTATGCAATGGCAGACTGACATCTGGTCTGTTCTGTGAATGATAGGAGGTAGATGCATCTGGGAATGAATTCT
This sequence comes from Pinus tabuliformis, assembly GCA_031772625.1. Classification (NCBI taxonomy): domain Eukaryota; kingdom Viridiplantae; phylum Streptophyta; class Pinopsida; order Pinales; family Pinaceae; genus Pinus; species Pinus tabuliformis. Next base: position 896,206,102 of record CM062807.1, on the reverse strand, counting down.
CACATGGAAAATTAACAATAGCAGAATCACCAAAGATGTCACAAAAAATTGGATGAGTTGAAGATAGAAGGATATCATCCTCCACTGCAAGTTCTTCTTCAGATTCCCACACATAGTCATCATAAATGACTGCTCAAGACTAACTTCATTGACAACTTGATCCTTGTGAACAACAAGTGTGGAGTCCAAAATGGGAGAATGCATCATAGTGCAATCTGAAGAATCAACAAAACATGGAGATGGAGGTTGAGGAAACAAGTCCATGTAACAAACAACAGTCTTGTCAGGAAAATCTATGCAGAAACTGATGGGTCTATAAATTAGACATAAATTAAGGCCCATGCCTCTAAATTAAACATCAATTAAGGCCTATGACCATGATTCAGCACATTAAACCTCTCTTTTTGAATTAGATAATTTATTTTTAACTTTAATATATTCATTGGGAAGGCTTATGAATAATTGGATATTAGTGCCTAATATTATTTATTTTTGTGGAATATTATGAGAATATTGGGCATATTATGAAGGTTTGGAGGAGATAATTTAGGGACTTGTTCCCTACTACAGGAGGATCAATAATAAATATTAAATCAACAAGATATTATGGAACTATGGCACAGATTGTGGATCTCCAATGATTGAGAAAATCAAGGAATGTATTCCACTAATCAAGGGATTTTGGTGGGGAAAGCATCCTCCATCCATGGCGAATTATTCCTAATCATTTTTTATAAATACATAGTCCAATTTTCCTCTCGGAAATGACTGAGAAAATCTAGGAATGTGTTCCTTGCCATTTAATGCAAATTCCTAGTATTGGGGACCAAATACATTAATCAAGGGATTTTGCTGGGGCAAGCTTCCTCCATTCATGGGGAATTATTCCTAATCATTTCATATAAGTACCAATTCAAAGTTTCCTCTAGATATAGATTTTTTTTGGTGTTATTATGGAGAGAGCTTGTAGTTTTGCAACTCCATTGTAGTTTCCTGCGGGGATGTAATTCTATTGATGAAAATAATGAAGATTGGTGTCATTTCCAGCTTCTAAATCTTGTTCTCCTCCATAGGTCTCTGAGTTTCATTGGGCTTGGCCATACCAGGAGACTCAAAGCTCTTTTGTATCATTTTCTTTCCTTTATTTCACTTCTTATTCACATGCATCTCTAGTTTTTATTTCTTTCTATTTCTACATTTAGTATTAATGACTTCTTGTTGTAGGATTGAGTTAAATGGTTGATGTAAGTTCTTTTTCAAGATCAGAAGCATTATTCATCCTTGTAAAAGCTTTGTAAGTTCATAGTATTCATTGAGCTGCTTGGATTAGTCTTCTTATTCCCAGATCTAGATTGCTAAACCCCCTTTCTAGCAAGGAACAGTAAATTTCTGCTATTTTTTAGGGCATTCTAACAAGCTTCAATCGACTTGGTTCCACTTGCATTACATCAAAAAAAAAATTCTATTTCATAAAAGGTATTACCCCATTGAATTTTCACTTGATTTGGTTAGGAATTGTTTAGATTTACTAGCTGACTAGTTCTCGAATTTCTAGATTTTCGACTAGTAATGTTTTTTATTTTATTTTTCATGGGTTAACAGAGGTATTTTTGAGTGATTCCACTTAGAATAGTGACCTAATACATCGTATTTAATAACAAAATTTGTCCCATCCAATTTTTATTTGATTTTCTTGGTCATTAAACCCTTACCAATTTCATCATTTCACAAGGAAACTTCTCCAAGATTTTTGAGCAAATCCATCCATCTCCCAACTTTGGTTTTGCGTTTTGAGGTGGTCCTACACACTCGCTTCCTTCATTCCATCCACCAAACACCTTCCTTAAGCTTTCCATCACCTTTAACATCCATCCTTTTTCTCTCGGCTGTATCTTGTAGGTTTTCAGGGGATCCTGTAGGTTTTTAGTACATCCTGTAGGTTTTCCTATAGTGGCCTGTTTTGAGGCTGAATTGAGGGGAAACCTCCAAGAAGACACACAAGGTCACCTAAGGATCTCCCAAACCTTCCAAACATCCACCATCATCTCCAAGATACTTACCACATCACCAAAAGAGATTAGTTTTCACACTCTCACATCAAAAAAAGACAAAAGGAAAAATATATTTATTTTATTCATTTACATGCAGAATAGTAGAAGGTTTGTTGGTTTGAATCTGCATGCTTATGAGAGTAGGATTGCATACATGTTAACTTAGCATTCTTTTGAAGAAAATGCTCTTAGCAGTTAGTTAGAAAATGGTGTGTTTTAGCATTTGATTTCAGTCTCTTTCCTTGTACTTTATTTCTTGCAATAGGTTAAGGTTCCATTTCAAACATTTCATTTTCTACAATTAGTTTATGAATTGACTTCAACAAATGCACTCCATTACATCATGACAGCAAAGGAAGGACACATTATATGTTGCACATATAGTGCCGATACCTCTTAAGTTTGTACGAAACCTGCGTTGATAATTAAATTCGATAGCCTTGGGAGTTGTAGCATTCTTGTTGCAATACCAAGGCTCATCACTTTCTGGCGCCATTTCCATGGAGGTGTCAAAGTATGCATTGTTTTCTTCCCTAGTTGATTCATTTCTTTTTACTTTTTGTGAAGACAAAATATTTGCATTAAGCATATTTAATTTCAAAAGTAGCAAACTACATTGCATTATAGTTTTCATTCAATCATAAAAAAAAAAAAACCAAAAATCTCCAACACCAACCCACCCCCCCATTTGATCATGTGGTGCAATAGGAGCCACATCACCATTCACTTTTGTAAGTAGAAGAATAAAATGGAAAATAATGTAGAAGAAATGGATGGAGATGATGAGGAAGATCCTCTTGGATTTCCCATTTGAGATATTGATGGTAGTGTGCACATGAAGAACATCCCCCCATCTTTTCTTCCAAAATTTCACGGTCTAAGGTTAGAGGATCCAGGAACCTTTCTCTTTGAATTTGAGATTGTTTGTAGATCTTATGGTTACTTATTAAAAAATCAAAAACTAAGATTGTTTGAGGCAACATTGAAGGGTAGAGCCCTTAAATGGTTCATGAGTTTAGGGACTAATTCAATAAGATCATGGAATGATATTTCTAGAAAAATATAAAGATCATGATCTTAAAGAAGAAATCTTTAGAATGAATCAAAGAAAAGATGAGAGCCTTGAGGATCTCATAGAGAGGTTCATGTATAATGTTAAGAGGGAAAAACTACATCATTTAGGATCTGGCACACTAAAAACCCTCTTACTTAGAACAATTAGGGATGAGTGGATTGATCCCCTTAATCTCACGAGTAGAGGTGATGTATATCAATTATCATTTGAGGAAATTTGTGAAACATGCAAACACATATCAAGAGGAAAAACAAGAGTAGGTAAATCAACATCAAGATCGATAAGTCTAGTTAAACTTGGAAATTTGTTTGATGGTTTTAAAATAGAAATTCTTAGCAATCTAAGAAAAAAAGTATAAATGTTAAGAATGCAAGATGAAGGAAAAGAAAATGCTGATATTTGTGTTGCGGAATCACATGATGTTAAACATTGTCCATCATTACCAAGGTTGAAGGAAGTTTACAAAGAGGATAATGGAGCAAGTCAATTGCCAATTCAGCTATGCTATGTAGCTCGAAGAGGACCATGGTAGCTTGTTCATCCTAATATGATGCAAGATCCTAATTCACAATTTCAAGCTTATGCACATCCACCTCAAAGTAATTGGAACACACCCTTTCCTTGGAAACATTGGCCATCTCGACCCAAAAACAAATCTTGGCAACAAGGTTGGAAAGGAACTTGTGGGAACCATCCACAATACCCTCAGTATTTTCCTCAATATCATCCATACCAAACTCCATGTTATCCTTACCATTCACTTTCACCTTCACCACAACCCCATCCACATCCATCTCAAATATACACTCCCATTCAACTACATGTACTACCATTTCCAAACCCACACATTGAAGTAGCTCAACCCATATACAATGATGAGGTACAACACTTCCAAACATCTCCTGTTGAGCTCAATGGTATTCACTATAGCTCGGGAAGATTATTGCAAAAAAGAGATTCTATTGATATTGTTGAAGGACCACATCCAAAAGAAGAAGATTCGGATGACAAGACCAGAGAACCATGGGCTAAACTTGATGAAGAGCAGCCATCAAAATCAGAGATCAAGAGAGTTGCCTTATGTATTCAAGAGAACAATTAGCAAAAAGAAGAAGATCTGAAGGTCATGGTAGAAGAAGACATCCAAGAAGATCCGAATTAGCAAGTGGACCAGAGGCATCAGAACTATATTGAAATATGGTTCTAGATAGTCATTAAGTTGCAGCAATACCCTCTTCTTCAAATATGATTGATATCATCAAAGTCAAATCATTTGATTTTTCAAATCCGGGTACATGTCAAAGCATATATTTCAAGCCTCCACATCATTTTGTCTATCATATTGATGTGCACATGGCTCCATTGGAAGTACTCTTATACTTGAAAGTGATTTTGCTTTCCAAGTAGGGTAGGGTAGAAGAAAAAAATAATGAAAACAAAGAGAAAAAGATAAAAATCTTAGGTGAAAACCTCCTTGAAGGCACATCATATTGGCTCATTGATTGAAATCTCCATGAGTTGGTCAATGGGTTGGAAAAAAGAAAAGATCCTAGGTGAAAACCTCCTTTGAGGTGCTTAGGCAGACCTACTAGTTGAAAACTCATTAAATCAGCTAGTAGGCCTAGAAGAAAAAAAAAAAAAAATCATTGCTCCATGCATCTTTTTGATGAATGCAAGTACTCCCCAATATCTGCAAGCAACAAGAACAAGTTGGTACCAAAAGGAAAATTGGTCAATCCTAGTCAAAAGAAGTCAAATTTTGTCTTTCTCCTCCTTTGCTCAAATGTTCCAACAAGGCCAAAGCCATGCAAATCCCTCACCCTCATCTATTTTCACCATCCACACATCATTCTCAAGCTTCTACCAATCAGTTTGTTTGTTGTCCTAAAAAAATACAGGATGCTTTGTTTTACTACAAGATACAAAAATAAACAAAGCAAAAAATTATTTTTGCCATAACTTGAAAACCGTACATCCTTTTTTCAAGTTTTATCAGGGGGAAATGCATATGCATGATGGTAACATGCTCAAGCAATTTCAGCAAATTCCAGTGTATAGTTTTCGAGAAATCAACCTCCATCACCTACAACCATTTTTTCTTTTTCTCGATATCTGTGCATCCATTTAAAAATCTGTTTCATGGGGAGATGCATGTGGATGATGGTAACATGACCAAGAAATTTCAGAAAATTCCAGTGCATGGTTTCCAAACAATCGATCTCCATCACCTTCAGCCATTTTTAGATTTTATTGAGATCTGTGCATCCATTGACCAAAATTTTTTTATGGGGAGGTGCACGATGATGATGGCAACATGCTTAGAAAGTTTTAGGTCAATCCATTCTACCATTTGGGAGATATGGAAAAAACAAGTCATTGTCCTGAAAACCTATAGGATTCCTTGAGATCCTACAAGATACAGAACAACACCTATAGGATTGGCAATGAGCAGTTTTAAAAGGGAAAAATAGAGGTTGGCTTCATCAAGCAATGTTAAGGAGGTAGGCTCTACATTTCCCCACATTTTTCCAAGTGAAAGGAACATAAAAAACCCTTCTAGTTTGTTGAAAGTGATTGCAGCATAAGGGAATCTATACACATAATTTTTAAATTTGGTATCAGACCTATACAAACATCAATCCATTAGAGAAAAATGCTAGGGGGAACCCATCAACACAATGAGGATTCATGAGCGCCCTCCTATACTAGAGATATTCACAAGGCACAATTGGATGGGTTTCTTTGAAAAATTGAGGGGATATGACGATGAAGTAGGAAGAGATTTGCAGTTAGCTTCAACATGGAGATCCAAAGGTCAAAGGAGCTCCTCCAGAGCTTAGCAATAGCATCAGGATCATCAACATCACCATCCAACACCTACACATCAACATCAACTCAACATTAGCATGCACGTCTCTCCAACAACCATCAGGTAGGTACATGTGTGCAATATCCTTGACCTCTTCTCTTGAGCATATTATAGTTAGAAATTTGTTGTCAATGTATGAGAGATGAGGTTTTATAAGCTAAGGATTGGTCAACAGTCTCAGCTGCCTTCAACTAGTTGATTGCAGCTCACTCCTTCACTCAAGCGATGTTGAAAAGTCAAATTATGAAGGGTCATGATTTCAAGGAATGAGGGCAATAGTTAAAAGAACAAATTTTTGCAAAGGCCAAGTCACCACAACACTCCAAGCCCTCCATCCACTTCATATTCACTCTCTATTCATCATTCATCCATCCCATTTCATTCTTGAGAAATAAACAAGAAGATCATCCTCTCCATTTTCACAAACCTACACTACTCCCTTTGAGCCCTAGGGTACCCTGAAAGAGGAGGAATGACTACTACAGGAAGGCAGAATGTTGCTACAAGAAGGAAGAAAGAAACAAATTATGCTAAAACCCAAAATGGCAGTGCCTAAGAGAGACCTAATAAACACAGAGAACTACAAGGCCATTAGCCAATCACCTAGGCCACAAAAAAGAAGAAGCCAAAAAAAAGAAATAATGCATTCACCATCAAAACAAAACTCAAACTACGGTGATGAAAACACATTTTCGAAGAGGTCTCCAATCCCTTTCTCGCTTTTGTCCAAGGCCTAAAAATGGTAAAATGCATGGGAGTAAAGTTGAGGGCTTGTCCTAGGCTAAGAATATAATTTATGGTCAAAACTGGTTTGTTGTAGTTTTGACAAGAATTACCACAGGATGTCCTAGTTCTCATCTAAATGTATTTTGAAGGTGTTAGAGGTGTCCAAATGGTAGAACAAGGTAGTAGAAGGTTGATAAGGGTGTGGAAGACCTTGCCAAACTGAAAAATATTCAAGAACCCATTTTGAATAAGAGCAAGAAGGCAAGATAATGGTCTCAAGAAACAATGATTTTTCTTTGCACAAATATGTTTCTCGGCTTTTCATTGAAGAAATTATAGCCAAGATTCTTAATGGACAAGAGAGAGGCCACTAGGGCCATGAATGAGGAACAATGAGGTCACTAAGTTGGTTAGAGGATGAGCAACACTTTGAATAGGGGGGTATGATGGACCTCTAAATTAGACATAAATTAAGGCCCATGCCTCTAAATTAAACATCAATTAAGGCCTATGATCATCCTTCAACACATTAAACCTCACCTTTTGCATTAGATAATTTATTTTTAACTTTAATATATTCATTAGGAAGGTTTATGAATAATTGGATATTTGTGCCTAATATTATTTATTTTTGTGGAATATTATGAGAATATTGGGCAGATTATTAAGATTTAGAGGATGAGATAATTTAGGGAATTGTTCCCTACTAAAGGAGGATCAATAATAAATAACAAATCAACATGATATTATGGAATTATGGCATAGATTGTGGAACTCCAATGATTTAGAAAATCTAGGAATGTGTTCCACTAATCAAGGGATTTTGGTGGGAATTTCTTCCTGCCTTCATGGGGAATGATTCCTAATTATTTTTTATAAGTATCGAGTTGAATTTTCCTCTAGGGAATGATTGAGAAAATCTAGGAATGTTTTCCCTGCCATTTAATGCAAATTCTTGGTATTAGGGACCAGATCCACTAATCAAGGGATTTTGGTGGGGAAAGATTCCTCCATTCATGGGGAATGATTCCTAATCATTTTTTATAAGTACAAAGTCGAATTTGCCTCTATATATAGATTTTCATTAGTGTTATGGTGGAGAGAGCTTGTATTTTTGCAGCTCCATTGTATTTTACTACATGGATGTAATTCTATTAATAAAAATAATGAATATTGATGTCATGTTCAGCGTCTAAATCTTCTTCTCCTCAATAGGTCTCTGAGTTTCTTTGGGCTTGGCCCTCCTAGGAGTCTCATAGCCCTTTTGTATCATTTTCTTTCCTTCTTTTCACTTCTTATTCACATGCATCTCAAGTTTTTATTTCTTTCTATTTTTGCATTTAGTATTAATGATTTCTTGTTGTAGGCTTGAGTTAAATGGTCGACGTAAGTTCCTTTGCAGGATCACAAGAATTATTTCATCTTTGGAAAATATTTGGAAGTTCATAGCAAACATTGAGTTGCTTTGATTAGTCTTATTATTCCCAAATCTAGATTGTTGGACCTCCTTTTTAGTAAAGAACAATTAATTTCTACTATTTTTTAGAGCATGCTAACAAGCTTCAATTGAGTTTTCTCAACTTGCATTAGGTCAAAAAAAAATTCTAGTTGATCGCAAAAATTACCCCATTGCATTTTCACTTGATTTGGTTAGGCATTTTTTAGATTTACTGGCTCACTAGTTCTCGAATTTCTAGATTTTTGACTAGTAATATTATTTATTTATTTTTGCATGGGTTAACATAGGTCTTTTTAAGTGATTCCAGTTGGAATAGGGACTTAAAATATCCTATTTAATAACAAAATTTTTCCCATCCAATTTGGATTTTATTTGCTTGGTCATTAAACCCTCACCAATTTCATCATTTCACAAGGAAAGTTCTCCAAGCTTTTTGAGCAAATCCATCCATCTCCATATTTGGTTTTGAGTTATGAAGTGGTCCTAGGCACTCCCTTGCCTCATTCCATCCACCAACCACCTTCCCTAAGCTTTCCATCACCTTCAACCTCCATCCTTTTTCTCTTGGTTGTATCCTATAGGTTTTTAGTACATCTTGTAGGTTTTCCGGTAGTGGCCTGTTTTAAGGCCGAATTGAGGGAAAACCTCAAGGAAGCCCCATAAGGTCACCTAAGGGTCTCCCAAGCCTTCCAAACATACACCAAAAGCCACTTGCCACATGAGATTAGCTTTCACACTCTAACATGAGAAAAATACAAAAACAAAAACATATTTGTTTTATTCATCTACATGCACAATAGTAGAAGGGTTGATGGTTTGAATCTGCATGCTTAGGAGAGTAGGATTGCATACATGTTAACTTAGCATTGTTTTGAAGAAAAGCCTCTTAGCAGTTAGTTAGAAAATTGTGTGTTTTAGCATTTGATTTCAATTTCTTTCCTTGTACTTTATTTCTTGCAATAATTTAAGGTTCCATTTCGAGCATTTCATTTTCTACAATTAGTTTATGATTTGAGTTCAACACATGCACTACATTACATCATAACAGCAAAGGAGGGACACATTGCATGTTTCACATATAGTGTTGATACCTCTTAAGTTTTTACAAACCTTGAGTTGATAATTAAATTCGATAGCCTTGGGTGTTGCAACATTCTTGTTGCAATACTGAGGCTCATCAAAAATAAAGAGCAGGTGGGGTGGGAGTATGTGATATTTCAACATATGGATGCACACCTTCTCCTACCTCACACTATGGGGCTAGAGTTGTTTGATGAGATGATAACGGATAGTCACTTATGACAGCAACCTTATGCATGTTGGATTTGGCAGCTCTATCACCGAGGTATGCTGGGAGGGTTTTGAATGATTCTAACACTTTTGGATTCTCATAAATGTGAAGAATATAGTGAAATATTATGTGAAGAAATTTCCAATCAATTTCATCCTCTAGGATTTTAAATGCAATATTACAAAAGCGATCCCAAAATTGCAACAAGGATTAATGAGGGGCTTTTCGTAATTCCATAATTTTCTTATTAAGTGCTTTATGATCATTGTGATGGAAAGAACGATCTATCTCTTCAATGAACTGATGAAGAGAATAAATAGATTTATCAGGGAGTGTGGCACACCATTACAATGGGTGCCCTGGAAGTGTTAATGTGAACAACGAGCAGGCCACATAATCCTGAGGGTCTTCCAAGGTATTATAGAGAGCTTCGAAAGCCACTCTATGCCTAGGCCAAGTTGTCTCGCCTTCACCTTCATATATGTATTGTTACAAGAGACCCCAAAACTCCCTTGAGACTTCAAACACATTTCCATAAGACACACATCCTGGAGGGTGAACTATAACATAAGTCATGAAAGATGTGCAGGGATTCAAAATAGATTTTGAGGACTCAGCTTGTCATCTCGCCCTCCTTCTAGTGCCATAAATGTTGGTGGTGTTAGACTTTCCAACATGCCAGTCTATCTCCCCAGTAAGAAGTCCCAACTAGACCTCATACCCTTTGGAGTAGGAGTCCCAACAATGGGCAGTAAAGAAATGCCTTGACTACGATAGCGCACAGAGATAAGTGTGATATCTTTTCTAGATGCAAGTGTGTGACCTTGTAGTGACTCAAGAGAGATGCATCAGGAGGTTCTAACACACGAAGGGGAAAAGGAAAATTTGTCCCTTATAAGGCTAAATAGTACGCAACTTGAAAGGAACACACAAGCATAACGACATCATGGGTTGGAAGTGGAATAGTCCACAATCTAGGGTGATGGGTTAAACCAACAACATGATTCCAACAAGATTCATAAAATCATATACAAAGTGGTTCATACATGAATTTGTAAGTTAAATAACATACATTGCTAAAGAAATGAGAATAGTCAAACTACAATAATAGCATATGCATGAAAACATGTCGGCCCTCTTATATTATATAAAGTGAACGTTCAATCCATACATACAACCATGACAACCACTAGCCCCAACAGTGGAATGTTACAGTCAACACCACCTGCTCCTCTAAAGAGATGTACTCGCTCTACACTATCGAGAAGCCAAGGCTTGTCACAATACTCTCCAAGCCCTGTCTAAGAAATAGATAGCAAATTCTTAGCTCTTGAAAGCCCATTCTATGTGTTACGAGGTTCTATTTATAACAGAGGGTGTGGTGACCCTTGACATTCTCCTTTGTGACTCTTTGACTACCCTCATGATTGTTCAACTTCATTACATAACTCGTCACATTACATATGACCATTTCGTTCCACTAATGACACTTGGAATTTCAATTTACATCATGTTTACAAAAATACATTTTACACATATACCCATGTTGGACAAAAATAGGCTTGATTCAGGTAGACAAGACAACAATAAGACTTGAATGGTTGTGGAAAGACTAGCTCATCAACATCCTCTTTATAATCCTCGATGACAAACTGATGCCATGCTTGGTAGTGGGCAATGTGTCCACGTACTCTTTGATGATATTTTTTTAGAAATGAAATCTTGCCTCCAGTGCTTCTGGGTATACTGATTAGGAGCCTCTGTCCAACTCATCCTGTAACATGCGCAACTTAGTCGTGAGAAAGGTCAGACCGACGATATACATCAAGATGTTCTCTGTGCTGACTTGCAAATTTGCACTGTTGGCCATGAGAATCAACTCATCAAAGTACATGTGGAGCTCCACTCCAACTCGGTTCTTCTTTTTGTCCTCAGTGAGTGTACCAATTAACAAGGTGCCATACTTTCTCACTACGACATACAAACTCCTAAAAAATTGTGCATATGAAGCCTCAACATTGGTCATGAGCTGTGGGAGTTCCTCATAGTTCCAGATCAAACTGTGGATGCCTGCTTTGTCCAAATCCACCTACAGCTTCATCATCTTGTGCAAGTGAAGTGGGGCTCCCTTGTACATCATTGTCCATGTTTTTACATGATCAATAACAACATGTATATCTGTGAATGTTAGAACTATCTTGGTGTAGCACTGTTGATGACCATGTATATGGAAAGCTTCCTTGTGCACGGTGACAAACATATCATACAGTCTCTACATGACTGTCTCAAGAGTGGATACTTCAAGAAGTATGGATTTCTTCATCGCTGGTCTGGCGGATCTTCTTGATTATTCCTCTCTCTTCCTGGTTGCTTGCAATTCCTTACCCATGCACTTGTTTTCTTCTATGTAGAATTGAACACTCGAGATTCTGCCTTCGGCATAAGCCTTTATAGCATCGGCCAATGTAATTGGATGCCTTTGTACATCTAACACAATCACCCATTGTTCAAAGTGCACAAGTAACACATGCTCATCCAGGGTGTGCACTCTACGTTCATTTACAACTCTATGTTGTGACTCATCAGAAATTTTCTCCTAGGATAGGCTTTCATCCAACAAGATAAGCCCTCCAAATGGCTCCCACGGGTTGCAACTCAAATTGACCCAAAACTAGTTGAAACAATGAACCAACACAAGAAACAAATGTTGCTCCAAGTCTGATATCACTACTGTCCCTGGGTAGGGCACTTGTATTCTACAACAACCCTCAATCCACCACTCGAACAATGCTTGATCCAGTGTGACCTTATTAAGGAAGGGTCCTCCAATAATGCCTTGTTGTTCTGGGTACTTTTTAGCCCCAAAACATCCCACGTTGCCCCTGTTTTGAAGTGGTTAGGCCTACGGCCTACCACAATCCCTGCTGGCACCTACAATCCACCTAAGAAAAACTTCCCTTACCTCTTTGTTTCCCAAAACAAACCTGCGTTCACCCTTCTTCAACCCATCCTTAAAACCCAACTCCTCAAACCTCTATCAATAATTTGATTTCCTCAATTTAGTCCTGAAACAAATCTTAATTTCCTCACTTCCTCATCCTTCTTGTTGCAGCTTCCATAGAGTTACCTTTCTCCCTTAGCCAAGTTACTTGGGCTCCTTTGATGAGCTCTTGTGATGCACCAATGTATGAGTAAAATGACTCATCTCAACTCCTATATATACGCATAGAAAGGGCTCAAAAATTCATTGTGGGGCTTGTACAACTGTCACATGCCTTCTTAATACCAATCTGACCTAGACTACTCATGTGCAAACTCGTGGAGGGAAATGTTCCCCTAGGGATTTTTGGGTTGAAACCCTAACAGACTGAAAGTTTTCTATTCAAAGAAGCACACATTCACACAAACATTATGCTATTATAAGCAAATTCTATTGTAAAGGGTACGAACCTTAGGTCCTACGTTTGAGAAGACGTTTAGGGTCCAAACCCTTCTTGGAGTTCCCTTCTTCTCTTTTGTCCTGCAAAACAACCAATTCAAAGAACACAGCAGTATATGGACAAAAAATTATAAAGAAACCATCTTCATGTTATAAATAATGGTAGTTAGTTATGAAATCCAAATAACCATTTACATATGAATTCTAAACATGAATATCATTAACATAAAGAAGATTCATTTCGGGAACCAAGACACGTGTTTCTTTTATTATAGACAAATAAAGTACATAAAAAAGGAATATTTTCACCTGACTCACCTACAACAGGCTCCAAGCAAAGCTTCCTTCCGGATCCGTTCCAGCCTCAAGCCTTTAACAAACTCCTTCCATGACTCTCTCCATGATGTCATAAATGGTGGATGAACATCAACACACAAGGAAACAAAGGTTTCCTGGACAAATGGGGGAAGTGCAGAAGGCACAAGGGACTTCAGACCTGGTCAGGGGAAAAATCTTAGCATAATAACCTTTCTCTCTCTTCTCTCCTCCCTTAGGCCTTCCCTTTGAGGTCTTTTTATACCTCTCCCAAAGTAGTTTTTTAGTTGGGAGTTGGTTGGGAACAGTTGGGCCACCGACACTACAAGACGATCAGCAGGTAAAACCCGCGATCTCCGCCTGAAAATAAGGAATTTTATATTTTTTTAAGTGTTTTAATACATATACGCGGGTTGGATATACACAGACCCATGTATACACACGTTTAACTCAGGGCAATGTCGCGTATAAGGGATAAAACACTGTTTTATAAATTTTATGACTAGGTCTGGAAGGAGGGGTTGCCCTAGGCCATGAGTACAACATCACAAACCATAAGAGTGAGATTTGGAGCTATAACAGATCCCCCCTAATATATGAGGTCAGAAGGGGCACATGATGGCCGAAATATATTATGCGAGTACATGGAAAGGAAGTCTGTCAAAAACCGAGGAGGACTTCACCAGAATTCAGCCTACCAAGCCACCAAAGGAGATCAGAAAGAAACACTATCTGAGGCGGGCATACCCATGCTCAGAAAAAGTAAAGCATGTCCGCATATCAAGTACAAGCGGATCCACTAAGTATACAAGTATAAATGACTGAAAGATACATAATGGATCATCTGATCATAATAGACAAGTACATGTCTGAATATCACATATAAGACTGTTAATGATGCTGAAAGATGCAACGGATCACTGATATCAAAGACTGATCCCAAAAGGTACCAACTGAACATGATGGAATAGGATGGTACTACACTGCAAACTCAGGTGCCAGCATATAGAATGCCGCCATGACTGACTGCAACATACAAAGTGGAGTGGTATCAACTAGCAGCAACAGGAGAAACTATCAAGTGAACCAATGAATGCTGATACAACCTGATGTCTTCACCGACCGCCGCGGTACATTTCTACACCATGGGAATAAATGATCTGAAGTCAACCATGTGAGAAATCATTTGATTACCGGTCATTGATGTATACCATTAACAAACGCGAGACTACTCACTGATAATAATAATGAGCGTCAAGGTACCCAGTACAATCTAACAAGTGTGAATAGATGAGCTGGAGTTGAACACCTGTAAGAATCTATCGATCAGGAGACAATGATGATTTCCCAGTGTCGATAGCGAAGGATCTGCCACTAATGACTGCAAACCCCAAGGTACTGCCAAATGGACTCTAGATCTTTGCCCCAGAGCAATGAGTCAAAGTGTTATGAAACCAGCTCAAGAAAAGATAGAAAAGATAGATCAACGCCTTAGAATTCAGCCTCTTCGAGGGGGCAACCTCCTTTACATTACATAAATGAACAATTCTTTGATGATTCAAATGAAAAAACCTCCTTTCTATATATAGGAGTCTAAGGAGTCACAATATAATCCAGCCGACCTAACAATAATAATATAAAGCCACAAAAATAACAATAGAGGGATTCTATGGGGCACAAAAATAACAATATGGGGGTAATAGGGGCACAACAATATAAATAAGGGGTATAACTACAATAGTAATGGGGTAATCACTAGTATTATAGGGACCCAACATGCCCCTCTCCTTCAAAAAAGTGTTGTCCTCAACGCTTGAGTAGTTCTGGATACTTCTGCATAAAATTCTCATCCTCCCATGTGGAATCTTCAGCGGATAAGTTCTTCCACTTGATAAGATACTCTGAAATTGATCGATTTCGTAGCTGTCGAGTTCTTGTTTCTGTGACTGCTTCCGGTTCCAATATAATTTTTCCTTCCTCGTCAAGTTCTGGCAATATTGTTTGAATTGGGAGCTTGTCACCTATAACCTTCTTTAAACATGAAACATGGAAAACTGGGTGCAATCGAGAAGCTGCAGGAAGCTCCAATTTGTATGCCATAGTACCAATCTTTTGCAACACCTTGTACGGACCATAATACTTTGGTGATAATTTATTATCCTTCTTAGCTTGCTTTAGGGACATTTGCTTATATGGTTGTAGCCGTAGGAATACCCAATCACCTACATCAAAACTTCTTTCACTGCGATGTTGATCTGCCTGTTGTTTCATTCTATTTTGTGCCAACACGAGGTTATCCTTTAAGAGTTGGAGGACTTGTTGTTGATGTTCGATGTGATGTTCCACTGCCTGAACCTTAGAATTTTCTCTTAAATATGATGTGATGGATGGTGGTTGATACCCATAAAGTGCCATAAATGGGGTCATTTTTGTTGCTGTATGGAAGGAAGTGTTATACCACCATTCAGCCAGAGGCAACCATTTGACCCATTGTGTCTGTTTATCAGATACAAAGCAACGAAGATATCCTTCCAAACATTTGTTTACTATCTCAGTTTGCCCATCAGATTGAGGATGATAAGATGAGCTATGAGCTAACTGAGTACCAAGACAAGAAAATAATTCTGTCCAAAAATTTCCAGTGAAAATGGGATCTCTGTCACTTACAATAATCTTTGGGTTTCCATGTAGCTTTTGAACTGTTTCCATAAATGCAGTAGAAACTGTACTGGCTTTAAATGGATGTGATAATGCACAAAAGTGTGCATACTTGGTAAGTCTGTCAACTACCACCATGATGACACTCTTTCCCTCAGACTTGGGTAAACCTGTGATAAAATCCATTGAAACCTCCTCCCAACGTTGGCTTGGAATGGATAAAGGTTGTAATAGACCCGGTGTCTTAATTGTTTCAACTTTATTTTGTTGGCAAACCAAACATTCCGCCACAAACTTTTGAATATCTGATTTAAGGCCATCCCAAAAAAATTCCTTCTTAACCCTGTGGTAAGTTTTTAAAAATCCTGAGTGCCCTCCTAAGGGAGAAGTGTGCAATTCCATAAGAATCTTTTGTTTTAGCTGGGAATTCTTACAGAGGTATAAGCGATCTTTGTACCATAACGAATCATTTTGCCAGCTAAATGTATCAGAAGTACTGGAATCTTGTTGTAGCTTTCGAATAAGTGCCCACACTTCTTCGTCATTCTTCCATTCCTCCCTTGCTTCGTTTATCCAATCTGGTTGGATAATAGAAATGGCACACAACAATGCTTCCACATCCTCATCCTTTCTTGAGAGTGCATCTGCCACCACATTTTGCTTCCCTTTTTTGTAGATGATTTCAAAGTCATAACCCAACATCTTTGTGACCCACTTTTGTTGCTCTTCAGAGGATAATCTTTGTTCTAAAAAGTATTTAAGGCTATCATGATCCGTTTTTACCTTGAAGTGTCTTCCCATTAGGTAGGGTCGCCATTTCTTAAGTGCATGGAGTATTGCCAACATTTCCTTCTCATAAATAGCTTTGCTTAAAAACTTTCCCTTGATTGGACGACTTTCAAAAGCAATGGGTCTTTCATCTTGCATTAGAACAGCACCAATTCCATTTCCTGAAGCATCACATTCCACAATAAAGGTTTTTGTGAAGTCCGGTGTAGCTAAGACCGGTGCTTGGCACATTGCCTCTTTAAGATGTTCAAAGGCCTTTGTTGCTTCCGGAGTCCATGAAAATGAATCTTTCTTCAATAATGTTGTTAGAGGTGCTGCTATTCTCCCATAATTCTTAACAAACTTGCGATAATACCCTGTCAACCCAAGAAATCCTCGCAGATGCTTTATGGATGTGGGGATTTTCCATTCCTTAATGGCTTTAATTTTGCTAGGGTCTACCTTAACTCCTTCATGAGATACAATATGACCCAAATATTCCACCTCCTGGACTCCAAAGAAACATTTGGATCTTTTTGCATATAATTGTTTCTCCTCCAATAGTTGTAGCACCCTGTCAACATGTTCAACATGATCCTTCCAAGACTTGCTGTAGATTAGTATATCATCAAAAAATACTAACACAAATTTTCTAAGGAATGGTTTGAAAATTGAATTCATCAAACCTTGAAATGTTGAAGGTGCATTGGTAAGGCCAAAAGGCATGACCAAAAATTCATAATGACCCTCATGAGTTCTAAATGCCGTTTTCGGAATGTCTTCAATCTTCATTCTGATTTGATGATATCCCGAACGAAGATCCAACTTGGTGAAGTAAATTGATCCATGCAATTCATCCAGTAATTCATCAATGACAGGAATGGGGAACTTATCTTTAATAGTGAGCTTGTTGAGCTCCCTATAATCTGGACACATGCGCCATGATCCATCCTTCTTGTGCACCAATACTACTGGAGCTGAGAAAGAACTTTGACTCGGTTGAATTATACCAGCCTCTAGCATTTCTGCAACCATACGTTCAATTTCACTTTTTTGGACATAGGGATATCTGTACGGCCTGATGTTTGGAGGAACACTTCCTGGAATCAGATGAATAGCATGATCATGATCACGCATAGGTGGGAGACCTTTGGGAGTCTCAAATACCTTGGAATGATTGTCCAGGACTTTTTGGAGATCTGGAGAAATAGATGATTCCAATGTGGAAACATCTAGCGAACATAATTGTGCAATTACACCTCTTTGCTCCTTTTTTAGAAGCTTTGTCATGCCATTAGAGCTGATTATCTTTCCTGGTTTCCCTGCAATACCCCTTAATTCAACTTCCTTTCCTTCCATAGAAAATTTCATGAAAAGTTCTTGAAAATTAAAAGCTATTGTACCCAAGGATTGTAGCCATTGGACTCCTAGTACAACATCAGCACCTCCCATTGGAATGGAAAGCATTGGGCTAGTCAATACATATTCTCCCATGGATAGCTTGATATTATGGCACTTTCCAGAGCAATTTATTGTTCCTCCATTTGCAATCATCACTTGACACTCTGGTGCTGGATATAGGAAGCAATTCAATTCTTTTGCTACCCTACAATGAATAAAATTGTGGGTGCTTCCTGAATCAATCAACACTATTACCTTTTTCTTCTTGATTTGTCCTTCTATCTTGATGGTTTGAGGAGTGGTAATTCCCGCCAATGCATTACAAGATATGGTCGGATTTATTTGTTCTTCATCTAGGCTTTGTTCCTGGAATATATCCTCTTCTTTTGACCTTTCTTGCTCCTTTTCTTCTTCCTCTTCACAATCTATGTAGAATAATTTCTTCTCAGCACACTTATGACCTTTTGTGTATTTGCTATCACAATTGTAACAAAGCCCTTTTGCTCTTTTTTCTTCCAATTGTTGTGGTGTCAACCTTGTAGGTTGTGGAAGACTAGGGGCAACAACACTTCCGTCTTTATAGTTGTGAGTGGTATGCTTCCTAGTTGCCATAATTTTGCTTTCCATTTTTCTTGCTAACCTGAATGCCTTCTCTAATGAATCAGGTTCCCAAAGGCGAACATCATGTTGGATATTATCCTTTAAAGACCCTATGAACACATCAATCCTATGCTCCTCTGGAATATCTTTTACCCTTATGTTCAATTTTTGGAACTCCTCAATGTGCTCCATTATTGAACCCTTTTGTTTGAGACTTATCAATTGGCTAAAAAAAGTGTTGCTTTTTGTATCTTCATAATGTGCTATCAATTCTTCCGTAAAAATTGCCCAAGTGATAAATTGTTTACGAGAGCAAAGCCATTGATACCATACAAACTGATTTGGTTCCAAATATACAGTTGCCATACGTACCTTTTGTGTGTTTTGCACATTATTGAGATCGAAGAATTGCTCCATCTGTAATATCCATGTGGCGGGATCCTTGCCATCAAACTTCCTCATATCGATTTTTGGAATATGGTGATTCTTCGATCCAACATTAGCATCTATGGAATCATGATTAACATTTCTTTTGTTCTCATCATGAGTTTCCTTTACTACCTTTTCACCATTAGTGACCCTTTCTTGTAGCAAATTCTTCAATTCTTCCATGTCTGTCTTCAAATCTATCTTCAAATCATCCATCTTAGCTTCCATGCCCTTTATCTTAGATTCCATGCCATTTATCTTAGATTCCACGCCACTTATCTTAGCTTCTGTTAGCTTTTGTGAGCGTGACATTTGTTGCACTTGTTCTTGTAATTTTGATATATCATGTAGCATTTCTTCCTCTTCTTCATGAGTCATGCTAGAGCTTTCAGGTTCCTTACTAGGTGTTTGCATTTTCTTTCCTCGGGGCATCAGTTACCGATAATAATGCTTTACTATGCCCTTTGAATTCTGTTAAACCAAGCTTACACAAAAATTAAAAAAAAACTACACACCTTTTTTCACTTTATAGAAGCCTGATATTGAATCTGATGTATCTCTGTAATTTCAGATCATCTAGTTCTGAAATTGCTACCTGTAGTAGCTTCTGCGTCCTCTTTCCAATGCCACAAGTCTGAGCCAAATTGGATTCTCCAAGGAAGAGTTATGTGAAATCTCCCACAGTGACTTGCTTTTAGACTGGTTCAGTAGAGCGAACTTGTACGACGTGCCACGAGTCACTGTTTCAACCTTTGAATCTGAAACAAACAAAAAAGAAACTACAGTCCGTCCTCTTTCTGTACCTTCTTACGAAATTTCAATCCGATCCCCAGAGAGAAAGTTATGACGATTTTCCCCAGGTCACCTGTTTTGAATGTAATTCAGGAGTCTGCAAAAAGACCAACTTCCTCAGATCATATCTCCGAAAATATCGCGCAAAAAGCTCTGAAATTCGGACCCAAGGTTCAGCGTGATTTCTTCTCAAATGGGTTTTTTTGCGACTTCTGAAACGTCACAGAAAAAAAGTTATAGCGAAAATTCCACGATGACCTGTTTGGAGCAGCGAAACCCTAGAATCCAAAGCTCTGATACCAAATGTTATGAAACCAGCTCAAGAAAAGATAGAAAAGATAGATCAACGCCTTAGAATTCAGCCTCTTCGAGGGGGCAACCTCCTTTACATTACATAAATGAACAATTCTTGGATGATTCAAATGACAAAACCTCCTTTCTATATATAGGAGTCTAAGGAGTCACAATATAATCCAGCCGACCTAACAATAATAATATAAAGCCACAAAAATAACAATAGAGGGATTCTATGGGGCACAGAAATAACAATATGGGGGTAATAGGGGCACAACAATATAAATAAGGGGTATAACTACAATAGTAATGGGGTAATCACTAGTATTATAGGGACCCAACACAGAGTCGATAGGGAAAGATCCGATAGAAGGAAGGCATTAAGGCATCCTTCATAAATCCAGCGCGAGTGTAACTCGCAGGCCAATAATGTGGAAGGAATATGATGAAAAATATGTAGTAACCCAACTGAAGTACGTTTCAGGCGTACACAAGATGTGGCTAGCGCACGACAGAAACCCTCTGAACCAACCAATAATGAAAGCTGACATAGAGGCGAGGTATCCACCAATAGGGTCAAATGGAAACCAAGGTACTGCACGAATCCCAATGTGTGATAATGTAAGCTGATGTCGAACACAAGGGAAAACACTTAGTCAAAGACCCATGATACTGATCGATGCTGAGCACAAGGTGACCTATTAATAATGAAAATAGGGCTAGGGTGTAGCTCTAGGCTTGTCCTCAGAGCAAGGTGTCGTCGTCAATAAGGACAAGACCTGCCAGCAAGAAGTCAATGGAGACCTTCTCAAACCGGCACGAGTAAAGGACCAATATAATTGATGTGATGATAGACATGACACTGAAAACCAGGGATGGCTGACTGAAAAATGAGTCTAGAGACACCGCAGAGAGGCCGACTCAGGCTAACTTTCCTTGAACAAAAGCACGAATCAATGTGACTATGTGGCAGCATATGATGACTCTGTATAAGTTCGCCATGCAAGAGGCACGAATGAACCCTCCATATGATTGGAAGAGATAACCAATCGGGGGAGAACTGACTCAATAACAAGGTTATGGCATACCTAAGTCACACTAAATCCCACCCATGTGGAGGAGACTTTGTTTTGAGTGCTTTGTTCAAGGGCGACACGACTGACTCTAGCTGCCAACAATAAATGGAAATACTGTCCCATTCCCGCTCTTTTTGGAATATTTTTTTTTTTGTCTTTTTCTGTTAAGCCGGAAAAAGAATAAAAAAATGCTATGGTACAGTGGAAAGAACGAGTATCAGTGAAACAGATGATCTAGTTCCTGGAAATGGAACATTCCTATGCTCAATGAAGGGAGGTGAAAACTGGTCAGTGACACTCAAAGGTGTGTTCCTTCCACGGGTCAAGGTTTGTCAAGCTGCAAAAGTCAAAGATATGCAAGGTTGATTTTGCAGTCGTCATGGTCAAAAGTTGGCTTAAACACGAGTCCAAGTGGAGCTGGATCTAGGCCAGAAGGTGCAAGTGGTCAACATGCAATGCAGTAGTACAACTCAACACAAAGGAGCCTCTAGGCTATAAGGCCAGAACAAAGCGGAGAAGCTAAGAGGAATGAGTCTTCAACGCATAAGTCATGGCGGGACTACAGAGGACTCCCGAGCCTACTCAATAGAGCAGCATGGGCAACAAACGTCAGTGAGGTGCTAACTACGATGCCCATGTAAAGGATGGCTCTACCATCGTGTCATGATTTAAAGAATCGGCGAGTGAAAATAGCTTACGAACCATAACACAATGGGATCGACCCTATGGCAGATGTATCGGCAAATGGAGGCTAGTATGCATAATGCAACGGAAAAAATGGTGTCCCTAACCTATACGCCAGTGAGAAAACGATACCTGCCATGACGGGTCAGCAGTCATGGAACCGTCCTGAAACTGAAAAACGTCCAAAATGTCCTGAAAAACAAACCATTCTCGACATTCCAAGCTCCCAAGTTAAAAGTCACATGAGGCCAAACAAAATAAAATTATGAAAAAAATTTGCATTTTCAAAACTTATAAAAAGCATTTTGGACTCACCATTTTTACCATTTTAGTTTGAGAGCAAAGGATTTGGAGCAAAAGGAGCAAACTTCCCGCAGCCAGATTCAATCGTTCAAATTCGTCAAAAACCTCCACGTAACTCTTATACTTAGCTTGCAATTGATTGTGACAGGTTTTAAGATTTTTGATTGATGTTTCACCGTTGAACTTTTGTCAAAAATTTCCTCACGGCATATACGCGGGTTGGTAATATTGAACCCGCGTACACGCAGGCCCTATACGCGACTGTGTGCACAGGGACCCGCGTATACGCCGCGAACCATTTTTAAACAAAAACTAACTGTTTTAAATAGATTTTTTCTCAAGATGCCTGTCACGTGGCGTGAAAGAAAGCACACGGCGGTAGATAATGAAGTTATGAACAGTCCTGAAGCATTAAATGCCCTACGGGGATGCAGTTTGCTTAAATTTTTCAAACTTCCAAATATGAAAGCGAACACGCGTCTGCTTGAGATGCTCATTGATTATTGGGACGTCGAGGAGGAAGCCTTTATGATCGGTCAGATGCCGCTTAGGGTAGAAGTGGAGGATATCTATTTTATCACGGACCTTTCCCAAAGGGGAGAGGTAGTACATTCCCAGGGCAGGACACGGAATAGCCTCACGATAGAGGACTATGTACAAATATATTGCCCGAGACATCCCAAGAAGGTTGGGAGCCAGATTTCTATCACACATGTGGCAAGTTTGTCACTTAGGATAATCCTGTTCACCATAGCTCGAGTGAACGGATCATCCTCTCTGCATCAGGTGTCACGGGTCATCATGAGCGTGGCAGTTGACTCTCTCACTACTGTGTTCGACTGATGTACTCCTCTCCTGGCCAACATGAAGAGCCGGCTCACTTCTATCAGGAGGGGACAGGCCAAGAACTTTGGATATGGGACTATCTTATGTACTTTCTTTTTTGAGAAGGTTCCCGGACTCTACCCCAGGGTAGCAGTTTCCGTCAGCACCCCACGCGATCGACGCATGGGCCGGTGGGCTGATCTGATGAAACGTCTGGGGGGTGGGGAGATCCCAAGGACTACCTTCGATGATGATTTCTTCACCTGGTGGGATCAGCAGATCATCGTCGTGGATGACTATCCCTATGTTGGGCTGGATTTCCGAGGAGATGCTGAGCTAGTGTTACCACCGAACGCAGCATGGGGCGAGATTTGTAAGAATTTTTTGATTTTATGATTTTTAGGGATTTTTCAAATATAATGATGCATTTTGAAAAATATTTTTGATGAGATTCAAATGACTGATATGATGATCATGTTCCATATATTGGGCCGGTGCGACCAGATGGGTTCCCACGGCATGGATGGCATGGCCAAGGAGCTGAAGAGGCGGCTGCTGATACAAAACGGACTCTAAACAATGTCTAGCGACAATTGGCGAGGCTGAGCTGTCGATTCCCGATGGCCGCCATAGAGGACCTTCCTGAGGATATGTAGCATCATGTGGTTGGCATGCCACGTGACTGGGTTCACACTTTTCAGCGTGTGGCCACTGCGATAGTTACATACTTAGATGCTCATCCTGAGCCGAGGCATTAGATATGCCGGACATGATTATGGGCATTTGAGTCCCAAATTTTGTATAATTTTTGGACACACATATGTACACTCGAGACTACTTTATGAAGTGGGTTGAGGCCATGCCTACTTATAAGAACGATAGTGACACGGAAATATACACTCCACTCCCCTCCCCAGTGGAGTCGCCAATTCTGGTGGAGGGAAATGTTCCCCTAGGGATTTTTGAGTTGAAACCCTAGCAGATTGAAAGTTGTCTATTCAAAGAAGCACACAATCACATAGCCATTATGCTATTATAAGCAAATTCTATTGTAAAGGGTACGTACCTTAGGTCCTATGTTTGAGAAGACCTTTAGGGTCCAAACCATTCTTGGAGTTCCCTTCTTCTCTTTTGTCCTGCAAAACAACCAATTCAAAGAACACAGCAGTCTATGGACAAAAACTTATAAAGAAACCATCTTCATGTTATAAATAAAGGTAGTTAGTTATGAAATCCAAATAACCATTTACATGTGAATTCTAAAGATGAATATCATTAACATAAAGAAGATTCATTTCGGGAACCAAGACATGTGTTTCTTTTATTATAGACAAATAAAGTACATAAAAAAGGAATATTTTCACCTGAATCACCTTCAGCAGGCTCCAAGCAAAGCTTCCTTCTGGATCCATTCCAGCCTCAAGCCTTTAACAAACTCCTTCCATGACTCTCTCCATGATGTCATAAATGGTGGATGAACATCAAGACACAAGGAAACAAAGGTTTCCTGGACAAATGGGGGAAGTGCAGAAGGCACAAGGGACTTCAGACCTGGTCAGGGGAAAAATCTCAGCATAATAACCTTTCTCTCTCTTCACTCCTCCCTTCGGCCTTCCCTTTGAGGTCTTTTTATACCTCTCCCAAAGTAGTTTTTTAGTTGGGAGTTGGTTGGGAACAGTTGGGCCACGGGCACTAACAGGCGATCAGCAGGTAAAATCCGCGATATCCGCCGG
The DNA here is from genome assembly GCA_031772625.1 of Pinus tabuliformis. Lineage (NCBI taxonomy): Eukaryota > Viridiplantae > Streptophyta > Pinopsida > Pinales > Pinaceae > Pinus > Pinus tabuliformis. Next base: position 896,181,314 of record CM062807.1, on the reverse strand, counting down.
AAAATAAGGAATTTTATATTTTTCTAAGTGTTTTAATACATATACGCGGGTTGGATATACACAGACCCGCGTATACACGCGTTTAAATCAGGGCAATGTCGCGTATAAGGGATAAAACACTGTTTTTTAAATTTTATGACCAGGTCTGGAAGGAGGGGTTGCCCTAGGCCATGAGTACAGCATCACAAACCATAAGAGTGAGATTTGGAGCTATAACACAAACCCAACGATAAACTTCAAAAATTGATATATCACTAAGGACAACTCGTAATTCGACGATTCTTGAAGCGTTGGATTTGATTTTCCACCCTCTATCATCTCATACCATAAGAAGTCCAAATTTCTACATGGAAATTCCCCAAATCATGATGGGTGAAAAATGTTGGAAATAATACTGAGAGGGGGGGTGAATCAGTATTATCTAATTCTTTTAATAAATCTTCTTTATTTGTTCTTTGAATTATTTTTGCATGTCAGTACCATAAAATAATGAGCATGAACAAAAGAAAATAGATAGTCACACCAAAGAACACAAGATGTAAGGTGGAAACCCAATGTGGGTGAAAACCACCTGCTGCAATATGTCTCTATCTTCTTTCAAATTAGAAACTCCTTTTACAATGGTTTTGTACTGGTGCAGTCCTTTACCAGTACGCAGGCTGCAACCTGCAGAGAGCTACAACTCTCTCTCTCGTTTTCCAGTCTCTCCTGGAAGGGAGCTACAACCCCCTACTTCTTTACAAGGACCACTTTTCATAAATTTTCAAACTGGATCCATAAGCATCAAATGATCATCAAGTATAAGAGAATCACCCAGTCAACTGTAGTAACCAGATCGACAATAATAGGACCAAACCCAGAACAAAACAATGATAAACAAAGATTTTAAGAGAAGTAAGCACCCTGCTCAACTGCTCGCCTGCTTACGTAAGCACCCTGCTCAACTGCTTGCCTGCTTACAGTACTCACCCTGCTCAACTGCTTGCCTGCTTACAGTACGCACCCTGCTCAACTGCTCGCCTGCTTACGTACGCACCCTGCTCAACTGCTAGCCTGCATACCTCGCTCTGAGTCCATTGAACTGCCTGCGGACCTCCGCACCTGCAACCCTTCTGTTCCTGCGTATGTACGCACCTGAAACGCTTTGTTCCTGCGTATGTACGCACTTTTTCTTTCACTGTACCTGCGTACCTTCGGGCATAGATGATTTCAAGACTTTAGAAATAACCGAGACAGTCAGATCTACAGATCTGAACATGCGCCAAAAAGATCTCAATCCATCAGTAGATTCGCCTTATTTAGATCTAGACATACTCCCAAGAGAGATCATAATATGTCAGATCTAGCCCTCATAAGATATTCAACCCAAAACATGCTCAAGCCAAATGATCTCCTTTGCTTTATATAGGAAATCTCTTCCTTAAATCATGGATCAATACCACGAGCCGACACCATAATAACACAATACCGTCGGCTAAATACCAAGAGTAAAACATAAGAAAACCCCACATGTGAATTTCTTTGCCTTGAAATGTGTGCACTGGGGGTACCCACCTCCTGAATGGGATAACTGCTGGTATGTGCGCACTTTATGTAACACTGACCTGCGTGTACGCACCTTATGTAAGGTGTACCTGCGTACCCCTTATTTTCTTCAATATTTGATAGCTGATCATCAATCTCTGCTGCTGACTTGAAGTACTGTGATCTATCACCTGAATGGGTTGCCATCAAGGACAACACTTTAGCCATAATGCCAACAATCTCCCCCTTTGGACTTGATGGCAACTTCAAAGCTTCAGCTTCATTCTCCCCCTTTGACATCAAGGGCAAAGGGTTATGCTCCCCCTAAGAACATGCTCCCCCTGAATATGAACCAGATTTGCAACGAAGAACCATAATCCACCATGAAAGAGATAGAGACATATTGCAGCTACTTCCAAGATCTCCTTCTGCACATCCTCCATAATGCCAACAATGCATTATATGCTCCCCCTAAACCTGTACCATCAATCAGAAGAGGTTTAGCAATAAGATGATGCATCAACAACCCCCAGCTTTTGCCTGAGGTATTCAAAAGTGTCCCTGGGCAATGGTTTGGTGAGAATATCAGCAACTTGTTCCTTAGAAGGAACATACTCCAACTTGACCTTCTGTTCAAGCACTTGTTCCCGAAGAAAATGATACTTGATTGGTATGTGCTTGGTTTTTGAATACATAACAGGATTCTTTGAGATGCTGACTGCACTTGTGTTATCACATAAGATGGGGATTGGTGGTGTACAAGTGATTTGAAAATCTTGCAAAGTCTGCATCATCCAAAGGAGTTGGGTGCAACAAGATGCAGCAGCAACATATTCCGCTTCAGCTGTAGACAAGGCAATCGAACTTTGTTTCTTACTGAACCAAGATACCAGTCTGGAACCCATAAAGAACGCACCACCACTTGTGCTTTTCCTGTCATCCATGCTTCCGGCCCAATCTGCATCTGTATAAGCATGAAGTGTAAGATCTGTATCTCTAGGATACCATAAGCCATAATTTTGAGTCCCTTGAAGATATTTGAAAATTCTCTTCACTGCCTGAAGATGAGTCTCCTTTGGATTTGCCTGAAATCTTTCAACTATTCCAACTGCATGCATGATGTCTGGTCGGGTACCTGTCAAATAAAGTAAACTTCCAATCATAGATCTGTAGGTTGGTTGATGTACTGCTGCAGATCCATCATTTGCACTGAGGCTACATCCTGTGACCATGGGTGTACATACTGGTTTTGCATCTTCCATACCATATTTCTTCAAAATCTGTTTGAGATACTTGGTTTGAGATAAAAAGATTCCTACTTCTTTTTGTTGGATTTGCAAACCAAGGAAATATGTCAGTTCTCCTAGCAAGGACATTTCAAATTCTTTCTGCATGACCAAGGAAAAGTTTTCACTCATAGCTTCTTCATTGCTCCCAAAAATAATGTCATCTACATACACAACAAGTATTAGCAATTTGTCATTTTCAACTTTTATATAAAGATTGCTATCTGCCGATCCTTTTGAAAAGCCTTGTTCATGAAGATATTTGTCCAAATGGTAGTACCAAGCCCTTGGAGCTTGTTTGAGACCATAGAGAGCCTTTTTCAATCTGCATACAAGATTTGGATCATTTCCAAGAATGAACCCATCTGGCTGTTCAATGTACACTTCTTCTTCCAAGTCTCCATTCAGAAAGGCTGATTTCACGTCCATTTGAAATACTTTGAAGTTTTGAAAACTTGAGAGAGCAAGGAACATTCGGATGGCCTCAAGTCTTGCAACAGGAGCAAAGGTTTCTTCAAAGTCTATTCCTTCTTGCTGCGCATACCCTTTACAAACAAGTCTGGCTTTGTTTCTAATTACTTCTCCATTTTCATTCAATTTGTTTTTGAAGACCCATTTTGTCCCGATAACATTCTTATCTTCTGGTCTAGGAACCAGCTCCCAAGTGTTGTTCTTTTCGATCTGCTCAAGTTCTTCATCCATTGCTTTCACCCAACATTCATCTTTGCATGCCTCTTTCACATTTTTTGGTTCAGTAGAGGAGAGTAATGCCAAATAGCTTGAAGCTTCTGCAACGGTTCTTCTTGTTTGTACACCTGCTTCTTTCTGCCCCATAATCTGAGATTCTGGATGGTTCTTCTGAAAATATCTGGATGGAGTCTTTTCTTCTATTCTTGTTTGCTCCTCTGGTTCTTCTTGAGGTTCTTCTTGAGGTTCTCCTTCTTCATCATTCTGTCGTTGGGGGTAGCCTTCATCTTCTTCGATGTCTTCATGATGTACTTGCCTAGGAATGTATCCCTTCTCATCAACCACTACATCAATGTTGTCAACAATTCTGCCAAGTCTTTTATTGTAGCATTTGTATGCTTTGCTATGTGGAGAGTAACCAAGAAGAATTCCTTCATCTGCTCTAGGTTCAAGTTTGCCAAGCTGCTCATCAGTATTCTTGATATAGCATTTTCTCCCAAAGATTTTGAAGTGCTTTACTGAAGGAGTCCTACCACTCCAGAGCTCATGAGGAGTTTGAGTGTTGTTCACCCAGACATTTGTTTTATTGAGAATAACAACTGCAGCATGTGCAGCTTCACCCCAGAAAGTTGCGGGAGTTCCTGACTCATCAAGCATAGCACGAGCCATTTGTTGGACTGTTCTGTTCATTCTTTCCACAACTCCATTTTGCTGAGGAGTTCTTGCTGTAGAGAATTCTCTTCTTATCCCATGTTCTTCACAGAAATCGAAAAATTCATTTGAAGTAAATTCCCCACCTCTGTCGGATCTGAGGCACTTAATTTTGTGACCTGATTCATTTTCAACAAAGGCTTTGAAGGATTTGAATTTTTCGAATGCTTCATCTTTGTGCTTCATAAGTCCTAACCAGACAAACCTGGAGAAATCGTCAATGAATAATATCAAGTATTCTTCTCCTCGAGGTGTTCTTTTCCTGAAAGGACCGCATGTATCTGTATGTACTAGCTCAAGAGGCATGCTAGCTGATCCTTCTTTCTCTGGAAAGTTAGTTCTGGTTTGTTTTCCAAACTGACATGATTTTCATATGGTGTTGTCAGGAATTTTGATATCTGGAAGATCGCGAACTGCCTGATATTTGCATGCTTTCCTTATTTGTGAAAAGCTTAGATGTCCCAACCTCCGATGCCATAACCAGTGCTCATCATCCTTGCTTAGATAGCATTGTTGTTGTCCTTCTTCAAATATGTACAGATTATTTGGAGTTCTTTTGCCTTTGATCACTGTTTTACCTGTATCAAGATCACGAACAAGACATCCATTTGATCTGAATATAACCTCGGTTCTTTGATCACACATCTGGCTGACACTTAGAAGATTATGCTTCAATCCATCAACATACAAAACATTTCCAGCCTTGACCTTTTCTTTTAACTGAGCAATGCCTTTTCCTTTTATAGTTGCAGGAGTATCATTTCCAAAAGAGACTTTCTTTCCCTTTTCTAGAGTAGAATAAGACTCAAGTTTTTCTTTATCACCTGTCATATGCTTCGAACATCCACTGTCAATGTACCATAGATTTTCTTGTCCCTCTGCATAAAATGCTATCCCACATCTTTCTGTTTGAGGTTCCTTTATTCTCCATGTTTTGGTGCTTGAGGCTTGTTCCTTTTCTGCTGAAACCTGCTCCTGCATTCAGAGTCTTCATGACCAAAGTTATTGCAAATAGAACATTCAACTTCATTTTCAAGAACCGAAAAGTTGTTATAGGTCCTTTTTGTAATTCCCGTCATACTTCTTTGTTTTTGAGCTTCCCTAGTTCTATATGCAACACATTGAGCTGCTTTGTGACCAAAGTTATGGCAAGAAAAGCATTGTCCATTGAAGAAACTTTTGCGGTTATCGAATCTACCAGCCAATTGATTGTAATTTCTATTGTCATCTATTCTTGAACCAAATTGAGAAGATTTTACCTGTGGCTGGTTGTAGCTTTTGTTCACCCTTAAGATGGATTGCCCCTGATAGTTTCTGTTTGTAATTCATCCCTGCTTTACCTGATGATCTTCATTGTGCTTTTGCTCATTTCTTCTTGCTGCATCAAGATAACTTTTTGAGGTGGATGCTTGAGAAGTTTCTCCATTATAGCCCAGACCTGTCTTGTTTAGTGGAGACCGCTGCACATTGATAATCTCATCCAAAGTTTCAGATCCTTTGACAAACTTGAGATTAATAGCTTTTGTTTTCTCAATCTCTTTTCTAAGACCAACAATTTCACCTTCTAATTTTTCAAGATGTTTTTCCTTTTCATCAATTTGAAATTGTAGAGTATCAATGATCATGTTCTTTTCTTCTATACATCTCTTGAGTCTAGTAATTTCATCATAAAGGTTATCCACATCTATAGCATCCATATAATCATCATCTTCAAATGCCATTAACAACTTATATTCATTACCTTGTTCATCTTCATCACTGTTTGATAGACCATCACTATCTTCATGAGTGTAGTAGCTTTTCTTATTTGCATTTTGTTTCTTGTTCCATCTAGCAGGTTCCTTTCCTTTATCCTTATAAGGACATTTTGCAGCATAATGACCTACTCTTCCACAAGCAAAGCATTTAAAAGGTAACTTACCTCTGAACCTTCCAGAACCCCTTTGAAGATTTCTGACAAAATTTGATTCTTCTTCTTCTTCTTCTGGGACGTGGCTCTCTTCATAATAATCTCCTTTGCCTGATGCCTTGAAAGCAGCTTCTCTTCTGTCTGATGGACCTCCCTTTCTCATTTCATAAGCAGTTAGAATTCCATGTAGCTGAGACATAGTAAGAATTCGTAGATTTTCCTTTTCTTCTATTGCAGATACTTTAGATTCAAACTTGGGGGACAATGATCTTAGAACCTTTTCAACCACAATAGCCTCTTTTATTTCTTCACCCAAATTTTTCATACAGCTAACAACCTCATCTACCCGAAGAAAATAGTTAGCCACACTTTCATCATTATACATTTTGAGAGTCTCATACTGAATTCTGAGAGTTTGAAGTTTAGCACGCTTTACCTGTTCATCTCCTTCATAGCTCGTGACAATTTTGTCCCATATCTCTTTTGCGGATTTATAGTGCATTACCTTCATGAATTCTGATTGAGATATACATCCTAATAGAGTACTGACTGCTTTCGCATTTGTTTCATACTTCTTTTTCTCGGCTGCATCTGTAGGAGTAGCTGAAGGAAAAGCGTAGCCTGTCTCTACAATGTCCCAAACTTCTGTACCAAGAGATTGAAGATAGGCAGTAACTCTTACCTTCCAATAATTGAAGTTTGTCCCATCAAAAACCGGTGGCCTGATTGATGCTTCTCTCTCGTAGTTGCTCATGATGAACGATCTACCTTCAAGTGATCAAGCTTCTCTGAAGGACCTGCTCTGATACCAATTGTTGGAAATAATACTGAGAGGGGGGGTGAATCAGTATTATCTAATTCTTTTAATAAATCTTCTTTATTTGTTCTTTGAATTATTTTTGCATGTCAGTACCATAAAATAATGAGCATGAACAAAAGAAAACAGATAGTCACACCAAAGAACACAAGATGTAAGGTGGAAACCCAATGTGGGTGAAAACCACCTGCTGCAATATGTCTCTATCTTCTTTCAAATTAGAAACTCCTTTTGCAATGGTTTTGTACTGGTGCAATCCTTTACCAGTACGCAGGCTGCAACCTACAGAGAGCTACAACTCTCTCTCTCGTTTTCCAGTGTCTCCTGGAAGGGAGCTACAACCCCCTACTTCTTTACAAGGACCACTTTTCATAAATTTTCAAACTGGATCCATAAGCATCAAATGATCATCAAGTATAAGAGAATCACCCAGTCAACTGTAGTAACCAGATCAACAATAATAGGACCAAACCCAGAACAAAACAATGATAAACAAAGATTTTAAGAGAAGTAAGCACCCTGCTCAACTGCTCGCCTGCTTACGTAAGCACCCTGCTCAACTGCTTGCCTGCTTACAGTACTCACCCTGCTCAACTGCTTGCCTGCTTACAGTACGCACCCTGCTCAACTGCTCGCCTACTTACGTACGCACCCTGCTCAACTGCTAGCCTGCGTACCTCGCTCTGAGTCCATTGAACTGCCTGCGGACCTCCGCACCTGTAACCCTTCTGTGCCTGCATATGTACGCACCTGAAACGCTTCGTTCCTGCGTATGTACGCACTTTTTCTTTCACTGTACCTGCGTACCTTCAGGCATAGACGATTTCAAGACTTCAGAAATAACCCAGACAGTCAGATCTAAAGATCTGAACATGCGCCGAAAAGATCTCAATCCATCAGTAGATTCGCCTTATTTAGATCTAGACATACTCCCAAGAGAGATCATAATATGTCAGATCTAGCCCTCATAAGATATTCAACCCAAAACATGCTCAAGCCAAATGATCTCCTTTGCTTTATATAGGAAAGCTCTTCCTTAAATCATGGATCAATACCACGAGCCGACACCATAATAACACAATACCGTCGGCTAAATACCAAGAGTAAAACATAAGAAAACCCCACATGTGAATTTTTTTTCCTTGAAATGTGTGCACTGGGGGTATGCACCTCCCGAACGGGATAACTGCGGGTATGTACGCACTTTATGTAACACTGACCTACGTGTACGTACCTTATGTAAGGTGTACCTGCGTACCCCTTATTTTCTTCAATATTTGATAGCTGATCATCAATCTCTGCTGCTGACTTGAAGTACTGTGATCTATCACCTGAATGGGTTGCCATCAAGGACAACACTTTAGCCATAATGCCAACAAAAAACCCCAAGCTTGGGTTCCAAGCGCACAAGTGACTCTTGTGGTGCTTTTCCCTCTAATCCCCAGACCTTAGGGCTTGGAGTACCACCAATGCTACTCAAAAATCAACAAGTAATGAGTTTCATGTATGGTTTCCTTGCTATTTTTGGCATTCATAGCACATGCATGTGGTTTCTTGTTCATTATTTGTCATTGGCATGGAGGATTGCCTATATTGATAGTGGATTTCCTTATCCTTTCCATTTTATGGATCTTAGTGTACTTAGTGGCATGATCCATAATCAGCCCTTATTGCCTCATGGAAAAGAATTGAATGAGTTGTATGGAAGATGAAAATTGTAATGTTTTTTTATCGCAATATTGAAGATAAATATAGGATTTATGTATGTTAGTGTACTTAGTGGCATGATCAACAATCAACCCTTATTTCCTGATAGAAAAAAATTGAATGACTTATATACAAGATGAAAACCATTACAAATTAGTTGTTTATTGATTTGGATGCAGGTATAATATTTTTAAATGTGTCAATTTATGCAACAAAATCATACATAACATGATCAAAGATTTCCATTGCTAGGTTAACCTTCAATATAGTATAGTCCAAACGTGATAAATATGACAATGTATATCTAATTTCAATGATTCGTATTCTCATGATAAGTAAAATATTCATTCAATAGTGAAGGAATCTCATTAGGCATGAAAGTACTAATAATGATGTTACTCTTAGGGGTATGGAGTGTCCTGGGAGTAAATATTAGAGGATTCGAGGCCCTAGATTGGGTTGAAAATCACATTAATTTTTTATAATGAAAAATATTTTCTCATCATTGAAAATAAATGTAGTGTAGGATGTGTTTGAATGTTATTCTTATGCATTCCAATTTGAGATATTTTGTTCAGATGTTTTCTCAACTGCATTGATTTGTAAACTGTCATTATTATTCTAATCGGGTGGTTCATCACAATAGATCTTGCAATATTCCACCATTCCATCACAATATATAATGAAGCATATTAATATTGCACTGATATAAGGATTAGGAACAACTAGCGTTTATGGATCCAATGGAATTGTAATCTTCACCAATTTTGAACTTGTGTGCAACTAGATGAAAGGAGTGTACCAAGGAAAAATGGAGAAGTTAAAACAACTATGTGGAGAAGAAAAAAAATATTGCTATTCAATTTCAATCATTTAGCATAAGACATGGTACAAATGTTAATAGGATGTCTAGTGATCTATTGTATGGGGAAATGCCAATTCAATATTTGTATGTGAAATATGAATTGATGTCAAGAAGATCTCCATCAAAATTTATTGATAGACATTGTAAGATATCTTTGATATGTGTGTGTTTTTTTACTTATAAATGTGGTGTTTTTAATGACCATGTGTTTCTTTCAATACTATACTAACTATGCCCCCACTATGTAATAACAACTTGGTGAATTTGAAATGTTTTAGAAAATTTGGTGTTTAATTCTCAAAATGTGCACTTCATCATTTATGTTTTTATTATTGAGTATATTTGAACTGAAAAATTTACACCAAATAATTTTGAAGAAACCCTTTAATTTTCTGAATTCTTGATCTTTTTAAATAAAAATTTTAAATACTTTTAAATGCATGAGGTAACTTGGGATTTTTTAAAGATCATATCACTATATATATATATATCGAGGGCCTAGATAATCACATGAGTAGTTACCACCTAATTCTTTGAGGTAAATGGGATAGAGCATAAATTGAGTCAAATGGATCGACTAGAGGGAAAATTTGTATGCATGCCAATAAGATTGGTAGTGGATTGAGGAGAGTATTAGATGAATCAAGGAAGGGCCATCATTCATTACATCATGATTGTGGTATATATATGTTTATGTGCAAGTTCTTAAATGATATTTGTACAATCATATGTACATACATATTGACTTTTTTTTCAATTTAGCTTTATTTTTTTTTCTAAGCTATGATAGTTCCTTCTTTTTTCTATTTATAGAAGCAAGTTATTCCAAATACAAAATCTTGGTGGCCTCAACTTGCCCATTTGGGAAACCAAGTCTGTTGGCCACCTTAGTCTGTTATAAGCCATCCAGTAGCAAAATTTTACAAGTCTTTCAACCCAGGCTAGATACACTTCACAACTAGATACACATTTTAAGGTCTGAACTAACATACGAAGACAAGAAAAGTAAAGGCTATCCGCTAAAAAGACTGGTAAAACCTGGAAGGTAAAAAGCTATTCCTTGCTATCATCCTGTTTGGAGTCCACTATAGCCGGTGCTGCAGCAGAGTCATCTAGCGCTGGTGCCAGCTCCATCATGCGCTGCTGGATCCTATCCAGCTTGCTATCCTGCATAAATATTATCATTTGCAGATTCTTCATTTCCTTTTTGAGGTTGGGCATACCTTGCGTTATTTTTGCCATCTTCCTCACCACTTGTTCCAGAGCTCTGGCGAACAAGAGTTTCATGACACAGTAAATATGCAGGGTTTGTTTGAATAGAGTCAGGCTACCCTTGATATGCCTTGGGTCGGGAACAAGGTCCCCCCATTCCTCCATTTCCGGCTCTGATTCTTCCTCCATGATGATGTCCTCCATTTCTCAGATCAGTTTACGAATGTCTTCATCCATTCCATCATTGCATGCTCTTATTGCTTCCTTGACTGCCACCTCTATGGATTTCCTCCCCTTTATGGGCCCTGCATGTTCCCCTTGGCCACCTCGTCCCCTTCCTCTACCCCTTCCTCTACCTAAGTGAGCCATCTTGTTTTTTTTAGGCTCCCGGAAATACCCCAGTGTTTGCGCAGCCCTGATCTTGTCTTCCCTTCTCTGTGTTCTATTCTCTCTCCCTACTCTTGCCCTCCTCATGTATCCCGTCCTATCTACCTCACATCCCATCTGTCTACTGCCACCATTCCTGCCAGCCCCTCTCCTCATGATTGTGCCACTTCACTCCATCTGTGCTCCCACGCTCATGCAGGATGCCACCACTCCCTACTATTCAAGCATGAGGACTGTGGTCAACCGTCCTTGTCGTCCTCTCATAATACCTTTGACCTCTTGCTTCGTCACCCCGATCGGGGGCTTCCTGTGCCTACTATATTGAGTTTGTAGCATCATGGTTGTCTTGGTCTAGGATTTCCTTGAGGGGATCCAATCTAGGGTCCTCAAGTTGTAATGGCCAAATACTCTCCAAATTACCTTCTTGCTCATTGCTTCCCCAGCTAGCTAGTAAATCAACTGCTTTGTTACCCTCCCATTTTACATGTTTTATGATCATATATTTGAACCTCTTTATTAGATCTCCCAGGTCTTAGACTAGGCTAGCCGTTTTCCAGCTTTTCGCAATCTTATCCCAAGTCTTACCATTATTAAGTTTCCTCATCATATCTATAACTAGTTGGGAGTCTCCTTCCACTTCCAGGTGGTTATAACCAAGTCTTATCATTGTTCCTAAACCTTGATGGACTGCCGGAAGCTCTACTTCGTTATTGCTCATGACACCACCATGGGCTGAGTATACTCGTCTTGTTCTGCCTCGATCGCCTTGGAAGATGCCTCCAAGCCCCACCAACCTCACGTTGCCTTTGGAGGTCTGATCTAAATTTATTTTTATGAAACCTGCAGTAGGGCGAGAGAAATGGATAGGGCTTGTTCTGATTGAGCCAGAAGGTTTCCACATCTGGGGTTCTACCATTCCTTAATCAAGGTTTAGATTGGCCAGGATCCAATATTCACTGGGCATTGTCTTCCAATCCTCTTGATTCCATCTTTCCGCTAGAATGGTTCCTCTAATGTGACTCAGGGTTCTTCTCCAAACCTGCTCCTGAGTCAACTCTTTGTTTTGAAAGATTCTATGGTTTCTTTCTTTCCATATCATCCAAAAATTCAAACTAACAGCTAGACTCTAGGATTTCTTCACCACTAGACTGGCGAATTGACCATGCCCGCATTGATTGACTGTTTCTTTGATGTTTTGGGGATATTTGTTTGTCCTTCCAAAGACCCACCGAATGTCTTCCCATTGTTGCTGGGAAAAATGGCATGAGTTCATAAGGTGTTCAGTCATTTCCTCATCCTGTTTACAGAGACCGTAGTAGGGTGGACCCTAAATCCCACATTTTTGTAGTTGGTCCCAAGTTAGGATTTGGCCCTTGCACATTACCCATAGGAAGTGGATAACTTTTGGCCACCAATTTCCTTGCCAGATTTGTTTCTACAGGGGTTTTAGGTCATCGTTTTCCTGTTCCATGGTAAGGTTATAGGCTTCTTTGATTGTGAATGTTCCTTTTGCTGAATGTCCCCATCTCAGTATATCTGCACCTGTTCTTATAGCTATTTTCCTTGTCTCCATTTCTTTTATATACAACTCTCTTTGTTCCCCATCTATTGTTCAATCCCATTCTTCCGTGTTTTTCCATATTCTCCAGTACTCTTCTATGTGTTCTTCTTTCCATAATTCTCTGACATATTTTAAACCCACCTCTTTAGCCTTCCGGAAGGTGTTTCCTAGACTCTGTAGACCATTCAGTTTCTCCCTCTACTGCCAGGGTATCAATGCCCATTTATTCTGTTGCATCCGTCCTCCATAGAGGAATTTTTTGATAATCTCCACCATTTTGGTACATGCTCCTTTAGGAGCTACGGTTGCTGAGAGTTGGTAAATTAGAATGGCTTGTAAGATCGCCTTAACCAGGACTACCCTTCCTGCTAGATTAAGGCTTCTGAAGGACTAGTTTTCCAGTCTGCCAGTAATTTTCTCAATGGTTTGTTGCCAGTTCTTCATCTTTAAAGGATTCACACCTAGTGGGGTGCCAAGATATTTGGTTGAGAGTTCGCTAGATCTAAATCCCAAGATTCTGGTCAGATAAGTCTTAACATTTCCAGAAGTGTTAAAGAAGTATGTGCAAGATTTCTCCTTGTTGATTTGAGTACCCGATGCCTCCATGAAGAGATCCATGATACCTTTCATTCTTTCTACTTCTTTGAGAGGTACTGCATAGAACAGCATGATGTCATCTACAAATTGCTAGTGTGTGATTGGTAGCTCATTCCCCAAAATCCGAAGTCCTTTTATTTTCCTTTCCTGCAATTATTTTTTAATATATCTCCCCAGCCCTTCCGCCGCTATGATGAAACAAAAGGGAGATAGAGGACCCCCCTGCCTTAATTGTCTAGAGGCATTGAAGGTGGTGGTTGGTCTACCATTTAGGAGAATGGAAAAATTCAAGGTGGAGGTCATATCTGAGACATAAGAAGTCCATCTGTTACAGAAACCAAAGGAAGCTAGCACTGATTTAAGGTATTCCCAATTCAGATGATTGTACGCCTTCGAGAGGTCTAGTTTGATCATCATCCCTACTTCTTTTTTGGATTTCAGAGAGTGCAACACTTCTTGTGATGCTATCAAACCATCAAGAATTTGATGATCTTCTACAAATCCTGTTTGTTTTAGGGAAATAATACTGGAAAGGATGGGCTTAAGTCTTTTGGCCATAAGGGTTGCAATAATTTTATAGATCACATTACAAAGGGAAATAGGTCTAAAACCTTGGGGATCTTTAGACTTAGCAGTTTTACGAATAAGTTACTGAAGAGTAGATTTAAATCCGAGACATACCTTTTAGTTTCTTCGAGATTCTTCAACCACATCCAAAATGTCTTGCCCCAAGAATTTCCAGCCTACATGATAGAATTCCATAGTGAAACCATCTGGTCTCAAAGCTTTGTTCTTCTTCATCCCTTTCACGATCTCTTCAACTTCCTCCATGGTAGCCTCCCTCAAAAGGGCTAGGTTTTGATCTCTGGTAATCATGTTGGGAATCTCATTGGATATTCTCCCAATTGCTTCTCGTCAATTCTCTAGGGGTTCCGTGAGGAAGTTTCTAAAATGGTTGACCAATTTATGTTCCATCTCTTCATGCTGAGTTAGGCGAGTTCCTTCTACATTCCTTATAGAGAAGATTATGTTTCTCCGTCTCTGCTGAATCATAGCCTTATGGAAGAAATTTGTATTCCTCTCTCCCTCCTTTAATCAATTCACTCTTGATTTTTGTTTCCATAGAATCTCTTCCCGTTTCCTTCTTTCTTCAATTTGACTTATTAGAACCCCTTCCTCTCTAGCTAGATCCTCGCTTCTACCTGTTTTTATGATTTCTTGTTGGATTCTCCTCATTCTCTGGGCTAATTGCTACTGATCCTTAAAGATATTCCTGAATTCCTCTTTGTTCCATTTTTTAATTTTCTCTTTTATTTCCTTTAATTTCAATTGGAAGGTCTGCATCCTGATCCTTCCCCTCTACTGACTTTGTCTCCACCATTCCTCTACTTTCGTCATGAACTTCTGGTCCCTGAGCCAGAAGGCCTAAAACTTGAAGGGGTGCTTATTATGGCTAGCTTTGAGGTCAATTTCGAGTTTGATCGGCCAGTGGTCCGAACCCATTCTCGGGAGGATCATGGCCTCAATGAAAATATCCCTATTTATTACCTGTTATGATATAAGGAATCTATCTAACTGCAAGGCTATTTGGTGAGTGTTGCCTCTTCTGTTGTTCCATGTGTGTGTCCCATTTATCGTTGGGATATCCACCAATATTTTTTCCTTGATCATATCCTCAAAAGCTTCCATATCCATATCCAACCTTCTGATACCTCCTCTTTTTTCACTTAGTGATGTGATCATGTTGAAGTCACCTCCTATAATCCATGGATTTCCTGGGAAGAGACTCCAAGTTTTTTCCAAGTTCTAAAGGAAAATCCTGCGTTCTCCATGTATAGGTGGTCCATACACTCCTGTGAGGAGAACCCATTCCTTGGATCCAATGTTCCTAAATTTCCCAGATAAAATTCTAGGTAAACTTACCCAGTCTTCAAATTGAACCTCCTCTGGGTTCCAGAGTATTTCCAAGCCTCCAACACTTCCTATGGCATCCTAGCCTATTATCTTGTAAAGGCGGTTTGAAATTGTCCATAATGTCTTCCAGATTTTGTTCACTGATCTTTATTTCCTGGATTATCATAATATTAGGTTTATCTCTCCAACGTCTCTCTTTCAGGTATCTCTGTTTCCCCTTACTCTTCAGTCCTCTAATATTCCAAGTTGTAATTATCATTTCAACAATTTGAGGGGTTGTTGGAATACCTCTGACAAAGGTATGACTCTTCCTGAATTCACCAACATTTCGCCTACCATTTGAATGGATTCACTCATGGATCTTCTTCCCCATTTTCTTCCCCCTTTCCCTGTATTACCTATTTCTATGTTTTTTCCTCCTTGCGATCCTAGGTGTTCTAGTTGACTAACTATGATTGCCCCTCATTTCTCCTTGTAACATTGGAACATGTCTTTGTATAGTTGTTTCTGATCTTCTGGGATGAACCTCTCATCCAGATGTCTCCATTCTTGTAGTAGTCTCTTCATGACCTGTTCTTATTCACTACCTTTGTCCTTATGGGGGTATATTTCCATTTGGATCTACTCTTGTTGGGATTCTATCCTTTCTCCTTCCTTTTCCAGCCCTGTCTTGAATTGTGCCTTACTTTTGCCACTGTCCTTGTTGACTTCTTACATTTTCTCTTCTTGTAGAGTAGCAAACTTATTTTGATTTACCTGAGCTAAATCTTTGAAAGGTTGTTTAAGATTTGCCAGTCCTTTTTGAGGTTTTTTCCAGCGATGCACTTCTATAAACCCAACCTCTCCATCCTTGCCCGATTCTTCCTCCTTCCTTGATTCTTCCTCCTTCCTAGTGCCCGGTGAAGACCCCGCTGCATTCAGGGGGCAGGACCTGAAAAGGTGACTATATTTATGACATCTTCTGCATAGAAATGGAATGTGTTTGTAATCGAATGGTTGTTACCATAGCTCATCATGATACTCCACCTCAATACAGTCAGGAAGCAGTTATGTGATATTCATGTAAACGGAGATCCTTGCATAGGATGTAAATCTACCTTTCCCGGTGGTATCTACTACTTTGACAAAGGTCCCAATTGAGTTCCCAATACCTTCCAGGATTTCTGGATCCCAAAATTCAATTGGAAGTTTGAACAGATGGACCCATATTGGTGCCACTAACGTTCTCTCCTTATCTGGGTTGTAGCACTCTTCCCAGTGCCTCAAAAAGAGACCTTCATTATTGAAGAATTAGTGTCCATTTTTGAAAACCCTCTCCTTATCCTCCAGGTTAGAGAAAATGACCGAGAAGAAGCCCTTAGCACCTAATTTTAGGTCAATATGTCCTTTAGGTTGCCATCTCTGTTGTATCCATTTTTCCAGTTCTCTCTCTGATGGCCACGACCCTACAAACTTGCAAATAAGGGCATGCTCTTTCATATATCCTCTATATTCTTCTAGTTTGTTATTTGGGACTACAAACCTGGGTTTTTTCATTGCCCGAGGCAAACATTTGTTTCCCAGCCCAACTTTCCAACGAGCCCCCATGACCAGTTCGTCCTTATTTCATTTCCCTATGAATCTTGTCGTTCCGTTCCTGCTTGCCTCTCCTGCCGTTATGTTTTTGTAGGAGGGGATCGCTCCCCCCCCATCTAGTTCTGTAATCGCTTTGTTAGCCTAGCTTGAGGCTTGTTTTCCTGCCCCAATAGCTCGTGACTCTTCCTTGTCCTAATGTGGTGTAGGTGGCAACAGTCTTTACCTGTGCTCTGCCCAAATCTCAGATCTGCCAGAGGCAAACGCTGCAACAAACCCTAACCCTATCTACTAAACTTCATCGCTTCCCTCCGTCTCCGACCAAAGCTCCCGAATTTAGTTTTATTAATTTATAATAAATTCCATCTTTTTTTGGAGCATCTCTCACTAGCTCGAAGAGAGTATCAGATCATGCAATGGAGGGTCATTGTTCACATCATCGTGGTATGGTATATATATATGTTTATGTGATTTTACTTAAATGATAAATAGGTAGAATCATATGTAAATACATATATTGAATAGATTTTTGCCAATTTAACTTAATTAATTTATTATAATTTCTATTTTTTTAAAACTTATCTCACTATGTCATTGCGTGAGGGTGGTCAATAAGCTGAATCAACTGATGTACTTGGGCATGATGGTGCTCAACCATCTCCAAGTGGTCATGAATCTCAATCAGATCATCATGATCCTCATCATTTTGGTAAATTATATATATATATATATATATATATATATATATATATATATATATATATATATATATATATATATATATATATATATATATATATCAATAGATATATATATATATATATATATATATAGAGAGAGAGAGAGAGAGAGAGAGAGAGAGAGATATATAAATATATATATAGATATCTATATATATCTATATATATATATATATATATATATATATATAGATATATATATATATTAAAGATTATGTTAAAACAAATTTGTACATGTAAATGAATTATATATACATATACGTGTACATGTCTATCCTTCATGTGTAAAAATACATTAACATGTTTTAATATTTATGTAATTAAATTGAAGCAAGGGGTGAAAATGTTGATTGAAGTCAATGTAGGCGAAGGTATGCAATTTAAGAGGAATACCATATGCCAACTACAACCTATCTATATGGTATTCCTGATGAGCATCCTTGGGAAACAAACATCCAGCAATATACATTACAATAGTGCATAGCTCATTAGTCAAAATTGAAGAAAGATCTTGGTAGTTTGGAGCTCCCTGCAGAGAGTTGACAAAGCTTAGAAATAGTTGTGCACTCTCTAAGTTAATTTCTTGATATTTACAAGAACCTTGGGCAAAAATTGATTGATTTATAGATATGATGAGGCAGAGTAAGGAAACAATGATGGGTCCCAATAAATGGGACAAGGTAAGTAGAAGGGTTACAAAAGCACATGCCAAATCTATGTTTAATTTTAAAGAAGGGTCGAAAAGAAATATGCTCAAGGTGAAATATTTCAAGAACACTGAATTATCCCATCATTTGTATGATATGTTCCTTGCAACATATGACAAGCTACCATGGAATCACAAGGTTACACATTATTTTGCAAAATTATTTTATGTAGAATTCATTTTAGGTATGAGACCTATTATACTGACCTTCCATCAAAATTCTATGGTACTAGAAGAGTCAGACATATGAACGTAAGGGTGCATTAAGGGATACTAAATTGCCCCATCCTATACAACCTTTGGCACCTCAACCTCCATGTTTGGTAACTTTGCGGTCGAACATGGATTCCACTTCTGAGATTGGTCAAGAAGTAAGGGATGCCATTATAGACAACACAGACAGTGCATTGTCTGGAATTGATGTCGATCTAAATTGACAAAGAGCACGAGTTGGTGCACATACTAATTTTGTATATAAATAAGATGAGGATATAGATAATATGAATATTGAAGAGGTTAAAGCATATGCAAAGGGTTGTCATGATGTTTGGAAATACCTAATTGGTCATGAGGAAGAGGGCATGGGATCGGTAAGTGGTAATATTTAGGGTGGATATTTTAATGTAATGTAATGTACATGTTAATGTTGATTCACATACATTTTGTAAATTTTTCTAGATATAAGATAACACGGATGTATCATATGTTCACCATTTGCAGTTTAGTCATTTGCTGAACAAAAATTTTCATAATATCACGGTCCCCGGTTCAGGTTCCAATCTAGATATGTTGAGAGATGTTAGTTTTTTTTTAAGAGTTCTTGTTGATACTATTATTTTAACTTTATTATATCTATATTGTGAAGACATATTTGTAAAATAATTACATATATAATTCAAAATGTTAACAGATTTTGATTCCATTTGACGTTTTTGACATAACACTACCCTCTTCCTACCTATTAGGAGATGTGTCAAATATTCGCTTGTCATAAGTATTGAATATTTCACTTTTGTTTTGCTATAAATTGAAAGAAGTTTCATTAAAAAATGATATATCTATCTTACAGTTCTAAAATTTTCAAATTTTAGGTCTATGGCAATAGTTTCCCTTCTCCAGGAGCATTAGAGATGGAGTCAACTATGGGGATAGGATCATCTAGACAATTTGAAAAAGTTATTACTTGATCTTTTAATATTCCATTTTTATGCATTTTCATGTGAAATTTTAAATTTTTAATATATATATATATATATATATATATATATATATATATATTGTATAGGTTATCGATGAGGGTGCAATTCATGGAGAACACCACGAGGGCGTAATGGAGGGGGAACACCATGGGGTGTTTCCTGGAATTTGAAACCTTTTATAATTATGTTTTAATGATCAAATTCACATTTAATCTTGAAACATTAAAATTTAATTTTAATGTAGACAATCTTATGTATATATGCATATTACACATTTTGTGCAGGGTAGCCATGCTTATGATGAGAGCACAGGGATTTTGGTAGATCATATATTTCAACGAAATTCTTTTTGATGCAAATTTATATTTGACAATCTTTTTATTATATTTACTTTTATCATGATATAAATTTTGGACATATTTAAATTAAAATTACTTATTATGAATTGATCTCTTTGATGCATATATTTATTTGACAACTTTTTATTATATATTTACTTTTATAAATATTTGAATTTTGTACATGTTTTAAATAGAAATATTTATTATGAATTGATCTTCAATATGATAATTTTGGATTTTATTTACATTTTGCAGTATGATTCTTATACTGTTAGTAGAAGATAATATAGAATTGGCTTCAAATTCTTAGGTTTTGTGAAGTTGCTTTGTCAAGTTGTGTAATGATTAACAAAATTGCAAATTACAAAAAATTGTACATTTTTATAATCTTGTATAGAAGAGCTATTATGGATCTAGATTCATACTTAACTTTTAGTAGAAAGTTGTTCATGCAAACATACTATAAAATTACATTATAAAACATGGTAACATTTCCACAATGCATGGTTTGATGCTTAAAGTTTTTACATTTAAGTTCATGAATATGAAGCAATGAAATTAAATTTGCATTTAGTTGGTACATTTTTCATGATGATTCTTAGAATGTTAGTAGATGATTCTTGCGTTCTGTTTAAAGTTGTTTTGTCAAGTTATTTAATGAATACTAAACTTACAAATTACAAAACATGGTACATTTTGCATTTGAATGAATCTTATAATGGTGTATATGTCTAAAACAAGCATATAACTATCATTATCATCTTGCATTCATGAATAGATCATCATGTTGTATAAAAGGGCTACTATGGATGTGGGTTGATACTTAACTTTTAATATAAAGTTTCTACCCAACTTTTGATACGCTTTGTAATAGTTACAATTTCACATGCCATATTTTTAAGTGATGTTTGTTTCCAATTAAATGATAAATAGAATGCATGCCATTTTGGATTTTGTTATTACCCACCAAAGTTATCATGGATCAACCTTTTCTTGGTTATTCTACTTAACTTCCATCTCTTTGTTTGATGTAAGGTTTCAAGTTATAGTTTTTTGAGTTTAATTAACAATAAACATTATTTAAAACATGTTACATTTTGCATGATGCATGGTTTTATGCTTAAAGGTTTTACATTTAAGTTTGTCAATATGATGCAATGTTTGTAAATTTGCAAAATTACAAAAAAAATATATTACAAAACATCATAAATTTTCCATTCATGAATCTTATAATGGTCTATATGTCTAAAACAATCATATAACTTAAAGTTGCATTACAAAACATCTAGTACATGTATACATTTTGCATTGATGAATATATCATCATCTTGTATAGAAGAGATATTGATACTTAACATTTAATATAAAATTTATGAAAGCAAACATACTATAGTAAATTTACATTTAGTCGGTACTTTGTATGCCTCACATATGTAGAGTTTTAGAAACCAAATTTTGATACCCTTCGTAATAGTTATATTTTCCCCATACAAACTTTTCAAGTGATGTATGTTTCAAGTTGAATGATAAGTAGAATGCATGCCATTTTGGAATTCATTATTACTCACCAAGGTTCTCATGGATCAACCTTTGCTTTTTTTCTAGTTAACTTCCAACTCTTTGTTTGATGTAAGTTTTCAAGTTATAGTTTTGAGTTTAATAAACAATAAAAATTATTTAAAATATGATGCATGGTTATATGTTTAAATGTTTTACATTTAAATTCATGAATATGGAGCAATGTTTGTAAATTTGCAAAATTAGAAAAAATGTAAATTACAAAACATGGTACATTTTTCATTCATGAATCTTATAATGATGTAGATGTCTAAAAAAATAATTTGACTTAAATTTGAATTGTAAAACATCTAGTACATGTATACATTTAGCATTCATGAATAGATCATCATCTTGTATAGAAGGTCTATTCATACTTAACATTTAATATAAAATTGTTCAAAGAAAACATACTATAGTAAATTTACATTTAGTTCATACTTTGTTTGATGTAAGGTTTCAAGTTATAGTTTGTGATTTTAATCAACAATAAACATTATTTAAAACATGTTACATTTTGCATGATACATGGTTTGATGCTTAAAGATTTTACATATAAGTTCATAAAGATGAAGCAATGTTTGTAAATTATCATTTAGTTGGAACATTTTGCATGATGATTCTTATAATATTAGGAGAATATAATAAGGATTGTGGTTGATTCTTAGATTTTGTCAAGTTGTATAATGAATAGTAAAATTGCAAATTACAAAACATGGTACATTTTGCATTCATGAATCTTATAATGGTGTAGATGTATAAAATAATCATATAACTTAAAATTGCACATTATAAAACATGTGCATGTATACATTTTGTATTCATGAATAGATCATCATCTTGTATAGAGGAGATACCGTGGATGTGGGTTAATACTTAACTATTAATATAAATTTATTCAACGAAAACATACTATAAAATTGGATTATAAAAAATACATTCTAAATTACCTTCTTTGTCTTAATGTCTACTTTCAGATACTAAATTGTATTTTTCATGAAACTTGAGAAATCCTAGAGATTGAAAATTAAAAATTGCAATGTTAAATCAAATGAAGTTGCATTAATCTCAAAAGTTGCATTAAAGTAAATGAAATTTTCAAATATTAAATAGTATGTGTGGAGCATGCATTGTTAGTTTTAATAGGTTTTGTATGCACTACATGTATATGATATTTGCACACAATAAAATGAATTTTGTTAATAATGATTTTTTTCAATAATGCATTTTTTTTGGTAATGTGATTTTAATAAAGTAAATAATTCTACTAAGATAGCAATAAAAAAATTTGAAAATATGAAATGATGACATAAGAAAGAAAAATGCAGTGCAAATATGATAGGTGTACTATCAACAACAAACAAAAAAGTTGTGATATGTTATGTCCTTATATTATAGTAGTATTTGGGATCTTTGAATTTCTTTTTAAATTAACAACAAAGCCACCACATTAATGAAAACGATTTTGCAATACCTAGTACTAGCTAGAATGGACAACTTAAGAGTGCACAAAGAGAAAAACTAACAATCTACTTGAACTCTTTCTCAAAGATGAATACAAGGAGAAGATATTGTTGGGTAGTTCAATTAAGAAAATTCTAATGGAATGCCATCCTCAATGATCTGTTCATGGTCAACCTTAGGCATTCTCCATTTTTTAGCTTTTGATTTTTTTCTTGATTAAACTTCTATCAACTTTATGCACACTGCACACATCAAGTGACTATATTGAAAACTTATGGCATCAGGTTGATGGTATTGAAAGTAAACATGACTCTCGGTTTGATGAGTTTCTTGGAAAAAATATCCTTTCAATATAATAGACCCTCTTTCATATATAAAATCATTATCATCATAGTCCTCCAATAACTTCATCTTTTGTTCAGTGCACCACATCAAATAATAGTTGACATTTTCTACATTGTTAATGGGTGCAACTACAACAAAAAGATCTCCTGCACAGTATAAAACATGTAAATTAAGATCATAATTAACAAGAAATTACTTATCAACATGTACTTGGTTTTATTATCTATTTAGAGCTATATTTTAACTATTATCTAGATTCTTATACACAATGATTTTAAAAACATAAAACATACATATATACATATACATATACATATACATATACATATATATATATACATATACATATACATATACATATACATATACATATATATAAATCCTTTGAAAGCAATTGAAATGTTGTCTTCTCTGATGAGATTAGAAACACGATCACCTTCAGGTGACATTATAGTCTCCTATGATTCCATCTCTTTGATTCTTACAAGTGACATTTTCCCATTTGTATTAAGTTTTGTATGGTGCCAATATTTTACATACATATTGTTTTCACAAAGATCATTGAATTGTGTGTCCTGTATGCAAACAGGACAAAAACAAGATTCTCTTCTTTTATCAAATGCAAATGCATTTCATTACTCTTTTATTTTAATTGAACTTAATTTTCGAGTCCCTTTTACTATTTCAACTTCATATGTAATCAATCTATCTACATATTGGACTCCAATATGCCAACAAAAACTACAATAAATTCCAACAATAATTTAAATATGTTATTTAAAATTCAATTTGTATATCAAGGATAATCATCAATAAGTTCTTTAAACTATATAATTTATAAATGTTTAAAATTAGAAAATTAATAAAAATTATGATATATTAAAAATATATATCCAAGTTAACGTATATGTACATACCTACATACCTCCCTTGGTGGGTTAGTCTCATGGCTTAGTGCAACAATGCACCATTGAACAACTTGTTCAGCTGAGACAAGTCATTTTGCAGAGTAGTCCATTTGATATCTTTGAAGTGCTTTTTTTATACATTCCCCTACTCCATCATGTTCTCCTTTTCCATGACCAATCTCAAAGACATTCCAACAATGTTTAATGTTGGTTTTCATATGAAGACGACACAAGAAAAAAAAATGATCATGAAGATTTGAATTGAACTGTGCATCCATCTAACCATATCCAAAATTCATTGAATTTTATTTCACAACATTTCAATGATTCATAAATCTTATCAAAGAATTGTTGTACAAAATGTGTATCATGTGTAGGATCATCACTAATATAAAACGATATTCTTTGATAACATGTCGATTCTCCTTGGTGCTTTCCATATGATCAACATTTTGTTATGAATGTCTATATAGAGCATGGATACACATAGAGACTTCGTAGGAATGATAATATTCACTCTTTATTTCATTTTTGTGAAACAAATGTGTAATTTTCTGCAAAATTAGTTATTGACAAAATGGTCCTTAGTGGAAAAATTTCACGGGATTTTTTGAATTGCAGGTCCTACCATCAAGATCTATGAGAATTCTTGGTGTATTTATAAATTTCTTTCTCAAACTTCTTCAAAAAATGTATCATGTAATTTTTTTCTTCTTGTAATCAACTCTTCTAACACTTCTACTACTAGTTGAACCAATCAATGTAGATATATTCATATCTCTTTCATTTCAATTTTATGTTGGATAGTGATTGATCATTCATATAAATAGGATATTTCTCGTGAAACAAAGTCAAATTTTCACAAACTTCACATTTTTTACCACCAACACATTTCTTTGGTAAAATAATTCATGATTTTCTCTTCCACATAGAATTTCGGATATGAAATCATGGATAGTCGAAGGAGGAGGTGAATTTTTCCAAAATGCTTTACCAAAATTAAGGATGGTGTCACAATATAATTGAAATTCCACATGATAACAACAACAACAAGTGTCACGTAAAGAGATAGGTTTAACAGACCATGGTTTTGGTTGCACAAGAGTATTGATTGAGACATTAATTCCACGATTCTATTGTATGAACTTATTGAACAACTCTATCTGAGTGGTGTCCAAGATATGTTTTGCATGTTCTTCATATTGATTTCATGTTATTCTTCGCCACATCATATCCCTTACTTTTGTTGAAACACATGAGTTTTTCATCAAATATTCATTTATTGTTTCTTTAACATCTTATCCAAGTCTATCTTTGTATGGTGGCCTACAAATAACTATCCAACAAGAAAGCTCATCATTTTCATGTATTTTCATTCGAAATTTCCTATGCTTGTGAAATGTTTTTCATGAGGTCCCTAATGCTTTGTCCACAAATTTTACCAAACAATTTTCTTTAGTACTTGATGAAACGACTGACATTTGTATTGTTGTATGTGCATCTAGATCACTTTTGTTTCTAGATCTTCCAATTGATTTTCGAGCACTATTTATATTTTGAATCACATTTTTCTTCACCTTTTTATCTTTCGTTAATTTTTTAATGCCCAAGAGTGTCGTAGCTTCTTTTAATTTCATTGTTGTTAAGAGTCCTCTCAAAATTTATGCTTGAACTATCACATTTTCATCTTTGAAGAACTTATCAATAATGTGGTTGACACAATATCGTATAGCATGTTTAAATGTTTTATCTCCATATGTGCCAGTGTGAACATTTTCTAACATCTCGTGATTGATATTGATTTCATCTGTAGATGTGAAAATTTAGTGTAAATGAGTATAAATATACATTAAATAATTAAATTAAAAAATAGATTTTATGAAATTGAACCTAATAAATATGTATACTTTCAATAATACATGACATATATATGCATACCTAAGTGTGATTCAAGATCTTCACTTGAATCTCTTTCAACATATTCAACAACATCATCAATCATTGGTTCATTTTCTTTTTTAGTTTTCAATCTCATCATCAATGTTATGAGGAAAATCTCTCTCTATTTACATTGCAAAATATTTTTCAAATTAGTTCATCAAATAAAAATTAAATTCCACAATACACTATTAAATTTTAAATATCATTTATAATATCTACATTTAAATACCTAGTTTAGCTTCTTGTTGAGATTGTTTTTCCCTTTCAATATTTAAGCATTCTTCCTTCTTTCTTTTGTAATTCTCTACAAGCCTCAATGTATCTAATTCAATCATATTTTCTCTTCCAAGTTCTTTGATTTCCCATGAAAATTCAATCTATGTAGATTTTTAAAATCAAGCCCAAAAACATTTTATGTCCAAAAATTAAATTCAAAGAAGTTTGGTATTCAAAAGTTGCACATGAATAATGTCATCTATATATATATATATATATATATATATATATATATATATATATATATATATATATATATATATATCTGTGTGTGTGTGTGTGTGTGTGTGTGTGTGTGTGTATTTGTTTTAGGTGTAAAGATAGTGATTTTTCCTCAGTCATGAGCCATGTGTACATGAATTTGTTTTTTTCTGGTCGAATAACAAAAATGAGCTCCAACCCTTACCTGGTTTTACACTATATAACTGTAACTTAACATTTTGTTTATTATAAGTAGTTCATCTCACCCAGAGCCTAAAGTTGAATGCTTGATATTGAAATTATATTGGTTATGACTTGCTAATAGGTTATATGCTTAAATTGATAACCCTTCAAAGGCGCATAAATGTAGGATTGATCTCTTCATTATTAAGTAACTAGATTTTACTTGGTTCTTCCTTTTGTTCCTTAGACCTATTGTCCCTTTTATTGTATTGCTGTTAGTATTCAACGTTAAAGAGTTGCAAAATCAAATTTTATTTCTTAAACAAATATATGGTATGAATTATTTCTTTCCCTACAACACACAATTCTATCATTTTTGGTTACTTTTTCCTTTATTCCCACCTATAGGAGGCTAAGGGACTAATTTCGCAGGGTTGTCAATATTGGCTTGTCGATCTAACCTACAACCCTCCTAGGAATTGTCTATTCTCCCTTATTTTGACAAATAGATACCACAATTAAGAACAAATTATTAACAAGTTTCTCTAGTTCCTTTCTTTCTTTTTAGTTCTGACTCCGAAGCCCACCGCCTGATAGTGGTTTCTCTCAGTTTACTATAAAGGCTCTTGTAGAGTTCATTTTTCTGAGGGTTTCTTTCATAGGAGTTACTTTTAGGTCATTGTATGATATCTTCCATGTATATTTATTTGTTTAGTTATTTTTGGGTCTGATTACAACAACATATCTGATACAGTTCTACAACTCTCAAGGCTTCTTCTTTTTAACAACTACTACCATCGCTATAGAGGTAAGGTGGGACTTGATACTTTTAAGCCATGCCAACTATTCTTGAGAACTTATATACTGATAATTAGAGGGTTCTGGATTGTTCTACTTATGGTTTCCAACCTACTAAGTTGTAACTAACCTGTTTCCACTTCCCCTCTATTATTATTCTTATTATTTGCAAATGTATTATTACTTCCCCAAGTTTTGTCTCCTCATGAACCTATTTTATGTATAGAATTATTTATCTCTTCCCATTCAAATTTCACAACATCCTACAGAACCTTCTAAGTACAAGAAGGTACAATTCTTTACTTATATACAGTACCATAAATATCTACAACAATTTTTTTCTTCCAAAAAAAATAATAATAAGAAGAGAAATAGGAATTCCATATTCTGAAATCATAGGTTACATTATTGAACCTTTTCAATGACCCACCATTTCCTACCATTAACAATTAGTATAATCACCATTTATTCAACAAAAAAATTATTGTTCATAAATTCTAATAGTGTATTCATTCCACAACAATGATCGAGAATTAGACTATAAGTTCTAGAAATTAAGATACTTATCTGAATAGGTTTAGCTAGTCAAGGAATTCAATGAGGTGAAAGACCACTCCTCCCAACCAATGAGAATCGCAATCACATCAGATTCTCCCCTCGAAATATTCAATTTATCCTGGATTAGTTGATAGACAATGACTTAGCAAGGTATGTTCTCAAGCATAAAGACCACACCAATCCATCCACATAACTCACATACTTAGAATTTTGTTTGGGGGTTTTGACTGCACACCAACCAACTCAATAATTTCCCCCACTGACATTGTCTTGCCTCCCTCCAAAGCATCCTATGTGAGGGTCACAACTTACATCTTGATTATCCTCTTTTGGCCCTTGTACCAAGTCCTGAAGGTTGCCTAAAGTTTTCTTTCCTCGCACACTGTTGGCTCCCTTATCCCAAATGAGATTATTTATCTCTACGAAGAGGAATAATTGTTTTCTAACTGTGTGATAAATAATTTTTTTTTATCTATGGCCTTTTCCCATAAATTTCAAGGCTTTTCATTAGCTTTTTAGAATAAAGTAAAATGAAAGTTTAAACATTAAAGTTTTCCACTAGGCTTTCGACTTAACCCATGCTTTACAAAGTCTATATAGTAAAAGCAATTAAAATATTTAGTTTAACACGAGTGGTTTATATATATATATATATATATATATCTATCTATATATATATATATATATATATATATATATATATATATATATATATATATATATATAGATATATATATATATATATATATATATATATATATATATATATATATATATATATATATATATATATATATATATATATATATATATATATATATATATAGCGAGAGAGAGAGAGAGAGAGAGAGAGGTTAAATTTTAAAGATTGATTTTTTTTTAATTTTTGAATATTGAATTTTTTATTTTATTAGAATATTAAAATTTCATTATAACTCTTTATAAACATGTAAATGTATAAAATTTATGCGTCTATGATACAAATAAAGAATTAAAATATCAAAATTAAGATGATAATATATGCACATTTCTAAAATGTTTATATTAATTTTACATTGCAAGCACACAAAAAAAGTAGCCCATTTCTAGAAGAAATTAAGCGAGTAAAAGACAAAGAAAATAAGATAGGTACAATATTTTCAGCATGAAGATAATTTTCTTTATAGAATTTTTTATGGATCATGTTCTCAAGGTCAATGTGGGTTAGGAATGACCCTTTATCTCTCTTCTTATAATTATTTTTGAATAAAACCAAGGTTAGGGAAAAGAACTAATCAAAAGGAAAAATTGATTGGTCTTTGGGGTTTCTTGTACTTAACCATAATGAAGAACTTAAATAAGATTAGAATTTTTGGAGATTCAAGGTCAAGGACAATTGTGGAATAGGCTAAAAAAATATTTCACTACTTATCAAAATAGACAATTCTATTAGGGAATGGGTTCGTGGAGATTTATGAATTTAGGGATCATCAAATGATATATATATATATATATATATATATATATATATATATATATATATATATATCATTTGATGATCCCTAAATTCAGAAATCTCCACGAACCCATTTCATATATATAAAATCCTCTTTCTTGTTTTTATTTTTATTCTTAAGCATTTTTTTCTAAATAACAAACATAATTTTTCTTTTTTTAGTAAAAAATAAACATATAAAAAATGAAAAATATTATTGGAAGAAAATGTTCTATGTAAATTAACAACACTACTCTCAACATCCCCCAATGCTAACTTAATTGGTCTCTCCCTCATTGTCAAGTTTAAGCGAGTAGGTTTTAGCCTTTAATGCTTTATTGTTTATTTAATTTTTTTATTATAAACGTCTTTGAATTTCCTTTCCTGTAATTTTATAATGAATTTGAAATAAATTTGAATAGAATTTTAGACAAATTTCAAACAATTTATTATAAAAGTTATGTTAAGTTTTATAAAATTACAAAATTATTTTATTATTGTTATTTAAAAAAATTATAATCATTTTATTTTATTATTTTATATATAATAATATGTGTTGAGACCTGTAGCAAAAAAGTCTCAATTTGACTTGATTTGGTCAAATTGAGGAAAATGTGAAATTCCACATTAGCAGAGAACTTGGAGGTAGTTAACTTGTGTGAAATGGCTCTTGTGACTCAATTAGTACAATAAATTCGAGTAAGAGGTCTTGGAGTTTAGTTAACCATGTGTGATTGCTAATTTGCAGCAATCAAGGTGGTTTATTTCAAGTTGTTTTTAGTTAAACTAGTTCTAATAGATGATGGAAATAGTGGAAGGTCAATTCTGTAGTGGGAAAATAGTCTAACTCAGTGAACATTTAGTTAACTAATCAATGAACTAAAAAAAATCTAGTGCATGCAAGGAATTTGAGTTCCCGAGTTGTCGTGGAGATTCCAAGGCAATGTAACATCAGTTGTAGACTAGTATTGAGTGTACATGTGTTGCATGCAATCAATGATCCAACCTTAGGAATTACACAATCAATTGGAGGTAAAATCCTAAATAATAAGGGCTAATTTCCTTAAGAATCATGCAAGAAAATGGGGGCTCAAGTAGAGGCAGAAATTTACTAAGTTTGAGTCAAAGCTTGTCATTGACTAGAGAGATAGGATATTGACTTACATGTTGAGCTCAGAGCGAGCTAGAAATTATAATGCATTCTATATTAATCTGATTAACGCAAGCACACTTAAGGGTTTTTTAGAAGTTGCTTTCCCCTAGAAAAATATTGTTCTTGTTATTTCTTATTGCATGTCTGATATTATTATTCTAAATTATGAATTAATTTCTACAGAGAAGTAGAGTGGAATTGTGTCCCTAATTTAGATTAAAATTTCTTCAGCAATTGAAATTATACCCCATATTTCTACATGGTATCAGAGCAAGATTCACATTAGAATATGAATTTTAAATTTTTTCCTCGGGAGGTTTGAATTTGCAGCTTTAGTGTAGCAAGATCTATTTAGAGTTGGGAAGATGACCTTCAATGGAATGAGATTACGATATGCCTTGGAATGAAGCTTAAATTTCATTTCATGGAAGGATCGAATTGGGGCAGTGCTTGATGATAACAAATAGTTAGAATATGTCAAGACAGGCATTGCAACACCAAGATCAATTGATGCATAGAACCTATCTCAATGGAAGAAATATGTAGCCAAGTCAAGGAGAATAATCTTGGAGGGAGTGCAAGAGTACATTGTCTCAAATATCCATGAGAAAGAAAATCCTTTCACAAAGTGGAAGACACTCACAAAGTTGTTCGAAAATTACAGTGACCATAGCAAACTAGCCCTCAAAGACAAACTTCAAAATATCAAGATGTAGAAGAATGACACTATTCTGCAGTATCTCACCAAATTTAGACAAGTTTGTGATGAGCTTGGAGGGTTTGGTGTGAATGTTGTAGAATATGACATGGTGATTCTAGGTCTTCTAAGCATTCCCAAAAGTTGGCATAGCTACCAAGACTTAGTGAACAGGAGGAAGAAATTACCAAATTGGGGACGCTTTTGGTCTAATTTGGTACAAGGGAGATTAGGAGGAATACTAGAGATGGAACTTCATCCAAGGACGAGGATGAAGAAAAATTTGCGTTGGATAGAAAGTAAAAGAAGGGAAAACAAAATAAATCTCAAACCAAACCAAAATCTAGCCAAGGGGGCAAGAAGAAAGACTTGTCCAAAATAAAATGCTTCGACTATCATGAATTTAGGTATTATGCTACAAAGTGTCCACAAAACAAGTCTAACAAGAAGAACTAGGAGGAGAAACATTTGAATCTTTGGATTCACAGTTCGAGCTAAACTTCACCCTAATCGCATGCATGGCAAACACTATGATGGGGAGTGTGTGGTAGTTAGATGCAGATGCCTCGTTCCACATGACAGGGTGTAGAGACTCTTTTGGTGACCTTGAGGAGAAATATCTCCATATGAATATTGAATTTAGGGATGACAGAAGGTACAATGCTACCAATATTGGTACAATAACCTTTAAAAGGGAGTCAAGATCCCCTCTTCGCATCAAAGATGTCATGTTTGTTCTAGACCTGAAGAAGACCGTGGCTATGATGTGATTTTCAGTAAGGGGAAAGCATTTCTGAGACACATAGGTTTCAGAAAATAGAAGTAGATTAGAGTTAGAGTGAGAAACATCTACAATCTATAGGTGTATTTTTCCATGTATGCAACTATACCTTCAGGAGTGAGGTGGGGTGATGTAGATCCTTAGTCCAAGAGTTGTATAAATTTGGGCAAGATCCATGAGGTGATCTCCTCATGGACATTACCTTGCTACAGGGGTCCATAGTATCTAGTAGTAGGAGCATCAGTGTCATTCAAATATCGAGGAGTGCAAAGGAGTGTTGATAGTAGAGCAAGAGGTTCGATAGTAGAGTTAGCAACAACATAGTTTTCCTAGGAAATAATTGCAAACACAGTTGATTCAATTTTTTTTATTCTTTTGAGTTGTAGTTTTTGTAGCAGTAGAAACAATAATGATAGGTGTTGCTACATTACATTCCCCAGGTGCAAGGTAGGGGCGGTGGAAAATCTTTTTATTTCTAAGAGGGAGAGTTGAGAAGTGTAGCAAGAAAGTCTCAATTTAACTTTGCTTTCGTCAAATTGAGAAAATGTGACTTTCCAAATCAATAAACAATTTGGAGGCAACTAACTTGCTTGAAATGGATCGTGTCACTTAGTTGGCTTAGTAAATTTGAGTTATGGGGCTTGGATTTTAGTTAAGCATGTGTGGTTGCTAATTTGTAGCAATCAAGGTTAAATATTTCTAGTTGTTTTGAGTTAAACGAGTTATAACAGTTGATGCAAATAGTGGAAGGTCAGTTTTGCAGTGGGACAATAGTCTAACTCAGTGATCATCTAGTTAATTCATTAATCAGCCCAAAATAGCTAATGCATGTAGAGAATTTGAGTTACCGAATTGTGGTGGAGATTCCAAGGCAGTGTAACATTAGTTGTAGACTAGTCTTGATTGTATAGGTGTTGCATGCAATCAATGATCCAACCTTGGAAATGGAGCGATTAATTGGATGAAAATTCCTAAATAATAAGGGTTAATTTCCTCAGAAATTGCGCAAGAAAATAGGGGCTCAAGCAAACGTAGGAATTGACTAAGTCTAGGTTAGAGATTCTCATTGAGTAGAGAGATAGGTTATTCACTTGCAGGTTGGGCTCACATCGAGCTAGCAATTGTAATACATTCTCTATTCTTTTGATTAATGCAAGTCGACTTAATGGGTTTTTAGAAGTTGGTTTCCCCTATAAAAATATTGTGCATGCTTGTTATTTCTCACTACATATCTGAGATTGTTATTCTAAATTGTGAATTAATTTACGCAGAGAAGTAGAGTAGAATTGTGTCTCTTAATTTAGATTAAAATTTCTTGAAAAATTGCAATTCTATGCCATATTTCTACAATATACATATATAAAATAAGATAAGTAATTTTCAACATATAATTGATAGTCTTTTGTATTTAAATAATTTTTTTGACAAACACTCTACATAATCGTTTTCTTAAGATGAGCATAATGCCTATCTAGAATGTTGAATGTTTTAGCCTTCTTAAGCATTTAAATTCAAAAGTCTATCTACAATACAAACATATTTGAAAATTTATATCGAAGAAATACCTTCTAATTCTTGATCAAATTTTTGATAAATATTACTATAAAAAAATATTACAATATTTTAATTAATATTTATGAAAAAAAGATGATATGATTGTTAAATTCTTATTTGAATAAAAAAATGTTCTAAGTGATATAACTCATTTTCCCCATGATATAATTGATTTCTCCCCACATTCTCCTATGCACTATAAATATATATGAAAATAATGGTTTGACTATTACAGTGATAAAATGATGCATTTATCAATTTCTAAATATTTATTTTTCAATATACATGTGTTTACATTTTTATTGCAATTAAAATTTTTATTAAATAAACGAACTTTATTGTAAGTTAATATGTGTGTTTATTTTATAATAGATTTCCCAAAATTTTATTTTAATTATTAGTAATTATTAAATGAATAGTAGATATTTAATTTTTATATAATATATTGGAATACTCTTAGTAATAATTACAAATCAAAGTTAAGATTGTTTCTAATTTAGTTATGATTTTTTAATTATCTTAACTCTTCCGGATAGATCACATCAGTTTTTGGATAAACTCGTTTAGAAAAAAATTTGTTTGATAATCATTTATGATAGAAGTCTCCACTATGATATCTTAAATTAATTAAATGAAAAAATAGAGTACTTTTTAAGTACGATTTTTTGGAGATCTTTCTAGTTTATTTTCTGATCTAAGTTGTCTAGAGTCTAACATGGATTCATTGAAATCACAAGTTTGACATCTAAACTCTTCACAATCTAAGTGTCCTAAGGGTTTTTTAGGGTGTTGAATCCATATATGTTGTTAAAAAAACTAGTTTAAACAACGCAAATCAATATTTGGACACAATTTTTTTCATCGGATTCTAGTAAAAAATCATCTAGAAACTCCAAAAAATTGCACATAAAGACTACTCCCAAAAAAATATATCATATCAACATGTCATATTGGGCATGTGGTAATGATAATTCATGGCATTTGACCATGGTTTTGCTAAAAAATTCCATGATAAAACAAGTGCTACATAGTAGTTAGTATCTGCAACTTACCTTAAATATTGTTAAATTGAAATATAAAACAATAAATAACTAAAATTACTTATATTGTATAGTGTAACAATAAGACAATTGCATTTAACCAAAAAATGTAAAGTCTTTGATGTATTTGTTATTTATTATCTTTATTCTTTCATTCTTATTTGATGTTAGTAAATGAAATATTCTGATTGAGTTTTGTTAAACATCTTACTATTAAAGGTTAATCATTTTCAATTTTTTTTTCAATAATTAATATGTATTATATATATTGTGAAAATTAAAATAAAAAATATAAATCATATTAGTTGTTAAAATAAATTAAATATGCAATTTTTTTTTATAAAAAAATATAATATTTTAAATTAATTTAAAAATAATAATAATAAATTTCTTAGTAGCATCTTCAACCCTAATGTTCATGACCGGAAATATTCATTTCTGATTATCACATGCATAGTGATAAATTACTTGATGTCTTACACAAAACAAGTTGCCACAAATTTGAAAGTGTTATCATGTGGTTAGTCTGCTCTGCTTTCTCCATTTCCTAATGCTATGCTATGCTACCTTCCTTTCCTTATTTCTCCTGAGCACATTCCTATCATAAGTAAGTGAGCCCTTTAGACTACTTTGACTTCATTAAATATAATTCA
The DNA here is from genome assembly GCA_031772625.1 of Pinus tabuliformis. NCBI lineage: Eukaryota > Viridiplantae > Streptophyta > Pinopsida > Pinales > Pinaceae > Pinus > Pinus tabuliformis. Next base: position 896,145,996 of record CM062807.1, on the reverse strand, counting down.
TAGATCTCACGCTGCTAGTACATGCTATATATGTGTAATAAAAAGTAATATTAATATAATTAAATTATTATTAATAAATACATATTAGTGGTCAAAGATGTTTATCTCAACTTAATAATTCACTTCTATACTTACTCATTTTTCATAATTAACCTATATTCTCCTAACTAAGGAGAATGAATGAACCTTGGATGAGTCTTTGGTCCCCTCTCTTATTTTTGTGTAATCTCTAGCATCTATGATTGCTGTGTAGTTTCTAGATAATGACTCATAGGAAAAATTATGTTATATTTGATATAATGTAAGTAAAAAAATTAGATGATTGTATTTGTTGAGAAAATTTGCAAGAAGGTTGAAGAATACTTAAATAATGAGAATGTTAAATTACAAATACAATCTACATGAATGATACAGGGACTTGATTGAATGCATCACATTGCATGCTCTAAATGATAAGAAGATAAGACTCACAAATGTTATTAGAAAATAATTGAAGTTAAGCTCTAACTTGAATATTTACATCTTAAATATGATGATGTTGTCTTTAAGGCTAGAGAAATCAAAGGCCAAGAATAAAGGATAAAGCTTGCTAGTTTATTTAAAAAGGACATTGATGATATTGGTGTACAAAATGAAGGAAAACCATTGAAGGTGAAAGCATATAGCATCCCTTATGCTTCCATATAGAAACATGAAAATATAATTTTTTGGGTTAGGGTGTTGGGGCATGCATATATATTCAACCTTTCTATAAATGAATTCAAATTGTCACATATAGCCATAATTTTATTCATACGATAAGGGGATGGAAACAAATTATATTCATCCACAAGAAACTTTGTCTGTTCAAATTATTTGTATTTTTCAATTTAGTTTATATTCAAGTATTACATTAGAAGAAGGTCATAAACTCAAGTGAGAACTACATGGAAATAGGGATTAGGTTGGGGCTATTTAGGACATTTAATTCAGCTCAAAGCCTTGTTTAGCATAGAATACCCCTCCTCTATGATTGACACTCATGAAACCTTGGTATTAATGGCCTAATTCCACTGATTTCATCCCTCAATAATGCCAAGGCCTTCAGATTTTTCAATGGAGGAAACATTGCCTAATCATGCTCACATCACTAGTCAAAGTTGAAACATTCCTTACATATTTCATATATAGCAGTTTGACACCTCTTTCATTATCATTCATATAAAAGACATTATTTTGACATAGGGCCTATTACAAGTCATTTTGCCACATCCAAACCAATTTCCCTAAACCTGTATCTATCATCATCCATTGAGACTTTCCAATCATCCCCTACAAATCCAAAAGATTTCCCTTTCCAAAAGTTACAAGAATAATAGGTTACATCGGCTAAAAATCTTAATTTTGTGGACCAACATACTTGTCTTCAAGACAACTTACGATTGCACAATTTGTACACATACAACATGCATTGGTGAGCACAGGTTACTTTCCCAAAAAGTGTGACAAACACTTGAAAAATAAGGAAAAATAAAAATTAATTTCGAAGTTTGTCTCTCTAGAAGCTTCAAGAGTGGTTTTAATTATTTAATATTGGATCAGATCTCAACCTCCTACTATTGAGGTCTAATCTCTTATCACCTATAACTTACCTCCCTCTAAAGTGGATCCGAGCACTAGAATGGTAAATCCAAAACCACCACATTTTCCCAATAAATGTGGCATCTACCATAAAGTCTAGGTTGGCTTTTGGAGACTCTAAATTATGCCCTTATGTTGCTCATTTATGTCTAGAGGTCCATAGTCCATCCATGTGCTTGAGGTGTGATTTAAGGCTTACCATTGTGGCAAAGTAAGGATAAGATAGATGGAGGAGATTCAGAAGGCCAAGGCCTACAAGGGTTGTAATCATTTCCTACTTTTATTAACACAAAATTGCATTGTATCTCTTATACTTATGTCTTATTTATGCATATGTAGAACATGAATCTTTTTATTCTTTTGTTAGAGTTTTTTGTATATGTTATTTGGTATGTTTTGGTTTTGTTCCTTGTTTTGGATGATTTGCATGTTCTATTTATAGAAATTGGAGTTGGAGTTGGAGTTAACAAGTAAGGAGAAGGAGGAGGCTTGCATTGGATTCCAAGTAGGTTAGCTTCCCATATTTGAAACAACTCTAAGGAAATCATTGTAATTTTGTATTTATTGTTTCTAGACTAAGCCACTAGGTATATGGCGATTTCTTCTATCTTCAGAAGGCATTTATCCATAAAACAGGGCCCTCGAATTCATCCTTTCATATTATGAACACGGAAAATTCTAAGGATGAAAATTTTCCTTAAAGTTTAGAAACCTTGGCGAATCTCACAAATCCATAATATGGAATCTATAAAATGTTTGGTGATATTTTTGTAAAAATATTCAAACTTCTAATAATTTTATATATAATTTTTTGGCGATTTTTAAATTAAAATAACTTTATACTATAAAATTTGGAAAAATCATTTTTACAAAAAATGGAAATTAGTGAATATTGTTTTTGGAAAAAACATAAAAAATTAGCCCACCTGCGAATATTAGCCTCTAAAATTTTCCCTGATTATGAAGGTCTCAATACCTATCCATGGTATGCAATACCTTAGAATGGTGCTTATGTATTTTTAGTTGGAGGCCAAATATCCCCTGTAGATGTTATTCAAGGTGTTTTATGGCCTTTTTATGGTCAAAGAGCTCAATAAGACTCATTTAGTTCCTAAGTCACTTCTTTTCATCTAATGGCCAATATCTAGGCCCAAAGACTTATCTATGGTTTATAATACCTCCTAAAGCCACTCATATTTTCAATATGAAGCAAAAAATACTCTACATGTGTCATGTACAATTATTTGAGTCCTTTTCCATAGCACTTAATCTTGAGGATAATTGTTTGGATCCCTATGCCCTTGATTTCATCCCTTAGCTTATGTTAAGTCCTTAAATTTGATTGATCATAAGAAATTCCTCCTATTAGTGACCATAAACTTAGTTGGAGTATAAATATCCAGTATAGAAGTCATTTTTTGTGGTTTTAGTCCTTAGACTTGTTTGTTAATCTTAATGATAATTATTCAAATTCTAGGTCACTTGATTTCATCTCATAACCAATATTAAGGCCCTGATGCTGGTCCATAGCGTGAAATTCCTCATGATGATAATCACATTCCTAAGCAAAGTACAAAGATCAACTACATAGGTATGTTTGGTGATTTGAAGCCCCCTACATGGCCACTAAGCATGTGAATCCTCATTGAGGATTGAAGGCCTTTGATTTCATGCCCTAATATTATGAAAGCCTCAATACATGTCTATGATGTACATATTGAGAGTCAAAATGTGCTGCATAAATTTAATGTGTAGAGGCTTGATCCCTATTTGATGATCATTAATCTAAGAATCATTATTTTAGGTATTATCTTTCCTATTTTCAATCCTTAATCATTTCTATGGAATATACATTGGTCCATGGTCTCTAATTATCAATATCCCTAATAATAATCATATTCCTATTGTGAGGCAAAATATCCCCTATACTTGTATTTTGTGGGGGATAAGGTTTTTTTCAAGGGTGTTGAATTAATAAAGCCTTATTTAGGTCCTAATTCCCTTGATTGGATCACAATGAACAATGTCATGGCCCTTGAATTAATAGGCTAAACATTTTCGTGTCCTCATACATGCCTATGATACAAGGTACCTTGTAATGACACTCTCATTATGATGTCGACATCGCATATCACATACACAGATTTCATAAGTTGTGGTTAAATCCTTTGTTTGTGTGCAATAAGAATAAAATGGTTTAGTTAGGTTCTAGATCAATTGTTTTCATCCCCCCACTTTTGTCAATGCTCCAAGGATGATTCATGGTACACAATACCTCCTAACCACAATCATAGTCTTCATTGGAATCAAAATATCTACTACATAGGTTGTGAGTGATGTCTAGATGAATGTTCCATCGAAATTAATCTCAAGAAACATTATTCACAGCATAAGGCCCTTAATTTCATCTCTTAAACATTACAAAGGACTCAATACCTATTTGTGGTATATAATACCTCCTAATGATGCACATAAAATTCTACTTAGGGGTGAGAATCCCCAGGAGAGATCATGTTTGGTTGTTTAAGACTTCGCTCACGGTTTTCAAGTATGTAATACCCAAATCCAATAAATAATACATCCTTAGAATGCCCATATTCCAAGTGGGTGGCTAAAGGTTCCCTATAGTAATCATGTTTGGTGGTTTGAGCCCTAATCCATTACCCTCAAAATTTAGTTGTGGCGTTCTATATGAAGGCCATAGATTTTATTCTCCAACCATTATTATGACTCTCATTCACATTCATTGTGTACAATTCATCTTTATGATGTCCATAATCCCATGTAATCATGTTTCCTAGTTTGGGGCATGGTTCAAGGTGCTTGAGCCTTGAATAGTTTATCTAGGGCCTATGTAATGTAATTAATTTATGGTTATGAGGAGTTCAGTATCATACGTTATTGTAGGTTTTGATTGCATAATATTTCTTGTATGTTACAACATATATGAATGATAATGCATGATAATTCAAGTTTTCTATTTAGATATAAGGTTGGTTGGTCTAGGATTCTTTTCCTTCTCTCCACACTCCAACACAAAGGGGAAAAAAGTATGCATAAATTACATTTGTGTTTTATTCCAAATGTTTTCTTACACATATTCATATATTGAAAGAAGAAAAAGAAAATATCTTGCAATTTTATATGGTCAAGAGTAGAGGGGAATGCACACAAAATCGAAGAAAGAAGAAAAAAATTAAAGGGGCAGGAAACAAACATGGACCCGTAGGCCTCCAATAGATGATACAATAATTCCTACATCCATTCTACAAATGAAGTGTAAAATTTTGATGGATAAGCTACTAATTCATATTTAATGGAAAGAGCCCAAATGCATGAATTTGATAAGGACAACCCATTTATTTTGTTAATTCCATCCACATGAATAGTCACAATTTTATGAAGTGTAGGATTTCAAAGAATGAGACAAAAACCCATACTCCATATTGTGATTCAAAATGTAGGAATTTGATAGCCAACACACCTTTTTTGCATCAATTCCATCTAGTTCAATAATTTTGACGTCAGAGCATGATTCAATGATATACATTTAAATTTTATGTTTAATGGATGGAAAACTATGTTCTAAATAGAATCCTGGTGCAAAAACATTTTAATAAGACTCACATATAAATGAAAGAGACATAAAGGAATATTACCTAGTATTTTGAGAAGTTGGTTATGTGAAATATGTAAATATTGAGACATTATTCCCCAAATTCCCTAGTAAAGACCATAATTCCTCCATTTTAAATATTGTAAGAAATTCAAAAGTGTATTTGAAGGGTTTAGGAGTGGATTTGATGAAATATAGATTCTTTGTGATGTTTTTCAACAATCATTTGAGGTGGTTCAATCTCCCATTGAAAGTTGCATGCCTCTAGTTCATGTTAACATAACTCTAATTGGATAGTGCCTAAACATGTTTCACATGGATAAGATAATGCCCCCATTATGAGAATTTTGAGTTAAAAATGGACCTCAAAAATAAAAGTTACCATGAAATTCAACTTTAGAAGAACCAATAAGATTCAATATGGTTAAGGCCCTAATAAGTTTTAATTATTGGATGATTTTTTTATATTAGTAGGTTGGCTAGAACATTTCATTATACTCTTACTTTATAATTATACCCTTTGTATCCTATTTATCTATAGATACCAAGGATAGTTAGTATTAGGATCATCATACCTTACCTTGCCTATTAGGATCAATTTAAAAGGAAGTTCCCCCTCAAAGTAAGTACTTTGTTTCTTAACTAATTAAAACTTCTTTCCAGGATTGTTTCTAGTTCTAGTATATTTATGAAGAACAAACCTAGTTACACTTCCTTCAACACTCCCTCTCAAATAGGGAGGTATTCATACAACATTACAAGGTGTTTGGCTATGTTTCAATCTCTGAAGAATTCACATAAGAGAAACTGCACTTCCAATCCATCTGTTATAGCATCATATCCATCAACATTGTGATAGTGAAAGGACTTGACTAACATCTCCATCTCTTCATGAGATCATGAGCTGCAATGTTGGTGAGACCAATGATTTATAGACACCTTCATCATTGTCTCTCAAGGCACATACCTACCCGGGTGTTCTCTCAATATGACCTTCTAGGACTATTTTTATCTTCGGTTCCTGGCCCTCAAAGAATGTTAGTCCTATTTCCTACTCTTGTCTTGGATGCCCTACACATCCTCAAAGAGTATAGGATGCCAGATGATTACCTAATCCTCCCATTATTTCTTCCCAAGTGAAGACACGAATTTTTTGTCTATCTTGTGTGTACATTCCATTCATGTCCTTCATCTAGACTTACGGTTATTAGTCCTGGTCTAGTGCATAACCCATGAAATGGAAAAACACAATTGTCACTCCTTTGTAATCATGGGTGATCCAAAACTCCCTCTTGATTAGGGACTTGTTAGAGCTCCCTCTTAACTAGGGACCCTTTCATTCTTCAGCAACTTCTTCTTCATGGGTCCTTCAACTACTTGATCTCCTTCCTTTCTTTGATGTCATGAATTCCTTATTCGAACTTGTTCTAGGTAGGGCACCATCCATCAATCACTTTCCTTCCTAGTTTGTCATGTCATTGCTTCCTTAGTGGAAAGTGTATTTCTTATTATACATCAAGTTTTATTGTCATCTGGCTACTCCTTTTTCATCTTTCCATGCTTCAGAATAATCTTCTCATGGATCTTTCGTTGTATTTTCTTGTGTACATGCTTCGACCTAGTAGCCCATCATGACTTCATCCTGATATTGCTTCAACATTGCTTTTTCTTTTTCTGGATGGCTTCTTCATCATGACATCTTTGTAGAGTAGAATCGGTTATTTGCATATTTCATATCTCCAAGGCCTTCATTGGTGTCAAGGGTCCTAGATTATTTTGTCAAAGTTTCCTTGCCTTCTTTTGGGAGTTATATTTAGAGTATCTTGTCAAATAGTGATTCTCGATGATCATGGAGTTCTTCACATGCTTGATCTCTTTCTTCATTTTCTTCTTCTTAGATAGATAGGTCAACTATCTTATGCTTCTTGTGAGACCATTTCATCATTGCTTGCTTCCCCGACTAGTCAACATTTCTTCTTGCTTCATAGTCAGCAATCTTATACTCCTTATGTGAGCATATTATTTTTTTGACCTTCATTGCATTGTAGTACATGCCTTCGGGCATGTTCTTGGTGAAAGAGATTTTTTCATACTTGATCATGTTATAGAACTATTCCCATGACTCAGTAATATACATAAGATAAAATGACTAAACTTTGATGCATACATACTTCATCTTGATTCCCCTTTCATCATCATAGCTTCTTGGTGTGGCCCTTCTTGCTTCATCTTAGCTTGCCTGCATATCATCCTTTTCTTGAATCCCATGAATGGGTTTACCAATGAGACATCTGCTTTGGTTTATGAACCTCCTTTTGAAGATTCCATAATAGGATCTTAAAGACCCTTGCCTTGCAAATGTTTCTTTTCTTTTGATGAGGGAGGTCTTCTAAGATTCTTTTTCATGATCAATTTTCTTTCATAGTGGATGAGGTCCTATTCTAGGTATTCTCCTTCTTCATGAATATCTTGAGATATGTTCATCATGCTCCTATATTCTAGAAGATATTTATAATCATCCATTTTTGTTCTCATTTATAAATTCTCTTTCTACATGAGTATTTAGAACTCCATGTACTTCATTTTTCTACATTCTAGAATAGGTTTCTAGCTATGCAATTTTATTTTATTCCTACATGCTCCTATACTACTCAAAACCTTTAAAGAAGACTTGAAGTAAAGAGTTTGACTTAGTCATAGTATAGATCTAGAGGATCTTCCTTATTTTTCTTTTTTTCTTCTTATTTTACCTCTTGAGTCATGTAAGATTCTTTCCTCTTTCTTTTGTTGTTGTTTCCCTTCTTAATCATAGGACAATTCCTTTTGTAGTGTCCATATTCCTAGCATTCAAAACATTATATTTTGGACATGTATCTATGTTTGTTCTTCGCGGACCAAATTTTTCAAATTTTCTCTTTCTCTTGCCCATGGTAGCTAATTCTTGCTCCTTTGATCCAACGTCTTCCTTTTCTTTAGGTCTAGTTTCCTCTGTCCTATATAGAAACCAAATTTCACTGAGTGTGGTTGCTTCCTTCTTAGAATATATGCTTGATGTTAATTTGCCCCAATCCTCAGGTAGAGCATTGAGTACTATAGTTTTCATCTCTTTGTCAGACATGACTTCCCAAACCTCTTGAAGTTGATCTCACATTTTAGCGATTTTCATGAAGTAGGGACTTATTCCTTCCTTTTTTATCTTAATCTTGTACAATTCATTCCTTAGATATATTACTTCTCTGGTTGTGGATACCAAGAATAGCTCTACTAGCTTATCATAAATTTTTTTTGATGTTTCAAATTTGGAGACATAAGGAATGAGAGAGTCTTTGATTGATTCTATTAGAATCCTTTGATCTCTTGTCTCATCCTTATTGTACTTAGCTAAGGCTTGATTTTGTTCCTTAGCAGGGATAGATATATTCCCTTTGACATGTTCTAGGAGATCATTCTCCTTGAGAACTAAATCAATCTTCTTCTTCCATCCAAGAAAGTTATTGGTAACTACCAATTTGTTTCTTTCCTTGCAAAAAGACATTAATGTATATTCAGAAGGGGACATATACTTACTTGAAATATTTTGAGATGTAGTGGATTTTATTTCTCCTTGAAGACTTGATGGGTTTCCTTCCTAGGATCTTGATGTTCTTCAAGTTTCCTTCTCCAAGTGGACTTGCTTGATGATGAGATTTTCGTCATTACCTGTAGCTTGATGCAGGTCCTGCTTCAATCTGCTCTTCTTTGTAGGTGCCTTTATGTAAGGCTCTTCTTCTTTCTATGAAGTTGTCCTTGATGAATGATAAGTGATAGGCCTTATCTTCCTTGAGTAGATTTTTCTTGATGCTTCAACCTTGCATATGACATTCCTTGATGAGAATTCTTGAGTTACCCTTTCCTTGATGTGTCACCTTAACTCTGATACCATGTTGAAGAATCGAGGGAAAATAATTGTAGTTTGATTCTTAGTTACTTGATAATACATTTTTGGTGTCTTTTTACTTTTCCTTGGTAGCTTAGTCTTCTTCTTATTATTAATGAATTTGTGTGTACTTCATCAAACTGCTACCAAAACATAAGAACAAGAACACAAGATGTTGGCTCTCTATTAGGGCCAAAACCTCTCTTCTCTTGAGAGGAAAACCATTTGCTAAGTTTCTCTTATGGAATATTCTTATTTATCAATGCCAATCCATAGACACCTCACAACAATATCCTCCAAGAACAAGTCAATTCCTCCCTCCCTTCTGTACTTTGTTTCTTGACACTTGCTTCTTCCGACACTTTTTATTCCTTCTTCTAGCATTTCATTCTTCTTTCAACTAATTGGTAAGTCTTGTTATAATTGCTCTAGAAGATATTCCTTTGATGAGACCCTTCCCTTATGATGATCCCTTCCTTCTCTTCACCAACCAATGATCTTATTATGACTATCATGGGAGTGTTGTTATGATAGAAAAGAAAACCTCCTTCTCCTCACACGTGTGACTATAATGGGCTTTAGAACAACCCTATTACCTTCGTTTTCTTCCTTGGTCCTTTGCTTGGGTGCGAGGCCCTTTATGCCTATATTTCTAGACCAAACAATGTGAGAGGTGGTGATGATATCATACTATTGTTATCACCGCAAGAAACCTTCATTTCCCTCACATGTGTGACTACACCTTCCCTATAAATGGTTCCCTTAAACTCAGCTATGTGCCCCTCTTCCTCACTGCACTTGGAAACCCTTTTTCTTCACTCTTTTTCACCTTCTTTTAGTCCCTTTAATTTGTTGATTTTTAGAGAGGATTGTGTGCTCTTTTGAGGGAGTGGAAAACCTCTATATATGGAAATTTGTCCCTCCTTTAGGCCAACTTTAAGGCCAACTTGAATTATTTAATTCAGATTGCTTCTTTATAGGTGTCATTGTATGGAGGATATTTTTTAATTTTTCTTGGAGGTATTCTCTTGACTCTAATACATAAGCATACAAGGTGTAACATGTCCTTAAGGTCTTCAACATTTTATTTTGACTATTTGACTCACCTATAGCACTTTAACTAGTGCTAGACCTATTTCAATGAGCAAGAAACTCATTGACATTTATTATAAAAATAATATTTCTTTTATTGAATAAATACAAATATCAAAAGTATATTTATGAAGACTGAACCTAGTTACACTTCCTTCAACACGTTCAAGGGTGATGTAATGGATGACAGATAATTTCCATAAAGTTTCATAAAAGGGTTCATCCTTGATGAAGTATGGAAGGATGTGTCACACCAATAGGGAGATTCTTCCTAAAAGAGGAGTGGTAGAGAGCCATGCCATCAAGAGGGACAGTGGGTGGAGTAGGGAGCACACTAACAAATGGAATAGGGAATTAGATAATGTATTGAACTTAAAATATTTCTTGAATTCACCATAAGGAAAGAAACCATATAGAGAAATAATGACATGATGAAACCCACAAATTCACACTAAATGATCATGTACCTAAATTCCCATTCTAGTTAAGGGGAGAATGACATACTTGTATGTTTAATAACACCATGGATGAAAACATAATAGGTATGCACATATGTACGACTGATCTAGATTGATGGTCAATATCCATATATTTCCACCAATGCATGATGGGTGTGATCATTTTCAAGGTCATGGAATGGGATAAGTATGGTTCATTATTGATACATAAAGTGCCTTTGTTTAGTATAATTTCTTTAATAGCCAGTCCATAAGACTTTAAGACAATGGATCACTTCTAATTTTAGGATGGATGAGAGCCCCACTCAAATACACTTTAGAATAGATTTGAGATTAGGAATTGGGGTAAGGTTCTAACACAAGAATTCCTAAATTACCTAAGGGCCACTCAATATTGTAAAAGAGTGACACTTCAAATAGGATACTAGATTGATTCCTTTGAAGAGGGCATAAAACTGTTCTTGATTACTAGTTGCATGCCTTATTTCCCAGGCATATGAATATACATAAGTTAATATAGGGTGAACAATGATCCCTCCTAATCCTAACCCCTTAAGGTCATCCTTAGAACAAATAATGCATGCTTCTTTTTTAAGCTTCCTACAAAGGATGTCATAATTATATGGAAAGATATTCTAAAGATAAGTGGAATTGGAAGAATCTACCATTTTAGGAGCCAATTTAAAATCATTGTCTGAAGAGTCCCTAAGGGATGTAGAAGTTGTTCAATGGAGAGCTTGACTGGGCATATTGTGAGATGATCTACCATAATTTCCTTTACCTTCATATAATTTTTATTATATTACTTTGACTGTCTAGAACAATAGCTCTATTACACGCAAGATAGACTTTCCAATTTACAAATTGTTCAAGATCACTCCATATATTTCTAAATATTAGTTTACCAACAAAATTTTCATAATACAACTTTTTCCATGAGCCAAATAAAATATATATAGAATCTAACTATCCATCCTATGACTTCATAGCTTTGAGGGAAAATTTTCAAATTATTTTCATAATTTACATTAAGAAAAGGGATGGTTGGAAAATTATAATTTGAGCCTACATAATTCATAGATGGAAGGTTAATATATGTAACATTCAGTGATACATTTTGATGTAACAATATTTTTATGAGCTAAGTTCCAATAGAATATGTTTAGTTTTGGAGTCCCATATGAATAGCAAATATTATTCCAAACGCCTGATTTGGGAGAATGACCATTGGAAAAAATAGTTGGTACTCATATCCTTACTTGACAATATCATCAATATTCTCTAACCTCTTCTTCTGGTTCAACTTTTGGCTTTGTTCACAACATTTTAGACAATAAAGGGTGATTGAAAGGGATGAGATAAGGGATTTGTAAATATTTCCAAAGCTCCAACAAAAGGCTATGGAACTAGACCATTTTGAGATGTCATATAGGGAGGACTTATCCTCAATTTTCAACTATTGGCTTTGTGGATGAACAAGAGGGATATAGGTCGCACCAAAATCCCATGATATTTTGAATGCATAAGTAACTTTTTTAAGCCAATCATGGATTAAATAATGGAGGCTTCACCTACTTTACCAATATCTCACCATGTTCATTCATAAATGGGATTCTAAGGTTGTTAAAAGTAGGGTCAATATATTATATGTATTAGGATGAGTTGGTGGGTAGACGGGAGGCATGGGGGGAATGTGGAGTAAGTGGGATTTATAAGTATTATAGGTTATAAATATGAGTAGTTGATAGAAATATGGGATAGCTATCAATTTTTTTTCTTATTTTTATTATAAATATATATTGATAGGGGGGATCAACAACATGATTTTGGGAGGATTTTATCAATATATAGTTATAATAGAGGTATTATTTCATGTCTCAAGAATGAAGATGCTATGAAATAGGTTGATTGTGTGGAGACCTATGGATTAGTGGCACAATATCTTAAAAGAGTTTCCATGTTTGGGATCCTCCTTTGATCACATGGACTAATCTAAGCATAAAAAACATATCACTTCCAAATATTTCTATTGGATGGAATTCTTCCATTAATAATATTTCCTTGATATTAGTGTCGAAAGTAGCTTTTCTTCTAAATGAAGAGATATTTCTTGAAACCTATAACAATACAAAGATTAGGTATATTTCCATTCACTTTCATGCTTCAATTTCCTTTTGAATGAATTTTCCATTAAAATGTATAGCAAGGGATAGATAGGGAAAACATATGTAGCCCTCTAGTGGCCTTGGAAAATCCCACATATATTCTATTCACCTATATATCCAAGGATTGATGATGTAATAAGAAGTCCAAGTGATGAACTTTGAGTAGAACACAAATTGATGAAGCACCTTAAATAGAAAATGATGCCATCCTCTGTCAAATGCATTGGCCATGTCCAGTTTAGATACCATACCTTTTTCATTTCTAGGCTAGCTAGTTTGGATTGCTTCCATAAATAAGATGATTTTATCAACAACCTAATTTTGTCCAATAAATCCCCTTTTAATTTTTGAAATGAGCCCTAGAAGGATGCATTTGAGGTGGTTGGTGATAATTTTTCAGATGCAATTATAAAAGACACTACACAAAGGAATGGGATTAAATTGAAAAAATGGGGGTGAGTTAACTTGTTTTCAAACTAACGCAAGGAAAGATGAGTTAATGCCTAATGCTATTTTATCACATACTTATGAACATCTTGAATCATCCAAAGTAGATAAATCTTGATGGTTTTACAACATTTGTTGTTAAAATGGACTGTAAATCCTTCTATCTAGAGAGCCTTTTCAAGGCTAGATGATTTGATGATTTATCAGAATTCATCTTCAGAGATAGCAAGCATGATGTGCTAATTTTATTTTTTTCTACTTATAGATGTGATGTGCTCCAAAATTGTATTTCTAACCTTAGTGCTTAAAATTCCCTCTTTCTTGTAGGGTTCTTTGAAATCTAGGAGTTTTCCAAGAGTTCTACTCCACTCTAGGATATGTGGTTACTCTCGCTTGTTTACACAAAAGATGGGTCTAAATCTAGTGATGAAAACGTTTTGTGTTTCTATCCATTTCTTTAAGCCACAAGCTTCTTGATTTTAGTCTCCAATTCCCTTCTTCTACTCTTAACAATGTTTATAGGTGGGATAAATATTCCTTTTCCTTGATCAACAAGAATGGTGTTACTTCCCCTTTTTCCATTCAACTTCGTATTTTCTCTAGAATATTTGTTATATTACCTATTTATTTTCTTAACGATTTAAATTTCTCCTTTTTCCAAGATTTCAAGGCCACCTTTCTAAATTTGATTTTGTGTTCCTAAATATGTTTTGGAGAGCTTATCATTTGTGCACTTTAGTAAATAGAAACCACCTTGGAGAAATATAGGTTATTAATATAGAGTTTTTTTAAATGAAATGAAAGGGTTACCTATTCATATTTTTCTACTAAGTTAGGGGAGATTTTGCTATGATCCCATCCACTCCGAGATAAAATGTCAAAGGAGAGAGATAAAGGATTCTCCTAAAATGACTTGTTAATTAGGAATATTTCAATAAAAGCTTCCATGTGAGCTATTCGTGTTCTTTTATATTTCTAATTCTTCTTGTCTTTGCTCAAAAAAATATAAAGTATATAATAACTTCTAATGAGTTCCTACATACTCTCTTCCAAGGAATCATGAACAAAATATTCTCATATTTTCCATGAGGACCAAGAGTGATATTAAATTCACTAGAAAAAAAAATTCTCATACCAAAGGGAGATTTGATCTAATATCTAAGAGTCTTATGGTATTCCACTTTATCCTAATATACTATGGGCATGTGCATATTTATGTCATTACATTCTTTTCTAGTGGGGATTTGAGTGGGAAGATCACAAACTAATTGGTTGATGTCTTCTAAGAGAGAGAAGAGATAATTGATTTCAAAAGGGTGTGCATACCTATATAAGTTCCATGAGAAATTCTTGCTTATCTTTAACTATTTTTCCAAACGTTAAGAAATTTTTTGGAGAGCCTCATGTTAGTCAAATTTTTCCTCTTAGGGTAGTAAGATTTGGGGATTTTTGTATTTGATTATATCCCATATTAGAGCAATTTTTCTTAGGCTTTCGATTCTCGTTGTAGCTCAAGGACATAAAATTCACTATTTACCATGATTTTTGGAATTTCCTCCCAAAGCAAGAATTGTTCCACACTGATTTCTAAAATTTCAGGAGCTTACATTGTAAATTCCTTCAATTATAGGTTGAGTTCCCAGAATTTTTTCTTTGCCTACTTGATGCTCTCTTTTCTTAGTTTGGATTTTTGTCCACCTTTTTGGATGCTTTGGTTACTACTAATTCCTTTTATGTTTCCCAGTTATATCTTTCATTTGATAAGAAATTTTTGGAAAAAGAGGGTTGGCATAAAGGATGCAGTGCCTTTAGGAGAGACTGAGATACCACTTCTTTATTTTTCAATATGGGATGGGAATAATGGGGATGGATGGAGGTGTATATTCCAAGGGATACATATCAATAAGGATTTCATGTCCTATATTTGCAAGATCAACTATCTCTATAGAAATAACTCGAAATTTGCAGATTCTAATGAATTCAGAATCAAAACAATAGACACAAATTTCTTCTACTCAATCAAACACATATTAGAAACACATGCAATCATTCAATAACATTGAATACAATTTTTACTAGGGAAACCAACTGGGGAAAACCCCACCTTTTTTTGTATTAAATTATATGAGAACAATGATCTATTATAATGATAGCGTCAATCCTTGAATCTCAACCTGCACTGCAATACCGATCTCATCCTCCTAAGTTTTCTTTGCCCAATACTTAGAAAAATTAGGCCTCCTGCTTCCTTATATTTTTGTGCATAATTCCTTCTCCTAAAATATAGGTAAGCTCCTATTTCCTTTCGCAAATCACAAGAGCGTTAGCTCACCTTCTCAATGCAAACTATGTACAATCATTAGTATACAATTATGGATATTTCCTCCACTCCATAATGAAATTTGAATTGCATGCATGACTAGGGATAATTTTAGTAAATTGACCAGTTAACTAAGAGATCAATAAGTTAACAATAATTACAGCTACCCAACTAAACTCATACTGACTCTATTCCAGACTATAGGTCATACAATTGAGATTCACTAAATATAACTCCATTATATAGCTAGATCTTAGCAATAAACTCATGCACAACTCTACTTCTTGCCCAAAAACTCAAATTAACTAATTAAATTAAGTGATTTGGACATGTCACTCCTGCTAACTGCAACTCAAGTCATCCTATTGGAGTGGAATTTCAAATTCCCCCATTTGACTAAGGCATAAGTCAATTGAAGCCTTTTCTTGCTACAATTTTACACTCCCTCTTAACAAGAAAAGGGTTCTAAACAACCCCAATCCTACTCATGTGGAACTTGAGCTTGCCTCTTGACAAAGCCTTTGTCAATATGTCTTCATCCTACTCCTCTATAGGAATGTACTGTAACATAACAATCCTCCTCTACACAAAATCTCTTAGGTTATGGAATTTGATTTCTATATACTTTGACCTATCATGAAACAATGGATTTTCAAAGAATTTTATGCAAATTTGATTGCAACAATGGATCAATGTTGGATCCATCCCCTGACTAAATAGACCAACCAATATCTTCCTCATCTAAATAGCCTCACATGGTACTTGGCTAGCATCCATATACTTGCACTCTGCTCAGGTGAGTGATATAGATCTTTGTTTCCTATTGTACCAAGAAACTGTTGTTGACCCAACACTGGAGACTACTCTCGATGTGCTCTTCTTATCTGAGTGACTCCCTTCCCAGTCTACATCTGTGAAGTCTTGGAGCTTCAATCTATCAGTCTGCATGTACTATAAACCAATTATTTTTGTGCCTCTGAGGTATCATAGAACATTTTTTTCTACTTTCCGGTGAGGCTTGGTAGGATCCACCATGAACTAACTAAGTTAATTAACTACAAAAAAAATATCAGGTATTTTGTTCACTAAGTACATCAAGAACCCCACCAATTGTCTGTCGATAGTCCCATCTACTGTCTCCCCTATAGAAGCATCCTCTTTCCTCTAATTAGTACCTATAGGAGTATCCATGGGTTTGCAATCCTACATATTTAATCTCTAAAGGATCTCAGAGGAATACTTTCCCTTTCCAACAAATATCTCTCCATCTCACTACCACACTTCTAACCTAAGGAAGTAATGCATCAAACCCATATCCTTCATCTCAAACTCTCTTACAAGGTTATCCTTGCAAGACTGGATCGGCCTGTCAATATTAAATCATCCACATAGAGAACAAAGATGAGGAGACTACCATCTACCATAAAGTAGTATAGATTGAAATTGTATTCACTCTTAGTGAAGCAAGATCCATTAAGATAAGAATCTATGCAATTTTACCAAGCACGAGGTTCCTTCTTGAGACCATAGAGGGATCTCTTAAGCCTACACGCACATGTCTCCCCGTAAAATATTTTTAACCCATCAAACTAATTAATGTAGATATCTTCCTTAAACACTCCATTAAGGAAGGAAATCTTAACATATATTTGATGGATCCTCCACCCAAACTGTACTTCTATTGTAAGTATGGTCATGATACATGTGCATCTTGCCACAGGGGAAAATATCTCCTCATAATCAATCCCCTCCACTTGGGAGAATCCTTTGGCCACAAGTCTGGCATTGTACTTCTCAAAACTAACATTAGTTGCATGTTTTAGATACACCCACCTGGAACCAATAACAGATATGTCCTCAGGTCTAGGAACAAGCTGCCAAGCATCATTCTTTATGATGGAATCATACTCCACCACTATGGAATCTACCCACACTTACTGGGAAATGACCTCTTCAAAATAAGTTGGTTTAGAACCTATCAATTCTGTCATGAGTGTCATATATCTTGTATATTGTTTTGGTTATCTCCTCTATTTGGAGAAGGAACTAGGAGCTCCAACCTACTCTTGAGATTCCTTCACCAACTTGTCAACCATCTTGGTCCTCTTCCTCCCTTATCTAGAAGGCTCCATGTAAGTGTGTTCGTCCACTCAGTCTTCTCCCTATTACTCCATATGTGGCTACTCTACAACATCATCTTGGAATGCCCTCTTTCCTTTAGGAAAGATCTGACTCTGTGCACATGACTCATGCTCCTCCTCTAGTGGTATGCTTAGCTCTCACTCTAGAGAACTACTAATCGATTTCTCCTCACCAAATTTCACATCCATCGTCATAAAAATCATCCTAAGTGAGGGCATGTATACCTGGTAAATATGAGGTGTCTCAGTATAGCCTACAAAGATCCCTCTCTCTATAGTGGGCTTCAAATTTTTCTTGCTATCTTTAGAGACATGTCAATACACTTTGGATACAAAAATGTGAAAGTGGGAGACATCTCACTTCCTTCCACTAAAATCCTCTTTAGGTGTAATCATTCCAAGAATTTTGTGAGGGCTCATGTTCTGCAAGTAAACAATTGTATTTCAAGCTTCTACCCATAGGTATAGTGGCAATCCTTGGTCATACAATATTTCTCTAACAACTCCTACAATACTTCTGTTTTTCCTCTCTGCAACCCCATTTTGTTGTGGGTTGTGGGGTGAAATCAACTCCCTTCTAATACCCTCCTTGGCACATAATTATTTGAATGAATTAGACACATGCTCTCTTCAATTATCACTTCTCAAGGATTCAATTTGCTTCCTAGTCTCATTTTCAACTAAGGCTTTGAATTCAACAAACTTTAAATAAACCTCATCTTTCTACTTTATGAAATAGATCCAAAATTTGTGGGTAAAATCATCTATGAAGATCACATAATACCTATGCTTTGTAATTGGTACTATGGAAAATGGTCCACATGCATCTAAGTGAACTAAATACGAGATTACTTTAGCTCTATTATCTCAGCCCTAGAAGGAGGATTTAACATATTTTCCAAGAGTGCATCCCTTGCAGAAATCATGTTGATGAAGGGTACATTTTGGAATTCTAGTGGTGATATACTAGATTATTTTTAAAGCTCCATGGTGTAGGTATCCCATACACCTATAATAGATCTCTCCAGCATCTCGACTTTGAACATTTTCTTCGTTTCTACTCAATGCATCACATGCATACACCTCTAGATTGTAGATATTTTTAACTTAAACACCAATTTGTTTTAATTTTCTAGTAGAAAAATGCTTCAGATAATCCTTCACTTTCCTAAACACGACCCCATATCCTTTGTCTTTCGGTACAACTATAGAAACTAGATTTTTCTTTAGGCCAGGCACATACATTACATTCTTTAGGTGAAGATGGGAGCCTGACTCCCTCATAAAGGTGGCATTGCTAATCCATTTAGTACTCTACCTTCCATCATCTCCAAGCTCTATGTGTAATTGTAGATGCTTCTCTTCTAAGATGCTGAAGAACTCCTTGTTTCCTATCATATGAAATGAAGCATCAAATTCTAAGTACCATACACTACCCTGTATAGTACTTACCATGGAAGCAATGAGGGTGAAACCCAAGTTGAATTGTGATGTGAGAGCATCACCTCCCATGCCTACTATCAGCTTCTTACTAGATTTATTATGTGTAAACTTTGTTGCATAGTGTCCATACTCATGGCAGTGAAAGATTTTAAATTTACTAAGGTATTTCTTCTTACCATGGTTTTGTCTAGATTCTTCCTTGCCTTCGGCCTTCTTGCCCTTGGATTTCTTTCATTTTCCTACTAAAGAAAATTCTTCTTCCTCATCAATTTCGGATGTGACACCATCTCTAGTGATTATTTTGTTCTCCTCTTGCACCAAGTCAAACCAAAGTCTATCACAATCTATGGGCTTGCCTCTTCCATTAACTGAATCCTAAGAGTTATGACAAGACTTTGGTAGAACAAGGATTTCTAATCTCACAAGTTTAGATGATGGCATAGTTTCTCCCACTCCTCCAAGTTCAACTATCACCTGACTAAATATGAATAGGTAATGAACAACAATTTCATTTTTACCCATTTGAATGTTACTGAGCTTATCTCTAAACGTCAGCTTCCTGGAATCATTGTTAATTTGGAATAATTCCATGAGAGTCTTCCACATCAAAAATGAAGTCTCCTTGCTATGAAAATTTGAAACCACATGATCTATGATTCCCTCCAAGATAATCCTCCTGGCTTTTGCGGTATCTTTCTTTCATTGAGCTAGTTGTTTTGCATCTGATGATGTTGGTTTTGGAATATAAGTTTATGTGTACTCCAATAATCCATTCTGATCCAACACATATTTCATTATGTCTTTCCAACAACAAAAATTCAAATTTCCCTCGAATGCATACTCAAGCCTCAATCTATTGAAGGACAATGTTCCTACACTGAAGAAAGACCTCCACCACAAATCTACAATTTGAAATTTCTTTGAGAGATGATCAAGAACCTAGTTTCTATATAATTTTAAATAGCTCTCATATAATGTAGAAATAACTCGAACTTTGTAGCTGCTAATGAATTCATACTGAAAATAATAGACGCGGATATCTTCTACTCAATATGAAGAAGGGAAAACTTATAATAGAAACACATGTAATCATTCAATCACAATGAACACAACTTTTACTAGGGAACCCAACTAGGAAAAACCCATCCTCTATTTGATTTAATTAGATGAGAAAAATGATATATTGCAATGACTACTTCAATCCTTGAACCTCAACCTGCCCTACAATACTGAGCTCCTCCACTCGAGTCCTCTCTTCCCAAAACTTAGCCAAAATAGGCCTGCTACTTCCTCCTATTTTCTTGCACAATTATTGCTCCTAGAAAATAGGGATGCTCCTATTTCCCACGTTGTCCAGGCTAAACCTCAAACAGACTCAACCCACGTTGTCCTATGCCCAATCCACGCAGTCTTACAACCCTCTCGAAACACCACGCAGTCCAAGTCTACGTTGCGCATTGTCTCCACAGTCCAGCCCAACTCTAAGCCATCTCACACTGTCATCTGGCAAGATTCCCTCGCAGTCCAGGCTAAACCTCACGCTGTCCCCTACTCAACCCACGCTAACTTACGATAACCTACTCCCACTGGAAATACCACACAGTCCAAGTTGTTGTACCTACGCACCATCTCCATGGTCTAGCCCAACCCCCACGATTAGAAACCCAGCACCCTCTCCTACGTTGTCTGCTCCCACATCCCGTAACCCAGCCCCCTCACCTACGTTGTCATCAACAGCGAACACTCAATCAACTAGGCTGTCACAAATCCATAATACCACACATTCCCAACCAGCATTGCCAGACTTCAGCGTTAAACTCCAACCCACGCCTACTTTCCAACTTATGTGGTCCCAACCTGCACACAAATACCAGGAATATGACATCGATAATGAACCTAGATCACAGACAAATAATATTAATAAACCCAATGACAACAAAGACAATTTGGTCATAAATTTATCTGACCTCCAACTTGACGAACACACCCTAAACTTATTAAGAAAAGGATTAAATTTCTCCATCACACCTCACAAAATCCCTGTTGAAGACATTCTATGCAATATTGAATATGGTATCAAAAACCTTCCAGACAACATAAAAGAACAAATCAGACAAGACTGCTCCATCACCCTTAGGAAAGCAAAACTCCCCAAAAGCAATGTCAGCAAACAAGAGTATCTAGCTCTCAAAACATTGAACTCCAACCCTAATATTATAGTGTTGAAAGCAAACAAAGGAGGAGCCACCGTTGTCATGAACAAAAGTGACTACATAGAAAAAATGCTAGATCATCTAAATAACAGTGGCTACTACAGAAAACTCAAAAAAAACCCATTAAACAAAGTCTCCAAAAAAGTATGCAACCTAATCAAAGCTAGTAAGATACAAGACAACAAAAATCTCATAGTCAACAATCCTTACACACCAAGAATCTATGGAGCTCCAAAGATTCACAAGGAAGACATCCCTCTCAGACCAATAGTAAACACTATTAATGGACCTACATACCATCTAGCAAAACACCTAGCCAAGAAACTAAAACCGCTAGTGGGGAATACAGACTCCTTTGTCAAAGACTCAACCCAATTCATTGAAGAAATCAAGAACATCAAACTTGATCAAAATGAAATTTTGTTTAGTGTCGATGTCACCGCACTATATACCAATATCCCCATTGATGATGCCATGGAGGTCATCTACAAACTCACAGATCCAGACACATCAAAACTTATAGAAATTTGCCTAAGATCAACCTTCTTCAGTTTCATGGAAGGCATTTATGAATAGACATGTGGAGTTTCCATGGGGTCGCCTTTGTCCCCTATTATTGCCAATTTATTTATGGAGGACTTTGAAAACAAAGCCCTCGTGATAGCACCCCTAAAACCTAAATTGTGGAAAAGATATGTGGATGACACATTCATCATATGGCCTCATGGAAGATAAACCCTAGAAACCTTCAAACAACACCTTAATAGTTTATCCCCTTCAATAAAATTCACTATGGAAGTTGAGGTCAACAAAAGCCTCCCCTTCCTTGATATCCTCATCACTAGAAATGAGGATGGCTCTATATCCCACCAGGTATATAGAAAAAAGACTCACACCAAACAATATTTACATGCCTCCTCACATCATCACCCTACCCAAAAACTAGGAGTCCTCAACACATTAGCAACCAGAGCCCTTAGAATCTCTGACAAAGAACACCTAGAAAAAGAAATAGAACACCTTATTAAAGTTTTCCTAAAAAACAGGTACAACAAGCATCAAGCCATCAAAGCTATAAACAAAGAAAACACTCAACTTTACAAAAACAAAAGCTTTGATAACATAAAAGGTAAAGTCAACCTCCCCTACATATTAGGGACTACAGACAAAATCTCCCGCATCCTGAAAAATAATGGAATTCTAACCACTTTCAAACCCTTAAACACTATCCGGAACTGCCTTAAGCCTGTCAAAGACAAAATTGATCCCAAATGCCATAAAGGGGTCTACTTAGTTCCCTGCTCTTGCGGAAAACCCTATGTAGGTGAAACTGGGAGATCCTTTAGCACAAGAATCCAAGAACACGTCGCTGACATTAAACACAATCGTTCCAAATCCTCAGCTCTAGCTGAGCATTCTGATAAAACCAAACACCAAATCTGTATAGAAGATACCCGCATCTTAGCTAGAAGTGAACACTACTTCATAAGGAAATTCAGAGAAGCCATAGAAATTAGCAAACACCCTAATAACCTCAATAGAGACGATGGATGGACCATAAGTAAAAACTGGACTCCTATCCTATCATCCAAATCGACCCCACCTATCCATAACCCTCCTCTAATTAACCTAGAACAAACTTAAAAGTTCTAAAATATTAGAATTCAAATAATTAAAATTAAAATAAGTATAATAGTCACAACTAAAATTAATAATTAAGTGAAATAAATATAATTAAAATAATGAAAATTAAATAATCAATTAAAATAATTATAAAATTAATCAAAATAAATATATTTAAAGATTAATACAAATTCAATTGATATAACCATGATTACAATGAAACATAAAAATTTACTCGAATTAATATTAAACATAATTAAAATTAAGGATTTACTATAACAAATAATGAGAATAAATAAGTAATAAATACATTAAAACGAAAAAATGATTGATATGTATAAGATGATGTAAAATTTAAAGATATTTATGCAATTGTACAAACTCGAGCAATTCATAATAGAAGCCAGTGGTTAGATTATCTTATCGAAGGAGGTTTACTGTTTAAAGGTAACAAACTGTGCATTCCCAAATGTTCTATGAGGGAAAATATAATCAAGCAGAAACACAGTGGAGGGTTATCTGGACACTTTGGACAAGACAAAACCTTTGCTTAGGTAAATTCTTTTTACTACTAGCGAAAGATGCAAACTGATATTAAGAGATTTGTTGAGAAGTGTAGGATTTGCCAACATGCTAAGGGGAAAAGCCAAAATATAGGATTGTACCAGCCATTACCAATACCAGACCGACCATGGGATGCAGTTAGTATGGATTTTGTTTTGGGATTACCTAGAACTCAAAGAGGAAATGATTCCATTTATGTTGTGGTAGATAGATTTTCAAAAATGGGACATTTCATTGCATGCAAAAAGACTAGCGATGCAAGACATATTTATAAGCTATATTTTTCAGAAGTTGTAAGGTTACATGGATTGCCTGTAAGTATTGTGTCTGATAGGGATACAAAGTTTGTTGGGCATTTCTAGAGAACGCTTTGGAAGAAACTAGGTGCCAACCTTAGTTTCATTTCAACATATCACCCTCAAACAGATGGATAGACCGAAGTGGTAAATAGAAGCCTGGGAAACATATTGAGAAGTTTAGTGTATAAAAATCCTAATCAGTGGGATTTAGCACTAGCTCAAGTTGAGTTTGCTTATAATGATACTCCAAACCAAAGTATTGGGATGAGTCCATTTCAGATTGTTTTTGGAATGAATATTAGAGGTGTGTATGAGATCAGAAATTTGGGCAAATAGGAGAGAAGAAGTGCAAAGGCGAAAGAGTTTGTAGAGTAGATGCAGAGACTACAGGAAGATGTCAAAGACAGATTGCAGGAAAGTAGTGGCAAATACAAGCAGAGAGCTGATATGAAGAGGAGAGAAAAAGAATTCCAAGTGGGAGAGCTAGTGATGGTACACTTGAGGAAAGAAAGGTTTCCTGTTGGGACTTACAATAAACTAAAGATGAAAAAGATAGGGCCATGCAGAGTTGTGAGAAAATTTTCAACCAATGCTTATGAAATTGAATTGCCAGAAGGGGTTGGAATATCACCTATCTTCAATGTTGCAGATTTGTATCCATACAAGAAGACAGAGTCAGAGCTACAGAATGAACCTATAGAAGATGAAGTTCAGACTTTAAATTGGAAAGAACAAATTCCAAAGACAGTTAAGAAAGAGGTGGAAGCTATTCTAGAGAAAAGAGTATCCAAAAGAACAAGAGGACATGTTTATTTTCAGTATCTAGTCAAATGGAAGGGAAAGCCAATGGAGGATGCCAGTTGGTTAACAATAGCAGAATTACAGAAGTATGGAATAAATCCTGAAAGTTTGATGAATGATTCCTTTTTTCCCTGGGAGTCTGATGTAGGAGCAACCAGACTTAGCCAGCAATGTGATTGTATGTTCACATGCTGCAGCTAACATGAGATGAATTTCATTAACCTAAGTGGTCAAAATCAGTTTTAGTAGAGAGGGTTGGATCTCTTGAATTTATCTTTACTTCAATTATTGTAATAATTAAATCATTGTATTATTTTTAGAATAGGAGATAAGTGTTAGAATAGGTGTGTCTCAAAGCTTGAGAATAGGAATTTAATTGTTAAATTGATAAAAATAGAGATTGAATTGTCAATGCAATTACCATAGGATTTGATCCATAAAAGAGAAAAAAAATGTAATGATAGGGATCATATGGAATAGGAGAGTGAGTAAGCGAGAGATGAGAGAGATAAATAGGGTTTGGGAGTCAAACAAAGGTCAGACAAATGTTGTAACTGAGTGAGATGGCCTAGACTCTATAATTTCTATTTTATTGAATAAATTGATTAAGTGTGGCATTGTGTATTATTCCTGGTCTGAAATTCTCTTGAATCTGTGTATCGACATTTTGGACCCTAATCAGGTATTATTTTCTACTTATGCATTTTATTGATAAATCACAGTTGATTTTGTTATAGAAATATTTCGGGACTGCAACCCCAAACTCATATGTCCATAAACTAAGGGCTCTTTAGTCCCTAAAAATGTTGTTTCATACCCTAAAGGATCATGGTCAACTGATTACATCATTTCCCAGAAGTTCCACTTGAAAAACCACTTAGAACTAGCCAAAACTGGACCATACAGACTGCTCCATGGTCAGGGTGCGATGCATCTCACTTTCTACACATGGGGGGTGTGATGCATACTAAAATGGCCTTTTATAGGGTGCGATGAGCAAGAATAGACAAATGGCAGAGATAGCTTGCAAAGTGGATGATCATGGAATCTTCCAGAAACATCTCGTTCGAAACTTGCCTCTCTGAATTCGCCCAGGGATGAGTATGAGATCAATGAAATCTCCAAGCAGAACCAAGAACTATAAGTGGAATGACACTAATAAAAAAACCTAGAGCTAACTCACACCCTTGCAAGACATCTATAAATTGATCCCTCATTTAAGATATCTGGAGGCTGGAATTTTGTATTTTGTAAGGAAGTGATGTTGGTTTATCTGTGAGAAGAAACATTGCATTGTTGGGTGATTTGCTTATTCATGAGGTGAAGAGGGCTTCTACACTGGGAAGATGATGCTCGATCAGATAGCTAGGATGTAATCCTCTCCTTCACTATTAATAAAGTTCTTTGAGTTTTCCTCCATATAATCGTGTGTTTATGAATCTTATTGTTTATGAATGCAATTGTATGGTCAATGTGTTTCTGATTCCGCATTGTTTATGATGTTTTAGATGGAGATGCTTTGATGGTTTTCTGTTACTTTGACTCTACATGTACTCTTTGAAGTGGGACAAGTAGGAGTGGAGTGGCAAATTCTATAAAGGAAAGGAGAAATCAAGCTAGGATCAAAGAGAAAGATCCAGTTTGGTCCTCTTTTCTTCCTTCTAATCTATCACACTTAAAGGAACTCTCGAAAGGCTTTCATTGTTTGTTTCTAAGATAGCTACCCATCTTGGTGGGACTAGCAGTTCGAATCGACACTAGTTTTCCCTGAAACAAAATGGTGACTCCACTGGGGAGGAAGGTTTGTTTTGTTTGTTTATTGTTTGCTTTATAAACTATAGACGGAGCCTGAAGTTAGCCAACTAGCCTTCAAAACACCTTTGCTATGCAATTGCGAAGTAGATGAATGCTGCTTTAGTCAATATCTATGCTGGTTATGAACTAAACATCTAACTTACAAGCATTATAAGTTCCCTTGTGGTAGCTAAGAACCTCATAAGATCTTACTCTTATACTTTGTTTTTACTGTCCATCATAACTCAACCTAAGTCATTGATCTTAGCTACAAATTTTGAGCAAAAACCAAGCTCAGTTTCGCTCCCTGGCTTATCGCACTGTTTGTCACCGTGAAACTTAGATGCATCACACCTCCCATGTGTTGCAGATGAGATGCATCTATGCTTCCCTGTGTTGCAGGTGCGATGATTGAGTGATACTATTTTTCTCTCAGAGACTTGGTTTTTTCTCCTTGTTTTCAGCTCTATTCAGTAGTTTTGTTGTTCATGATCAGTATCTTCTTGCTGAAACTTTCTTCCTTCACATATTTTAGCCTCCATCAATTAGGAATTCTAAATGTTTTTGTGTATTTGTGAATCATTTATAGTCTTTCTTTGTCAAAAGTAGTTCAATCAAACTGTCGCTTTCTGATGCAAGTGTCGTAATTGTCATTTTGAATCAAAAGAAGAGTGTCATAAAGTCTTCCTCTTCTAGATAGTTGATTGTAATTTTTTCATTGTACTTGATTTGAGTTATTAGTATTTGAAGTGTCAAAAACAGTTTTCATTTCGAAATCGAAAAGTGTCATCTTAGTCTTCCTTTCGTTTTGAAAAGAAATTGTCAAAATGTCGCTTTAAAAGAAAATAGTTCAGATCTATACCTAGCTTTCCTTTTTGACATTCACACTTTAAGTAAACAGAAAACAAATACATGCATGTGCATTTTCATTTTGACTACATGTGAAATTTGATTTAGGAAAGTGCATTTATTGTGTGCTCTATGCTCTCTGCTGAAAGAAAAAATCATAATCTTCTTTCCTTTGTAGCTAGGATTTTCATTGCTAAAAGAAAATAAACGACTGTTTATCATTTTAGATTGCATATTTAGGAATTTTACATCTACATCATGTGGTGAACCTTGAAAGACAAACTTCTAAGCAAGATCAACCATAAAATAAATCTCAATGAACATAAAAACGCTTTGGAACCTAACGCAACACATCTAGAAGTCTAAGCTAGAGACGTGTTCCAGCGTTGTAAAACTTGGTAACTAACATTTTCATCGAAGGTTGGGTGATTCCTCCTCTTCGATACAACAAGTGCCAGTACGGATTTGTGCTCCCCATACCATTGAGTATATATTTGGGAGACCACAATAGGCTAATATCCTTTATCCTTAGGAAGTCGTGTCTACCGCCCTATCGATTGCAATGCACTAAACACAACATTCAGGAAGATTGACTGTCATACATAAGTCCTTGGTAATTTCTCTATCATTTATCACCAAGGTGTATTTTGCAGTTTTGCGATCGGTTTGGTAATCCCTCTGTCTAGATTTCTAGAGTAGTCACTTTCGTTCCTTTTCGACTCCTTAAAAGAAAAGGTCCATCTGAGCACTTGTCACTTCAGGCTCATTAAAAATCGAAGGCAACTAGAGTCACCTTTAGCTTTTTCTCGAATCTTAAAAATTGAAAAATCAAGTTGTGTCAAAGTGTCTTAAAATTTATTTAAATCGGAACAACTTTTTCCCCTTTAATTTTGAGTTGATCAAGTAATTCGCAATTGTGGAAGAAATTCAATCAAAACCCCATCGTTCGAGGAGAGAAGTGATTCAACCATCTTTGACCCCAGAGAAAAAACCATCTCGAGAAAAATGGTATCATTTAACTTAGTCCAATTTACTTGATTTATTTGAAACTTGTGTTTCAACATCGTCAAAGACTACAATTACTCCAATTATCTTTGGTACATCTACCTTTACAGAAAAATTTCCACACTTACAAGAGGACATTAAAACTGATCGTAGTGTAACGGTTGACAAATCTATTCCAGAAGCAACTCCATCCAGGACTGATCCAGAAACTGAAGTTCACTTGCCTAAACATCTAGAAGTTGAGTTCCAGAATTCAGAAGGTGTCACCCCTCTAGTATCTGTTACCGCAGAAGCTACACTTTCTTCGGCTCTAGAAATATTTTACAGACCTGACAGTCTACCTCTTCCACCTGGATTGATTGCCATAGAAGAGATAGTAGAGGATCTTCCACCCAGTACTCCAGTACATTTTGGAACTGGGATCCACTTATATCCTTCTACTACAGAAGTTAGTTCTTTTAATCATCCTTCATCACATGTTCCTGTTGAATTGTTAGGAAATCTTTTGGATAGACTAAATATGTTTAAACAACAATCAACATCTAGGACTATGTCGACTAACACGGTTATAGTAGAGCTTCCTACTACCATTCCTACAATGTTTCCTGGTATACCATCTGTCCTGACTAGTTATCAACAACAAGCCAGAGTCCACTCAGGGACTATTTCGAAGACATGGTCTATTCCTATTCCTTCATCCAGAATCTCATCTGGTATTTCTTATGTTGAAACTCAACAAGTTGATCCAATATGTCTTCAAAGGTTGATCTGCCCTTTAAGCACTAAATTTACACCATATAAGGGGTAGTATGCCTTTTCATTGTTCCCTCTTGGAGAACAACCATATGAAACTTTACAACAAAATTCAGGTCAAATTGGAATTAAATCCAGTGGTTGGGTACCAATACTGCCTCAACAACCAAGAGTTGTATATTCAATGCAACCAGTCCAACCTATTTCGAATATTCCCACTACACCTGCTATTGTGACTGTATCGCAAGTGCAAGCGCTACCTGTTATGTGTCAACCTTAAGTCTCTCAGGTTGCAATACAACATCCTCTCGTCTCCGTAATTCAATCACAACCTCAGGTTAGTGCCTCCTTACCTGGAACAACTCAGGCTCAAACAGGTACTATCACTCTACATCTTGGTCAATCATCCAGTATTGGACAATAGCAAATGGTCCAACAACCATGGCTGGTACAATATCAACAACCGAAATTCCAGCAATCTTACCAAGGACCTGAGCAACAAGGCTTTGTAAGTAACGGCAGCCACATTTCCAAAATGGTTATCAACAACCATATTATAATGATTATGCCCATCAACCTTATCAAAGTTACCAGCATCAGATACATTATTTTGGTATGCAAATACCTACTACTCAGGTGATTCCATCTTATCCTGGGTATGCTTCGCCTAACCTGAATCAACAGTTGCCCTTTGTAGCAACTCTAGAATTACCAGATCTAAACCGGCTGATGAATGATCCAATTGCTTACGCCCCTTGGTGGACAGTGATTCCTCATAAAATTCCCTCTGATATTCCTAAATTCAATGGAAATCTAGGTGAAGATCCATCGAATCGTGTAATGACATTCCATTTGCAGTGCTCATCCAACACCTTGAATGATGATTCAATTAGGCTTCGCCTTTTTCAGCAAACGCTAACTAGTCCAACAGCAAAATGGTATATATAATTGCCTAGAGCTCGTTTGATAACTTCAACACCCTTGCCACTACCTTTTCAACCCATTTTCAGTTACCCATAAGGTACGAAATAGGGACAGAACTCCTTACCAACTTTAAACAGACAACAACCACTCACATACATGATCATATTCATGAGTGGCAATGTCATCGAAGAATGGTAAAGACGTATGTTTATGATTAGCTTTTCGCTGAATGGTTTATAAAGTCATTATTACCCTCTATTACAAAGGATGTGGCTAAGGGAGGATTTGTCACTGAAGAGCAAGTCATTGCTCATGCACAATATTTAGACTTGATCTATACTTAGTCTGGCACACTCTACGACAAAATTCTTGATGCTCCTAGACCAGATTTTTTTGTTCCTCCCCCTCCTAAATCAAACAGGGACTCTCATGTCGGTGATGGCGTGATTGGTGAAACAAGTACGAAAATTGCAAAGGCTACATCTAAAAAAGCCCTTGTAGTTTCTAGTCAAAAAGCAAATAAAGAACCTCTTTCGTTATAGATTAATGCCATGTCACTTGACAAGGGAATTAATCCAAAGCAACCAGGGGGCAAGAAGAAAGGGAAAAATAATAAGAAGAAACGCGAAAATTCACCTACGAAAAAATCTTCTGAAAACCCTACTGGGAAAAATAATCCTCGTTATCCATGTTAGATATGCGACGACAAGCATTTCACAAAAGATTGTCCACATAAATCTAAGGTTATTAAATTTTTAAAAACTTCAAATACCCTAGCAGTGTTGACTAATCTGTTTCCGAGCCTAGAAATAAACCTGGTTGCTATCGATCATGCTTCCCCATCCCAATTTCTTATACTATCCATCTCGAAACAGAAAAATAATTCTTTTATATCAATAAGGAATAAAGATTATGGAAATCCACAGTTGTTGAACAGAAAGGCTACAAATCAACCCAGTAGTTTGACAACAACTTCACCAGAAGTTGTTCCACCAACCATTCCTAAATTAACAATAAAACCGCCTAAGGGAGTAGTACATAAATCGATGTTTAATCCTCATGATCGAGCAGCACAGAATTATAATATAGTGGAGGATCTGGCCCAATCGCCATATGCTGTGTCGACACTTGAAGTACTATAGAATTGCCCCTCCCAAAAACAGGCTTTGTTATCAGCGATAGGTGGGATTGATCCAAAGGATTCCAATCTAGTGGCCTTTAATCATAAAGGATACGAACCTTAGTTAGTAGCCCAACTTGCTTTCCTCATATAGGTAAAAGCCCTCAACAAAATTGTTCATCGAACAATCATTGATGAGGGAGCATCTACCTGTATTATGTCGATGAGTTGCTAGAAAGTTTTAGGCTCTCCACCCTTGTCACGATCATCAATGACATTAAAAGCATTCTATGGAAGAACATACATGTCGTATGGGATATTAAGTAACCTGGAAGTTGAACTGGGGGGGCAAGACAGTAGAAATTGATGTTGAGGTCATTGATGGAAACCATCACTACAATATCTTACTAGGAAGGCCCTAGAGTTATGCTATGGTTGCTGTTGTGTCAACATATTTTAGAAAGATTGCATTTCCCTTCCAAGTTGGAATTACAATTGTTGACCAGCTAACCTTTTCCCCAACAATTCACAAGCTACTGGAAGCATTCCATTAATCCATGGAAGTTCTAAATCGCTTCAACATGTCAGAATAGGTCTCCTAAAAGACTCATCCTTAATGGGTACTTTTTCCCTCTCACCTCCAAGTAATTTGGTAGAAGTGGCCACAGTGCAAACCTATCATATGATATCTTCTACATCATCAAATATTAAGAAGGACTCTGACCATTTTGATAGTGTCTATCACAACGAGGTTTTCATAGTTGAAAATCCGACTGAAATGACTCAATTAAGTGATTTTGTACAATATGTACCGGGGGAATTGGAACCAGATATTTCCTTCAAGACCCCTTATGAGTTGTAATCAAAGGTCGCCAGAGGATAGTTTGCTGACTGGTGTACACCTCATTAAAAAACGAAACCAAGGATCTGAGCAGAATTCCTTGTCTTATGTCAAGCTCGTTAAAAAATGAAACAAGGCCTAGCAAAGTTCCAAGTCGAGTCTTTCACTTGATCTCGTAAGGGAACCTTCATTCCATCCACCTAATTACAGTGAGTAGCCTGGAGAATGTAACGAAGCTTAGGGGGCATGCACCCTTGTCTATTTTATGGACAAACCCAACTGTAGAGATAAGTTTCTCTGTAAGTTATGTGATCGGTCCGAGTGATCTTTCATATTTGTCTATTTGGCAGACAAAGTGCAAGAAGTGTTTTGTCTAAGTATTGATATCAAATCATCTTGCTTAACCACAATAAGTTTCCATATGGTTACTAAAGACTTTTTTTATGCTGGGGGCATGCAAACCTTTTTATACAAGAAAAAATGACCAATTTCATTTTTTAGCTTTTTAGCGTTTTTTGCTTTTTAGCTTTATAGTTTGGTCATTCCTAGATTACATAAAAAGGAAAATGAGCATACTTTCCATAAGGTTTGAGCTCACTAAAAAATGAACCCTCACCCAAGAGAAATGATCCCACAAGGTTCAAGCTCGTTAAAAAATAAACCTGCACTGAGCATAGTTTTCCCCTGGTTCAAGCTCATTAAAAAATGAAACCACCTTTGGTAAATGACCTTTGTGATCGCTTTGCTATCAGCCCTTTTAAACCTTGGTTTTTTTCCTACCGTCACCTCCATTCATTTGGCTGACCATATGCTTCCGCTTGTTTTTTTACCATTTTGAGGAACAACTACAACGAGTGATTCTGATTGCCACCCTCTTCACACTACCATGTTTTGAGAAGTTCCAAACTTACCTGGAACCGATTGCTACCCGAAAATACCACTCGTTCCTAAAAAATGAGTCCCTTTTAAACTCTTTTTAGACTCGTTAAATATAAAAAGATTGTCAAGTCATTGGCCCTTCCAGCTCGTTAAAGTAAAGGAAATGCCATCCCTCTCATATATTTTAATCTTTTTGGACCTCATGGATTATTAAACAAAAAGGTTGAGCGCTTGTCTTTGTCGACTTGTTAAAACAATAAAAAATTCATCCCTTTCATATTAGTTTATACTTCTCCAGACATAAGGGATTATGCCACGAAAAATAACCATTGGAGTTTTATTTTTGTCCCTTTTCAAACTCTCTAAACATGAAAAGGACCGCGTTATCTTTGTCGTTAAACTTGTGAAAACAATACCGACAAACTTGTCCATCTAGACAAGAACGAGTGTCATTGTCGCTAGGCTCACTAAAACATAGCGATAGGTTTCCCTTGAGGGAAAATTATATACCAAGAATATGTTATCCTCCTCAAGCTTGAAAAAAATAAAGAGGTACTAGTTAGCAATGACTCGGGAAAAAGGGAAGAAAACTTGAAGAATTTTTTTGGTAGTGGGTCGCTCTTGAACATGACACTTTCACTCCATCACCATGATTGAGTTGGGTTGGTTTTTTTTGTTCACTATCACCATTAGTCCTCTGCACCATCCATGGGGTTAATGCTACCAGTCCATATCAGTGTCGCCGACATGTTCAAGAGAAGTCATTCAGAGAATTGACCATCCAAGGAATGCCTCATCCACTGCAATACCTCCACCCTTGATTTTTCATGACCACCATTCCTGAACCTTATATCATTAGATCATTTCCACCTCTGGAAAAATAATTTGCTCCATTTTGCATCGTAGATGTGGGATACATCAAGGCCCTCCTACAACAGGTCACTTCTTGTCAACATATGCTCATAATCCAAGAAGTTGACTTAGAAACAACCCTTTCAATACTTTGAAGCTTGCATGCCTTAATGGCAATTTTCTCACTTCCGATGACAGGTTTACATCAATGACCTTCGACCAAAAGATTTTGTGTGGTGTTTGACATCGGCTCATATATTCACAACACATGAGTTGTATTGTAGTACCTTGAGCATCATCATCATTATCGGTGACTCCTCTCGTGTCTGTTAACAGCTTACATTATTGGCTGGTAATCAGGCAATGTCTTTCATTTTCGACTTCAAAACATTGTTTCACATGGATTGACTTGTACATCGGATGAAGATTGAATTAGTTTAAAGACCCTGGATCTAGTTTCATCCATCCACGCTACGATATATTCAGGAACATAAATACATCAAATGTACACAGAAGCTGCACAGATAGTCATCTAAACTAGGGAAGGTGACTCTTCATGCGAAGAATCACCATTCTGCAACAGCAGATGATTCCCTATCCTATGCACATGAAAATGAATTTATAAAGCTGACCATGGGAATGCCCCCCTCACCTAGATCATGAAAATAATATGATGATGATGTATTGTATTGTCTCTTATATAGGTCACCTTCCAGTTTGAATACCTTAGATCCTCATGATAAAGCATTTCACCCAACATCAGAATATTTACGACCTCATGCTTTAGGGGGAAACTGTTATAGACATATTTGGACACTGCAACCCCAAAATCATATGTCCATAAAATAAGGGCTCTTAAGTACCTAAAAGTGTTGTTTCATACCCTAAAGGATCATGGTCAACTGATTACATCATTTCCCAGAAGTTCCACTTGAAAAACCACTCAAAACTGGCCAAAACTAGGCCATACTGATTGCTCCATGGTTAGGGTGCTATGCATCTCACTTTCTACACATGGGGGTTGTGATGCATATTGAAATGGCCTTCTATAGGATGTGATGAGCGAGAATAGACAAATGGCACAGACAACTTGCTAAGTGGATGATCATGGAATCTTCCAGAAACTTCTCATTTGACACTTGCCTCTCTGAATTCGCCCAGGGATGAGTAAGAGATCAATGAATTCTCCAAGTGGAACCAAGAACTATCAGTGGAATGACACTAATAAAAAACCCAGAGCTAACTCACACCCTTGCAAAACATCTAGAAATGGATCCTTCATCTGAGAGATCTGGAGGCTAGAATTTTGTATTTTGTAAGGAAGTGTTGTTGGTTTATCTGTGAGAAGAAACATTGCATTGTTGGGTGATTTTCTTATTCATGAGGTGAAGAGGGCTTCTACACTGGGAGGATGATGCTAGATCGGATAGCTGGGTTGTAATCCTCTCTTTCACTATTAATAAATTTATTTGAGTTTTCCTCCATATAATCATGTGTTCATGAATCTTATTGCTTATGAATGCAATTGTATGGTCAATGTGTTTCTGATTCCGCATTGTTTATGATGTCTTAGATGGAGATGCTTTGATGGTTTTCTATTACTTTGACTCCACGTGTACTCTTTGAAGTGGGACAAGTAGGAGAGGAGTGGCAAATTCTATCAAGGAAAGGAGAAATCAAGCTAGGATGAAAGCGGAAGATCTAGGTTGGTCCTCTTTTCTTCCTTCTAATCTATCACACTTAAAGGAACTCTTGAAAGGATTTCATTGTTTGCTTCTAAGATAGCTACCCATCTTAGTGGGACTAGTAGTTTGAATCAACACTAGTTTTCCCTGAAACAGATTTGCATTAAGGGTTATTCTCAGCTTAAGTGCTAAAGCTTTGTTAAAATATATTTATTAAAAGCATGTATTAAGCACATGGGCAGTATTTCCAAGTGGTAAGCAGTATCTCGCATGCTTCAAAAATGGTAAATCGTATTTCGCAATTTCACGCGAGAAGCCTTAGCAGGTGACACAAAGCATAGGAAAACTAGAAATGTTGTGCGCTATTGATCGGATAACGGTCGTGCTAGAATTCACATGAGATTGAGTGATATCTGCTGGATCTGTAGAAGAGAGATCAAGGGTGCAGATTGAAGCACTCGAGAGTGAAAAGTCAAAGTGGGACAGGCAGTGTTTGGTCAGCTTAGTGGGACCCTCGGAAAGAAAGTACACGTACAAAACCTGAATATGCACAGCTGATTGGTTTTCAAGTTAAATATTAGTCTAATTCTGGATTGCCATATAATTTGGTCAACCATCCACATCACTATGTTATTATTATATGTGAAATTTCCATCCATACATACACCATTGATAGCCACTAGCCCCAATATTGGAATATTGTAGTCAATAACACATGCTCCTCCAAATAAGTATACTCTCTCTACGCCATGGAGAAGCCAAGGCTCGTCAAAATACTCCCAAGCATTTTCTAATCCTAAGCCTAACCAAAATCTTGGCTCCTAAAGGCCTCGTTCTATGAGTTATGAGGTTCTATTTATAAAAAGGTGTGGGGTGACCCTTCACATTCCGCTTTGTGACTCTTTCACTACCCTCATGACTCTTTAACTTCTTTAAAAATAACTCATTATATTACATAGTAACTACTCACATTCCACTAATGACACTTGGAACTTCACTTAATGCACATTTACAAATAATATACATTTTCCACATGTACCCATGTGAGACAAAATAGGCTAGAGATAGCTTAACAAGACAAAACGTTATGAATTAGAAGTTTAGGGAAAGTAAAACTCAGCAACCTCCACTTGATTCTTTTCGGTCACATACCGATACAAAGTGTGGTATTGTACGATGGTGTCACCAAACTCCTTGATGGTATCTTTTTTATACAAAACTCTTTCCTCCACATCTTCTAGGTATATGGTCTTGGAACCTTTGTCCAACTCATCCTAAAGCATGTACAACATGGTTTTGACCATAATAGGACCACTAATGTACTTCTTCATGTTTTGTATGCTCATCTCCAAGTCATCGTTGGTGGCCTCTCACCTTAGTCGCTCCATGTACTGGTCGATCTCTAGCTTCACGTGGTTCTTTTGCTTACCTTCAGTTAGGGAACTGATTTATGGGATCATATGTGTTCTTACCATGACATCCAAACACTTATGCAACTATGCATATGAATATTGTATGTTGCTGATGAACGGAGCGAGTTGCTCATAGTTATGGATCAACATTTGGACCTTTGCTTTGTCTAGCTCTACCTACGGCTTCATCATCTTAAAAAAATAGAGTGGGGAGACTTTGTACTATTGCACATGGGCAATGGCAGCATGTATGTCCTTGAGATTTTGGACAAACCTTTTTCATCACTATTGTAATCCATGCAAATGGACAATTGCCTTATGCACTATGGCGAATCTATAATAGAGATTCTACATGGCAGCCTCAAGTGTTGATTCTTTAGCAAGTATCTCTTTCCTCATCTCTACAATTATGGAACCTGTGCTCTTCTCTCTTGATTTTTCTACCTCTTACCTAGCTGCCTACAAGTTCTTTGTCATCTTCTCATTGTCAACTAATATGAAATTGAAATTTGAGCTCATGGCTCCTCCATAAGCCAAAGTAGAATTGGACATGGAAACTAGATTTTTTCCAACATCTGACACTATCACCATTTCCTTCATGAGTGCAGGTATCGTGTGATCATATGGGAAATTCTTTCTTCATGCCTGAAAATATTCCTTTACAAATCATCAAATGATATATTGTACACATCCATCACTTGATCATCATTAAGGATAACAACCTCTCCTTGCTTTCTCGGCACCGGTTTTTGATATTGGAAGAGGTGGACATTGAGAAATAACCTCCAGTTCTCTTGGCATGAGGTTAGTCTCTTGGTCCTACAGCTCCTGCCCCAAGTCCATGTCTATCACATCATTTAGTTTCTCAACCTGATGAGCAAACTCCCGATCCTACACCTGCTCACCCTCTTCTTTAGTTGTGGGCTATTCTGACTCCTCAACATGTATGGGCGTTTTTTGTTCTATCATTGTATGTTGACTTTCTTCTTCCTCCCATTTTTTCTTCTCTTCCCTCTCTCTCCTTCTCTTCTCATGCTCTTCCTTCAACTTCATCTTCATTTCCTGCAATTTCATTTCTGCTTCCCCCAACCTTTGATTTTATCTCTTCCTTCACTCTGCCCACTTTATGGGTTGTTGCCTCTTTGTCTTCATTGTCAAAGCTTCTTTCTCAAAGATAGGATCTTCTTTCAACTTGTAGACTTTATCAGTCTCTGGGTTCTCGACAGTCTTCCTCTTACCCTTTACCTCCATTGGTTTGTTTCTTATTATTTCTATTGTTGTTTCTTCCTGCAGTGTTGCTACCTATAGAGAAGATTTCCATGATGTGGCTAGTTGACTAGTTCATTGAGCTTGGAGTAGTTGTAACAATACCTCCAAGGGTCCTCCTTTCCCCAACAAAATATCCCATGGAATCACGAATAGTAAGACCTTTGCACAATGGTTCTTGCAAATATTATGGGGATCATACAGATTATAGCCTTTGGTTCCAAACTTGAACTTCAATATCTTCATAGCTTTGACATTCGCGTCCTTCAAGCTCTTAATCTCATACAATCCATTCGCAAATGAATACCGGGCCATGGTGCCTTCTTCCTCTTATGAAACCCTGCTAATAACCCTGTGCAGATTTGATATGAGACCTCTTGCATGATCAAATTGTCTGTGGCATACCTTGGTAGAACATGTGGAGGCTTCTCTTCGTGAAACATCCTGATGAAGGTGCCACCAGGCAATGCATACCAATCTACAATGTTAAGTATTGCCACCATTGCTTCTTGGGACATGCAAGTTCGATCCGACTCCAAAATCAACTTTTACATCGGGATGATGAAATGCTCAATCGACCTCGCCATAAATCCTCAGTAGCTGTAGTCAGAAAGAAACTTGTAATAAATGTTGACAAAAATCTCTTTTGGTGACCATGCCCAAACCATTCCAGGAAATTGATTTTGGGGACATATTGCATCAAGTAAATATGTAGACATATAAAATCTTGCTTGCTCATCCTTGGGCGGATTTCGAGCATTAGTCACATCGACTTTACAATGTAGAGCCAAAAAATCCGACAAGAATGGCCTTACATCATTCACCAACTCGTCCAAAATAACCACCCAATTTTCCAGAAAGGCTATCGTTCTCTCCTGACCGTGTAATCGACATGAAAAGATGATCAAGAACTGGTAGGCCTTCCTCATTGATTTTCTCTTGTAAACATGATTGGGTGTCTCTCTGAACTTTGATGACTCTTTCACCCAGCACTTTATAATATCTCTACTGTTCACAAAGTCATGGGACTCATAGAAAATTTCATCCATGTGGTTCACCGGCTGAGGTAAATGATGCATCTGTTGATAGTTCTCTGCCCTATAGTTGGCAAGTTGTATCCCACTAGCACTGCTCAATGTCATAGTCTCTACATCTTTGTGTGAGACAATCCAGTGGATGATGTCTGCACATGGGAAGGCGGGGTACCTGCATGCAACCTTGTGTAAACCTGACAGATGCACATTGATATAAACCTTCTGGTCCTATAGATCTTCCTTGATGTCCCCTACAAAGAAATCCTTGTTTTCCTGCCATGCTTTCATGCCCTTCTCAATGAACAACTGAGTGTTTGCATAAACTGGAAAATTCACTGGCACCTGCTCGACTATTTCCCTGGTGCTACTCTCGAAAATATCCTTTGATGCATCTCTCTTGGAAGCCATGTTTCCTGTAACTACTAGACATTTTCTCAATAATTGTTATACCTAGTGATAAAGAGGACACTCATGACATGAAAATGTTAGCTTAAAACTAAAAGCACTTCAAGAACTGGCGAAGAAAAAAACTAGTCAATTTCTAGGAAGGATTATGCAATCATGGCTCACAGAGGTGACTATAAGCTAGTTGGAACTGTGCATTGTGTAGTCCCAGCAGTTACTGGGGAAGTCTTGCTGACTGGAACTGCGCCATGTGCAATTCAGTATAGGTACAAGCTAGGAGAGACTGTGTATTGTGTAGTCTCAGTGCCCAAGGATGGGTGTTGTCTCTCTGAACCATGCAGTGCACAATTGGATCCAGGATTGGGAAACATCTGTGCAATTCCAGAAGCCAAGGTTGAGGCCTTCAGCTTGAGAAATGTGTAGTGCATGCTCGAGAAAACAAGATCCGAACCAAGGAAGCCCAGATCTACCCAACGGAAGTGAGAAATCGAATATATATGAAGGATTTAATTATTTTGGGTACATATCTAAGTTAGTGATAATGCATGCAAGTAAAATGAGTACAAAAATCAATCAAACAAAAGGAAAATGAAGCATGTGGAGAGAGTCGCTACAACGACGATCGTTAGTGCAAAAATTGGGTGATGCATGTGACACTTGGGAAAGGAAATGCAAATCTTAAAACAACACTTCTACAAGATAAAACAAATTGAAAATCCAACAGTCGTTCAAAAAAATGAGTAAAACAACACCCTCACAAGCTAAACAAACAAAAGCGACAAAAAAGACAACAAAATACTAAAAAAGCAAAACTTACCAGGAAAAGAAATGACGATCGCACTGAAGGTTCCTTGATCTCCTCGAGAACGCTAGAGATCCAAGATCGAATGTGAAAATGAGATCTACCTGTGCCGATTAAACAAATATGGTTGAGTTATGGTTTATGATCCAAAGGCCAAAAATCAAAGAAAAAGCGACACTTGGTAGAAATTTCCAAAATAGCTCAAGCCTCTTCTCTAGGCTGCTAAAAATATATCCCTATTTTCTAGGGATTTTTTTTTCTCTTTTTTATTTTTTTATTTTTTGGAAAAAATCTACCATGCATTTCCTAAAGATATTGCACAGTTCTAGGAAGGACTAGGCAACTCATTAGCTCATGCACTGAGCAGCTTCTGAGCATGAAGCTTCTACGTAATTTCTAGACTGAGTGGCTTTGGGCTGCCTCTCATGCTCTGTGACGTTTCCTAGCTGAAGATAGGAAGTCAACTAACTCTGCGCAATTTTGGAGTTGAAGTCTCACTATCGGCTCGAACTACACAATTCTCGAGAGCAAGGTTGGTTTCCCTCAAGGATTGAACGGTTCTATAAGGAAAGCCCAGAACTAGGTGGAAAACAAGTCAAGAGATCGACTTATGGGTTACACAGTAAACTGAGGAAGAAAACACAATCCATAATGTAAAGGATGAATCTCAGTCAAAGCACAAGTACTTGGGTGAGTGCAATATCAGCTATTGTAGTTTAGAAGGGAGGCTCCAAAACGAAGCAAGTGAAAATTTTTGGAGGGTGGTTGTAACCGCTACAACATTGGTGACACACTAGTATTACTCTAGCTATCTACATGGACCCTGTCTCATATAAAGTGAGTCTAACTCTTTCAGAAGTATTGTTCGATTCTTCGATTGTCACAAGTTCTTCACTAACTTGAGTTAAAGATGTAGTCCGTAGCATTTTCTTTATCGGAAACACACATACCAAGCCAAGTAACCTGAGTTGTTTCTATTCAGGATGAGGGGTATATATATGCACAAGTAATATAGATTGTCAGAGTTTTAGTTTCATCTCTAGTGCTTCTCTGCTACCAGCAGACCTGGACAGTACCCCGATAGAGTCACTTCAGGAACACAAGCATTTCTCCACTACCAATGAGCCTAGATAGTACCCTGACGGAGTTACTTCTTTCACCTCTCTACGCAGGAATCCTTTCTCTTCTTTCACTTTTATTTTACTTTTTAATTTCATTTTTCAATTTTAAAAGAACTGTGAATAAGAGCTTATTTATTCATGAGAAAGAAGAGGGATCCTAAGTTATTGAGAGTAGAAGAGGTTGTACCTTTAGAGAAGGATGTTTATATATACCTCTAACATACCTGTTAGGGTTTTACCCCTCTACTTACTCTACTTGACTGAGTTGACAAGGTTTAACCAAATATATAAAACTGATTAGAGTAGGTAGTACTAGTTAAGAGTGCAAGCATGATGATTTCACCATGACTCCCTCTAAAAAGAACGTATTTTCCATCAGAGTATCATGGACTAAAAGAAATGCAAGATCTTCATAAAGAGATGGAATAGATAGATAACCAAGTGTTGATATTTTTACAAGTCCTCTTGTATTTCACTGTTCTTTTCTCAAGAAGCCAACACATTTTCATGCAGAACTAATCCTATGGGTGCACAAGAAAAGAAGCAAAGGAAAAAAGTAAGACAAATAAAAATAGGGTAAGGAAAACCAAATAGTAAAGAAAACACTAATCCTACTCCTAAGCTAAGAAGAGCATGAACCGACTCACGTGAAGTGATATTTCCATTACAACCATGGTGCATTGGTTGACCCACGTAGGTGATGACATGGTTGATGAGAAATATATTCAAGCATACCAACAGATGAGAAAGATAAAGAAATGAAAACCAAAACATTCAAGTTTGAATGCATTCATAGAAAACAAAAAATTGAAAGAACATGAAAGGTACTCTACAAATGTATCATGGTGTTGTGTCACATCACACGTGGATGAAAAGAATGTACACACCTTCAAACTAGATAAACAAGCAAACATGAAGAAAGAAGAAAACTTTCATTTCACAATGATGCTTGCCACATATGACTCCTCCAATTCAAGAGCAATAGGATCATGTGATTCTGGTGGAGGATGCAAAAATTGTGAATTGGATTGATTTTCAATGTGAATAGGAGAGTCATGAGGAACCTTGGGAGATTCAATAGATTTCTGATCAGAAGCAAGGCTACGAGAACTTAGCATAGTCATCAACTCCAGTTGGAGTGCCTTGACAACTCAAGGAGTTTCCAATTCATCAAAAGATGGATCATTAAATGTTGGTGGCTTAGAAGGATCAATAATAGGTGAATCAGAATCGTGATCACATGAATGAGTGAAAAAATAATGATAGCCACAATGAGAAAATTCAAGGTGAACAATGGCATCCTCATGATTTGATGAATCATAAAGAGGGGTTGATGAGAAACAAAATTTTTCACCCTCTGAGTTTCCAGAAATGAAAGATGAGAGATCAAGTGGATCCATGAAGAAATATTTGTCCTCTCCACAATCAAATGACAAATTGACATCCCATGCATTCTATGAATGATCAGAAGTAGAAACATCTCGCGATGAATTTTCACAAGAAAAATCAAAATTGTAGAATATGTCAGGATAAAGTAGATGAGTTGTGGACAAAAGGAGATCATCCTTCACCACAACTTCTTATTCATATTCCTACAGATACTCATCATAAATGACAGTGCAAGTTGGTTGTTCAACACCAACTCTGTTGAGAACTTAATCCTCGTGAACATCACAAGTGAAATCTAAAACAAATGAACACAACACACCAAAATCCGGAGGATCAAAGGAACCAATGGATGGAGGTCGAGCGGATGAGACCACATGACAACCATTAGACTTGCAGTCAAAATATGCATAGAAGTTTAGAGTAGCTGGGGTAGGCATAGATGGTAATAGTTCAATAGGTAGGTTCACAAATTCTCCCACCTCATCCTACAGAGCTATAATTGTTTGATGAGAAGGGGACAGAGGGTCACTTGGGACAACAACCTTGTCCCTCTTAGATTTTTAATATCTAACATCGAGGTATGTTGGTAGGAGCTCAAATGATTCTAACTCATTTTGATTCTGAGAGATGTGAAACAGATACTCAAATATTTCATTCAGAAATTTCCAGTCAACTTAATCTTCTGAAAATTCAAAATAGCAATCACGAAAATGATCATAAAAGTGAACAATTGATTCGTCAGGTGTTTTTCATAATTTTACAATTTTATGATGAAGTGATTTATGGTCATAAAAGATGAAATCATGACCTAATTCTCTGATCATGTTCTTGAAAGAGTCTATATAGGTGGCGAGCAATGTGTGACACCGTTTCTTGATGCAACCTTCGAACATGAAAGCAAACAACCCATAGACAATGTTCTCCAAGGGGATCTCATTCCTATCGCAGAAACCTAGAAAGGAAACTACATGAATTAAAACCAATGTTCCACTTTATCCATCAAATTTGAGTTGTGAAAAATCATATATAACATCTACTGAGACATCAAAATTAGTAGCGTGAGAAAAACATCTCACGGTTGTGATTGTGATATAATTCATTAATGGTGTGCATAACTTCAAAACATACTTCAAAGGCTCAACTTGACATCTGGCCCTCCTTCTAGCACCAAAAATTTTGACAGTGTTGGACTTTCCAACATTCAGGGGATCTCC
The DNA here is from genome assembly GCA_031772625.1 of Pinus tabuliformis. Lineage (NCBI taxonomy): Eukaryota > Viridiplantae > Streptophyta > Pinopsida > Pinales > Pinaceae > Pinus > Pinus tabuliformis. The sequence continues at coordinate 896,101,933 of CM062807.1, read as the reverse complement.
CTAGTAAGAAGTCCCAACTAGACCTCATACCATTTGGAGTAGGAGTCCCAGTAGTGGGTGGTAGTGTAATGCCTTGACCAGGGTAGCATGCAAAGATAAGTATGATAACTTTGGGTTGAATCAAGTGTGTGACGATGTAGCAAGTCAAGTGAGATGTATGGGTATTCTAACACATGGAAGGGAAAAGGAAGTGTGCCCCTTAGAAGCTTGTAATAGTACACAGCTTGAAAGAAACACATAAGAGGAATGACATCATACTCCACAAGTTAAAGTGATGGGTTAATCCAACAACATGCATTCAACGAGATGCATACAAATCCATACAAAGCAGTTCATAATCAAAAGCATAAGTTAAACAACATACATTGCTAAAGCAACCAGAATATTCCAACTACAATAACAAAGTATGCATGAAAGCATGTTGGCTCCCTTATTATTATTATAAGTTAAAGTTACATGCATACATACACTATTGATAGCCACTAGCCCCAATAGTGGAACATTACATTCAAGAACACCTACTCCTCCAAATAGGTATACTCGCACTATACTGGGGAGAAGCCAAGGCTCGTCACGATACTCCCAAGCCTTTTCTAAGCCTAAGCCTAGCCAAAAGCTTGGCTTCCAAAAGCCCCATTCTATGAGTTATGAGATCCTATTTATAAAAAAGGGGTGGGGTGACCCTTGGAATTCCCCTTTGTGACTCTTTGAATACCCTCTTGACTCTTCAACTTATTTACAAATAACTAATTACATTACATAGTGACATTTCACATTCCACTAATGACACTTGGAACTTCACTTACAACAAATTTACAAATAATATACATTTTCCACATGTACCCATGCAAGAAAAAATAGGCTAGAGACATCTTAATAAGACAAAACACTATGGATCAAAAGTTTGGGGAAAGACTAACTCAACAACCTCCAATTGATTCTTCCCGGTCACGTACTCATACCAAGCTTGGTACTATGCAATGATGTCCCCAAACTCCTTGATGGTGACTTTATGATAATGGACTTTTGCCTCCATAGCTTCTGGGTATATGGTCTTAGTACCTTTATCCAACTCATCGTGAAGCATGTGCAACATGGTTTTGAACATAACAGGACCACCAATATACTACTACATGTTTTGTGCACTCAGATCCAAGTCATCATTGGTGGCCTCTCGCCTTAGCTACTCCATCTACCTGTCGATTTGTAGTTGAACTTAGTTCTTGTGCTTATCTTTAATGAGGGAACCAATTGATAGGATCCTATGTGTTCTTACCATGACATACAAACACTTATGGAACCATGCATATGAATCTATATGTTGCTGATGAATGGGGTGAGATGCTCATAGTTCTGGATGAACATCCAGACCTTTGCTTTATCTATCTATGCATGTGACTTCATCACCTTTCTCAAGTAAATCGGGCCCCCTTTGTACTGCATTGTCCACTCTTGCACATGGCCTATGGAGGCATGTATGTCCCTAAGATTTTGGACAAACCTTTTGCATCATTTCTGTAATCCATGCAAATGGACAATTGCCTTATGCATGGTGATGAATCCATCATAGAGCTTCCAAATGGTAGTCTCAAGTGTTGATACTTCAACAAGTATTTCATTCCTCATCTCTGCCATTGCTAAACCTGTGCTCCTCTCTCTGGATTTTTCTGTGACTTGCCTGGTTGCTTGAAAGTTCTTTTCCATCTGCTCATTCTTAGCTAAGAGGAACTCGACATTCAAACTTGTGGTTCCTACATAAGCCAAAGTGGCATCGACCATGGAAACTGGATGCTTTTTGACATCTGACACTATAACCCTTTCCTTATTGACTCTAAGGGACACATGATCATCTAGGAAATGATTTCTCTCTGCTTGTATAGTCTTCCTCTGTAACTCGTCAAATGATGGTTTGTACACAACCATCACTGGATCATCATCAAGGATAATAACCTCTCCTTGCTCACTCAGGGTTGGTTTCAATACTACAGGAGGTGGAGATTGAGAGGTAACCTCAGCTACTCTTGGCATGAGGTTAGTGTATTGGTGTTGTGGCTCTTGCCGCAACACCATGTCCATCACTTCAATCAGTTGCTCAACCTACTGAGCAAGCTCCAATCCTAGACCTGTTCACCCTCTTCTTCACCTACTGGTTGTTCTAACTCTTGAATCTATTTGGGTGTTTCTTGTTCTATCATTAGGCCTTAACTTTCTTCTTCCTCTTATTTCCGCTTCACTTCCCTCTCTCTCCTTCTCAGCTCTTGTTCCTCCTTCAACTTCATCTCTATTTCCTGCAATTTCTTTTCTACTTCCTCCAGCACTTACATTTTTTTCTTCCTTCACTCTGCCCTCTTTATGTGTTGTTGCCTCTTTTCCTCCACTTCCAAAGATACTTCCTCAATGATACGATCTTCTTTGAACTTGTAGCCTTTCTTAGCCTCTAGGATCTCAACAATATTCCTCTTACCGTTGTCTTGCATCAGTTTGATCCTTATTGCTACTATTATTGTTGGTTCTTGTGATGTGGCTACCTACAGAGAAAATTTTCATGTTGTGGCTATACTGACCTATTCATTGATCTTGGAGTAGTTGTAATACTACCTCGAAGGGTCATCCCCTACCTAATGAATTGTCCTGGTGGATCCACATATAGTACACCTTCGCACAGTGTTCCTTGAAAATATCATGGGGATCATAAAAATTATAGTCTTTGGTGTCGAACTCAAACTTCGCTATCTCCTTAGATTCGACATCCACATCCTTCAAGCTCTTAATCTCATACAAACCAATCCGCAAAGGAAGAGTGGGCGATGGTGGCTTCTTCCTCCTATGGAGCCCTAGTGATAACATTGTGGAGATATGATATGAGACCTATTGCATGAACAACTTGTCTGTGGAATACCTTGGTAGAACATACAGAGGCTTCTCCTCGCAAAACATCCTGATGAAGGTGTAACTAGGTGAGGCATACCAATCTACAAAGTTAAGTATTGCCTCCATCGCTTCTTGGGACATGCAAGGTGGATCCTTCTCAAAGATCAACTAGGACACTGGGATGACGAAAGGGTCAGTAAGCCTCAGCATAACTCCTCGGTAGCTACAGTTGGAAAGCAAATTGCAATAAATGTTGATGATAGTCTCTTTTGGTGTCCATTTCCAACCCATGCCACGAAACTGATGTTGGGCACATATTGCATCAAGTAAATACGCGGACATGTAGAATATTTATTTCTCCTCCTTGCATGGATTGTGGGAGTTAGTCAAATGGAATTTCAATTGTATAGCCAACAAATCCAACAAGTTGAATGGCCTTCAACCATTCATCAACTGGTCCAACACAAGAACAAAATTTTCTAGAAAGGTCTCCTTGCTCTCTTGACCGTATAATCGACATGCAAAGATGACCAAGAATTGGTAGGCCTTGAGTGATTTTTTCTTTTAAACATGATTGGGTGTCACTCTAAACTTCGACGATTCTTTCACCGAACACAATATCTATGGTTATTGGATTTAGGCTTCTGTGATCCATATCATGTTTTTGAGACATTTTTTGGGCAATAATCACATCGAAAATTCATTTACTGACACGTTTCAAACCAACTAGTGTGGTTCATCATCAGGAAAAGATGAAGAGGAAGATCATGGCATGAGAATAAATAGAAAACAATGTAGAGACTCAAGTTCAGTTAATTAATAAACATCTAGTATATAAATAATATATTTTTATTTTCTATAATTTCTATAAAAAAATAGCTAGTTTATAAATAATAATTTTGTAATAGTTAGTTTATAAATAATTATATTTATAATATATATAAAAAATATAGTATATAAATAATAATTTTAAGGTTGGTTTATAAATAATTATTTTTCAAACAAATCTAGAAAAGTTAAATAAAAAAAAAGAGATATTCAAAGTTAAAAGTCAAACAAAGAGAAAAGTAAAAAATAACCAAAGGAATTAGGACCATATTAATAAGAATGGAGCCAAGACACTATTAAAAATATAACCTATGCAAAAACATTGCCAAAAATAAAATTAAATGCTAAAAATTAAAATTTAATCAAATAATGAAAATTTAGAAAATTAAAACTCGGAGCAATCAAAGAAGGATTCATAAAACAAGGTCAAAATAAAGGGGGCACAAGCCTAAAAGTAAACTCAAGGAATCAATAAAATATTTAAGGTTTAATTTAAAAAAGGATTAGAGGGGCTAAGAAAGATCAAGAAGATAAATTACTCAAAATATCATAGAAAAATAAAAAAAAAAAATACAAAGAAGGAAGGAAAAATTATTTCTCTAAGAAGATAGGATAGGGACCCAACTTGTGCTAATATTCCAACCATCATCTCTATTCAAATTATTGGGCCTCCCTTCTATTTCTAAGGCCTCCCTAAATTTACAATGATGGAAATGACTAACCTTGGCAATGACCTAGGCATCCTCAATGCAGTTGTGATGCTTAGATTTATCTACATGTTCTACCAATGTAGAGGAGTGGATCCTACCATGCTTAATGTCAGTGATGTTTTCACGAATCCTTTGATTAATCGAGTGACTAGTCTCACCAATGTAGGGAGTCCCACAAGAGCAAGGGATAACATAAACACCTTTCATATTTTTAGGGTCCACCAGGTCCTTGACAGATCTAGGGAACTTTGGATTGTATTGATAGGCCTAAAGGTCGAAGGAACATTATTCCTCCTTAATATCTTGCCAATATTGTTAGTTGTCCCTTGGATAAAATGGAGCTAAACACCGGAAAAAAAATCCCTAGGTTCATTCTTAGCTCTATGACCTTTTTCTGGTTTTAGGAAATCCTTAGAGCATTGGTGTTTACCATACACATTATAAAGAAAATCTTTAAGGAGGTGTGCTTTCTCATCATGAAGATTCTTGTCATCAAAAACTCTTACAACTCTAGTGGCTAAAGTGTTAAGAACACCAAGATTTTGAGCAAGGAAATGATGATATTTAGCGTGAATATATTGCTTCATGTGATTTTTCTTCCGATAGACTTGATGCGAAAAAGAACCATCATCATTCTTGCAAAGGGGGACATAAAGGAAGGGTAGACTTCCATTACTTTTGAATTCCACGATGAACTTTATGGAACTAGATTGATAATTAAGATGAAGGAAGAAAAGGTCCAACTCTTCTTTACCATGGGATGAGATGACACAGGTGTCATTCACAAACATCTTCCACAATTTAGGCAGAAGACGAGAAGAGGATAATGCTTTTGATTTAAATTCCTCCACAAAAATATTAGTGACCATAGGGGAGAGGGGGGGACCCATGGTAACACCACAAGTTTGCTCATAGAATTCTCCATCAAAGGAGAAGAAGGTAGATGTGAGAAAAATAACAACTAGCCTAGCTATATCAGGATCCATAATATGCTTAATGAATTCAATGGCCTCATTGATAGGAATATTAGTATAGAGGGAGATCACACCGAAACTCACAAGCTTGTCATCCAGATCAAGCTTAATTCTCTTTAACTCACTGACAAATGCAGTAGAGTCCTTGACAAAGGATTCTATTTGACCTACAAGTGGCTTAAGATTTAAGGCCAAATATTTAGCCATAAGATAGGTCGGCACTCTAATAGTGTTGATAATGGATCTCAAAGGATCCCCTTCCTTATGAATCTTTGGAAGGTCGTAGATCCTGGGGATAAGAGGGCTACTCTTGATGAGCTTATGACTGAACGAGCTAACTGAGCTACAATATTTTATAGCAAGAGCCACACTTTTGGATACATTATTCAAAGGATCCGTATTACATTTTCTGTAGCTCCTGATATTACAAAAGTGGTCCAACATCTTATTACGGTAATCCTTTTTATCAATAATAACCACTGCACCACCTTTGTCGGATTTGAGAACAACAACATCCTTGTTATTGTTTAGTGCCTTGAGCGCATCGAACTCAGGATTTGTGATGTTGTTCTCAGGGGGGTTAGACCTCCTAAGGGAAACAACACAATCATGTCTGATGATATATTTAGTAATGTCAGGTAAGTCCCTGCTACCATATTCAATGTCACAAATGATGTCATGGACTAGGATCTTTCTAGGAGCTAGGAAAAAATTCAAACCTTTCTCCAAAAGACTGAATACCTAAGGATCAAAAGAAAAGCTAGAGAGATTGACAAAACTATTACTAGAAGGGGAGAGAATTAGACCGACCATTATTACAAAAATGAAAATATCTCCTATGGACGAAATTGTTCTCACAATCAACACTATTGTTAATATTATCTAGAGAATCATCATTAATGACGCTATCAATATTTCCATTATTATTATTAATAGAATAAATCTTACTATCATATTCTTTAATGACATTAGTAAAAAAATTATTATTATTATTATTATTATTACTATTATTACAAATGATATTAGTATTATATAACTCTATTAGTATCCAAATCACAATGATAGCAAGAAGACCCAACCAAAGGCGAGATCACTGATTTATCGAAACCACTGATGTTGCATGGGTCGGTACCAATGGAGATGAGTCTCTACATTGCTCTCTATTTATTCTCATGCCAAGATCTTCCTCTTTATCTTGTCCTAATGATGAACCACACTAGTTAGTTTGAAATGTGTCGGCAAATGAATTTTTGTTGTGATTATCACCGAAAACATGTCTCAAAAATATCTCTTGTGTTCACAAAGTTGTGGGTGGCATAGAAAAGTGCATTCATGCAGTTCACCAACTAAGGTAAATGATACATATATTGATATTTCTCTGCCCTGATGTTGGAAAGTTGTATCCCACTGGCATTGTTCAATGTCATAGTCTATGGATCTATGTGTCAGACAATCTAGTGGATGATGTCCACGCATGGGAAGGCAGGGTACCTGCATGCAACCTTATGTAAGCCTGACTGATGGACATTGATAAAAACCTATTGATTCTCTAGATCTTCTTGAAGTCCCCTGCAAAGATATCCTTTATTTCCTACCATGTTAACTTCATGGTCTTCTCAATGAACAACTAAGTGTCTACATTAACTCGAAAATGCACTAACATCTGCTCAACTATTTCCCCAGTTCTACTCTTGAGAGTATCCTTTGATGCAGCTCTCTTGGGAGCCATGTTAGCTATAACTGCGAGAGAGTTTCTCAAAAACCGTTGTACCTGGAGATATACAGGACACTCGTGGCATGCAAATGTTAGCTTGAAACCAAAATCAATTCAAGAACAGATCAAGAAACAAACTAGGCAATTGTTGGGAAATGATTACACAATCTTGGTTCACAGAGGTGACTAGATGCCAACTAGAACTATGCACTGAAATTTCCTAGAAGTCATTGATGAGGTCTTGCTAACTGGAACTACATAATGCGAGGTTCAGTCTGGGTACAGGCCAAGAGAGACTGCGGATTGCACATAGTGGCCAAGGCTCAAGGCTGGCTACTGGAACTGTGTAGTGTGTAGTTGGAGCCAGGCCTAGGAAACATTTGTGCAATTCTAGAAGCCAACGCTGAGGCGTTGAGCTCCAGAAATGTGCCATCAATTCTTGGGAAAACAAGATCTAGGCTAAGGAAGCCCAGATCTGCCCAAGGGAAGTGAGAAATCGAATAGATCTGAAGGATTGAATGATGGTGAGTGTAGATCTAAGTGAATGATAATGCATGCATGTGAAATGAATGTAGGAACCAATTAAATAGGATGAAATCGAAGCATGTGGAGAGAGTCGCCACAAAATTAAAAAGTAATATGTTATGTCTAGTGGTCTATTAATGTGCATTGATTATAGGTTTTAGGGAGAAAATTATGGCTAATTAAGGTGCAAGAACTCGAACGAGAGAAGAAGGAAAGATTATAGGACATGGATCTCCATCATTAAATCCTCACTCACTTGAAGATCCCGCAATCAAATCACACCAGCTCGGAGTTGCAGGCAGCCCAATCATGAGGATCATTGGCAGCCAAGCCATTGATAGTTAAGAACCAGTTAATATTAAGATTGGGAGCCAAGCCTCCCTAGATTTAAGGAATTTGTTGGCAACTTCAATTGTATAAATAAAGAGGCCTAGAGCCTCATCGAGATTTAGATTTTTTATGCAAAATAGCTAAGAATTTTTGGGTTGAAGGATTGTGACCAAACACTATTATGTATTTTTTCATATGTTAATGAAAATGAGCATTCCCTTGATCCATCATTGAGTTGATTCAAAGGGCTGAAGCTCTTAGGTTGGGGCCCAACCATAGCAGTAGAGGTTCCTCTTACTGTACTCGTATGCTTAGGTTATTTCATAGAATACTTGTTAAATTGATTTTGGCACTGTTATATTGCAAGTATTGGTGAATTTGATTAGTTTGCTTCCATTTGTGCATAGCTTTAGCAATATCATTAGAGAGATAAGGAAATGTCGAAAAATGTTGATAATAGGTGGATCTTACCAAATTCATCCCTTTATGAACCATGGTTTGAGGAAAAACTCTCATTCACCCAAAAAGATAGAATTCTGGTTTCTTATGAAACTTAGGGCTTTTGTGCTAATTATGTTAGCAGCTTTTAGTTTTATAAGATAGTTTTTAGTTGTCACTTCTGATATATTAAGTTTTGTATTAGATTTCATGTTGCTTTCATAATAGGTTTCAAGCATTTCCATGCATGAACTTGGCAAATAAGTGATGTGAATTTTGTTTTCCTTATGTTGTTGTAAACCCTTCTTGTTTTGAAATGATTTATGGATAAATGCCAACAATGATGTGTATGTTGTAGAAGTTTCAATATTGCAGGAAGACCTCATATCATCAACCTCAGCCAAACCATACCATCCATGATTGCTAAAGGCCACTAAGTTCTCCATCCGAGTTATCATTTCACAAGGACAACTTGCCATGCTTGTTGAGAAAATCCAACCATCATACAACATCTGTTCAAGTTCTGAGTTAGTTCCAACCATGTTCTTGCCTTATTCCTTCCATCACTCACCTCCCATAAGCTCCATACCACTATCCAAATCACTACTTATGCAGGTGAACTAGGACATCCTATAGACATCCAATAGGAAAACTTGTAGTGGCCTTTTTTGAGCCCAATTTGTGAAAAATGCATCACGAAAGATAGGAGGAGACCCCTGCTTTCCTCCCAAGCCATTTGACCCATCACACTATCCCTCCACACCTACCCCACCTGACATGCAATGAAGAAGGATTATCATTCATGTTTTCACAAAAAGACAAAAAGAAAAAGGTTGTTATGCTTATTTATGTGCACAACAATTAAGTGCTTACTTAGATCAAATTTCCTACTTAGGTTAGTTAGGGTTTAACATGTGTTAAATTAGAATTCTTTTGAAGCAAGGTATATTAACAAATACCTAGATGAGTTGTGTCTTTTAGGGATCTATTTCAGTCTTTCATTACTGTATTAGGTAGCATTTCAATCCTCTCAATTAGAGTAAAATTATCCTTTTTCAATTGGTAATCAAAATTATTCTAAATCAATAGAAGGTTTCTTTGAGAAACCCTAGTGGTCTATCACCCTAGCTCAGTAATGACAAAGAGTGGACCCATTACATATATTTTTGTATACATCACTGCCACCTCCAAGTTTGTACGAACCCCGGGTTGATGAAGTAAAGTTGGTAGCCCCGGGAGTTACAAAATTTTTGCTGCAATACTGGTGCTCATCATTGAGAAGAGAATATGAGATTAGTACTGGAGATACAATTGATCTTTGCACTTATAATTTTGTGGTTTTTCCCTTGTAGTGATGTGTTGGGTCATTGGATTGTAGTTTCCAAGCCTATATGGCAAGGGGAAGGCTTAGTGGGGAATTGAACTATGAGTTCTTTCTATGTAAGTTGATCAATGATAACATACAAAGAGATTACTTAATAAGTTGAGAAACCACTTATTGCTTGCTAAATGGGCTAATAAACCACTTAGGAGTTTGTTGTAAGGTTGATAAACCACTAGGTAGGGTAGTTGAACCACCGTGGTGCTTGCCAAGAAGAGAAATAAACCACTCGAATAGTGAGAGATGAGATCCTGTAGTGATTTCCTTGAAAATATAGTTGATAAACCACCTATATAGTAGATTAAGACTCCTGGAACTAAGAAATACCATAATTGGGCCTTCGGTGAACTCCCTGAGCAATAATCCACTCAGACTATGTATCCAAATCAGGGGTGGCTAGATGCAAGAAAATTGTGGTATTGTTGTCTTATGGTTGGGTGGAGAGTTGAAGTCCCTCCTTTAGTTTCTAGAAATTCCAGTTGCTCAAATAAGTATAATTTCTTATGCACGAATGAATTACAGATGATGAAATTGTTTGATATGCTATTGGAAATTTTATGGTTCAACACTACCCATGGAAAGTTGTTGGATTCATTAAATGTTCATGGTGAAATAGTTTCCTTATATGTCCTTATGGTTATGTGAACTTCTGGTATTATGTGATTTTTATTATGTTCATCAACTACAAGGTTACTTATATGAATATATCTAGTTATATGAGATATTTTTGCTAACTTTTTATCACAACTGTTTTCATTTATCTAACATTTTTATGAATTTATAGTTCATTAATATACTTAATATTATAGCCTATATCACATGTTTTATGTTAAATGGGGATTCAGTTAAGTCATGTTAGTCACTTGGTTAGAGTAATGTGACGATCCTATGGTTTATCATACTCTTGTATATTGTTATGATATCATGAGATTAAGCCTTAGTATGAAGCTTTCTTAGGAAATATGGATTTTTGATGCCAACACTCCCAAATTTTTCTTGGCAGCCTAATATAGTTTATTATGAATCAAGATTTTGGAGAAACTCCCATTCACAGACAATCCAATGTTTCTAGTGCTTTTCTTAACTCCTCACAGGATTTGCAATATTATTGGTCAATCTTCCCAAATTGATATAGCCCTGACACCTAGCTTAACTTATCAACCATAAGATCATGGTTGGTGACCAAGTGCATGAGATATTGTGTCTCATATTCACTTTATTTCTTGGACTTCTCATATCACGATATTTCCCAGATATCCTAAGAAGAAACATGACCGATGATGGGAAGTTTCACATCTATTGGGGTTGTCAACCTATACAACCACATATCACTAATCAATGGTTGAAACATTCCACACTTCCTAGAGAAGGCATTAGAAGTATAAAAAATTGCAACTGATGGGAATGTTTCCATATACTAGACTTTTTATTTGACAGGACTGTATAACACTTGTTGGCAACCCAAGGTTTTTAGTGTCTCTACTGATGGTGGAAAACAAAACAACAATTGACAAGATGAATTCCATTTTTTGGGGTCGTTAGTTGATAAGACCACTCATTACTCATTGGATAACCCTATGATTAGATCATGGCTAGATCAATGAGTCTCATTTACTACAAGATAAGACCACTCATTTCTCATTGGATAACCCAATGATTAGTTCATGTCTAGATCAATGACTCTCATTTACTACAGGCCTCCCTTGGTCTGTTGCGAATTTACAAGGGGTTCAGCATCAAAACTCCTACCATGGTACTCTTCTTATTTAAGGAGCTACATCAGAATGGAATTGATCTAGCCATGGCTAGATCAATGAGTCTCATTTACTACAAGATAAGACCACTCATTTCTCATTGGATAACCCAATGATTAGCTCATGGCTAGATCAATGAATCTCATTTACTACAGGCCTCCCTTGGTCTGTTGCAAGTTTACAAGGGGTCCAGTATCAAAACTCCTACCATGGTACTCTTCTTATTTAAGGAGCTACATCAGAATGGAATTACCATCATGGTGGCCAATCTATAACCCTTGTTCACCATAGGTCCCCACTTGGTTTATTGTGAGTTAATGGGGTGTGTGTATATGAAATTGGAACACACTATACGATTCAGTTGGGAGCCTCCAATGAAAATCCCTTTCCACTAGGGCCAAAATGTGCATAATGGGAAATTCCTACAAGACATGCTAGGGAAAGGGTAGGCGTGCCTATTCCCTATGTTGACATGGCAAGGCCATGTGAGTTTGACATATTCCAATTGGAGGCCTTGTAAATACCTAATGATGTGGTGGTATGAGGTTATGCTAGTGTCACAACACCACATGGACCACCTATGGATGCCATGTGGCCACACACTAATGACATGTTAGCCACATGGATACAATGTGGTAGCCTAGGTGGACTTATCTAATTGGTCAAGCTTTAGAGGGACATAACTTTCAATCTAGGAGTAATATTGAGATAAATTTTATATCACTAGAAATATCTTGATCTCGATGAGATGGATATGGTAGTGGTATTCAAATTTAATTCTATGCACTTTAAAAAAAGAGTATTTTTGTAACATGATTTTCATAATAGACCTTAGAGGTTTGGCTAATTTCATAAGTAATTAAACACCTCCTTCATACGAATGTAGTACAAGGGGTGGGAGGGAGGGTTATAAAAATAAATCATCATGCATGACCTCCATTTCCATTAAATAGATATCAGAAGCCGACTAAGTGTTAAGCCATGTTCATTAGCTCCTAGTATTGACCATAATATGAGTTATTAGATCACTCTATGTGTAAAATAAATCATCATGCATGACCTCCATTCCCATTAAATAGATATCAGAAGCCGACTAAGTGTTAAGCCATGTTCATTAGCTCCTAGTATTGACCATAATATGATTTATTAGATCACTCTATGTGTAGAACATATTTTGACTATCAAATTATAATCCAACTAGTGCATACTACAAAAACACACTAAGAAACACAATTTGACCTAATAGACACATTACACCAAGTTGAACTTAACCAACCCCAACTATCTACATATCCTAACATCCCCTCTTAAGAACAACTTGGGATAAGATTGAAGGATTTACAAAGGTGACACGATAGGAGAAGGAAGGAGGAATTAGAGCCTACCCCCCCTTAACACCAAATTCCAAAATCCCTAAAAAACAGCCAAGTTTAGAAAGATTTTGTTATTAAGAGACTTTGTGAAAATGTCTGAAATTTGTTCATCCTTAGGGAAAACTTACACTTCAATAACTCAATCATGAGTGAGCTTTCGGATGAAGTGCATTTGTAGCTCAATGTGTTTATGTTTTTTTATGTTAAACTAGACCTTTGGCAAGCTTGATGGAACTCTAATTATCACATCAGAGGGTGGTGAGATGCTTCTAGTGGAATCCTAACTCTAAAAGGATTTATGAAAGCCAGAAGACTTCATGTCTTTCATTATCCTTTGTTTGATACCTTTTTCTTTTTTTTATCTAGTGAAGAAAGAGCAATAGCTTATTTCTTTTTACAAGCCCAAGTTATAAGTTTGGAATAAAGAATGAAAATATAACTTGCAATAAACTTCTAATCACCAAGGCCTCTATCCCAATCCAAATCATTGAAACCAACCAACAAAGGAGTCCCCCTTGAATTGTAATATATTCCCAACTAAATTGTATCCCATGTATATCAAAGTATTTTTTTTCTACTTTCCAATGGATTTCATGTGGTGTTTGGATATAGCAAGCAACAATACCAATAAGAAATGAAATACCAAGATAGGTATGAGTAAAATATAAGAGGATATCAACCAAATGATAGAAAAAGGTGGGATTAGCTTTGAGTGTACTGCAAGTGGCAGTAAGTTTGATTATAGAATGAAAGGGAGAAGGGATTTTTTTACAATATTCCATGTGAAAATGGTGAAGAAGGCCGCATTTATACCTAGATAAGGAAACATAAATTCCTTACTAGGTTTGTAGTACTTGTAGGCCAATGAAAAAATGAAAATATCCTAAGTCTATCATTTCAAACTTCTTCTTAAGGCTTGTCTTCAAATGGGTGGTTGAGGGGAAAGTACCCCTAGGGTCCTTTGGGTTAAGACTCTACCAGACTGAAAATTGCTTATTCAAAGAAACACACACACAGCCATTATCTTTACTGTAAGAAAATTCTAATGTTAAGGGTACGTACCGAAGGTCCTACATTCGAGAAGGCCTTTAGGGTCCAAACCCTTCTTGGAGTTCCCTTCTTCTCCTTTGACCTGTAAAACAAACAAATCAAAGAACACAGCAGTACATGGACAAATACTTATATATAAACCATCTTCATGCTATAAAGTTAGTTATAAAAATCTTTGAGTAACTACTTGCATAAGAATTCAAAACAAGAATCTCATAAGCATAAAGAAAGATTGTTTCGGGAACCAAGACGTGTTTCTTTATATAAAGGCAAGTAAAGTACATATAACGGAAAGATTTCACCTGAAACACCTTCAGCAGGCTCCAAGCAAAGCTTCCTCCCGGATTCATTCCAGCCTCAAGCCTCCAACAAGAGCTCCTTCCAAGTCTTACTCAATGGTGATATAAAGGATGAATGATCACCAATACACATGGAAACAAGGGTTTCCTATGCAAGATGGGGGAAGTGCAGAAAGCACCAAGGACTTCAGACTTGGTCTAAGGGGAAAATCTCAGCATAATAATCTTGCTCTCCTTTCTCTCCCTCCTTAGGCCTTCCTTTTGATGTCTTTTTATACCATCTCCAAAGTAGTTTTTTAGTTAGGAGTTGGGTGGGAACAGTTGGGCCACGGGCAGTAACAGGTGATCAGCAGGTAAAACCCACGATCTCCGCCCGAAAATAAGGAATTATTTATTTTTTTAAGTGTTTTAATACATACACGCGGGTTGGGTATACACAGACACACGTGTACACGCGTTTAACTCAGGGCAATGTCGCGTATAGGGAATAAAACACTGTTTTTTAAATTTTAGGACCAGGTCTGGAAGGAGGGGTTGCCCTAGGCCATGAGTGCAGAATCACAAACCATAAGAGTGAGATTTGGAGCTATAAAAGATGCCCCCTAATGTATGAGGTCAGAAGGGGAACATGATGGCCGAAATATATTATGTAAGTACATGGAAAGGAACTCTGTCGAGAAACCGAGGAGGACTTCACCAGAATTCAGCCTGCCAAGCCACCAAAAGGAGATCAAAAAGAAACACTGTCTGAGGCGGGCATACCCTTGCTCAGAAAACGTAAAGCATGTCTGCATATCAAGTACAAGCGGATCCACTAAGTATACAAGTATAAATGACTGGAAGATACATAATGGATCATCTGATCATAAGTAGCAAGTACATGTCTGAATATCACATATAAGACTGTCAATGATGCTGAAAGATACAACGGATCACTGATATCAAAGACTGATCCCAAAAGGTACCAAATGAACATGATGGAATAGGATGGTACTACACTGCAAACTCAGGTGCCAGCATATAGAATGTCGCCATGACTGACTACAACATATAAGGTGGAGTGGTATCAACTAGCAGTAACAGGAGCAACTGTCAAGTGAACCAATGAATGTTGATACAACCTCAGGTCTTCACCGACCACCGTGATACATTTCTACACCATGGGAATAAATGATCTGAAGTCGACCATGTGAGAAATCGTTTGATTATTGGTCATTGATGTATACCGTTAACAAACGCGAGACTACTCACCGATAATGATAATGAGCGTCAAGGTACCCAGTACAATCTAACAAGTGTGAATAGATGAGCTGAAGTCGAACACCTATAAGAATCTATCGATCAGGAGACAATGATGGTTTCCCACTGTCGATAGCGAGGAATCTGCCACTAATGATTGCAAACCCCAAGGTACTACCAAATGGACTCTAGATCTTTGCCCCAGAGCAATGAGTCGGAGTCGATAGGGAAAGATCTTCTAGAAGGAAGGCATTAAGGCATCCTCCATCAATCTAGCGCGAGTGTAACCCGTAGGCCAATAATGTGGAAGGAATCAGACGAAAAAGATGTAGTAACCCAACCGAAGTACGTTTCCGGCGTACACAAGATGTGGCTAGCGCACGGCAGAAACCCTCTGAACCAACCAATAATGAAAGCCGACACAGAGGCGAGGTATCCACCAATAGGGTCAAATGGAAACCAAGGTACTGCACGAATCCCAATGTGTGATAATGTATGCTGATGTCGAACACAAGGGAAACCACTCAGTCAAAGACCCATGATACTGATCGATGCTGAGCACAAGGTGACCAATCAATAATGAAAATAGGGCCAGGGTGCGGCTCTAGGCCTGTCCTCAGAGCAAGGTGTCATCGTCGATAAGGACAAGACCCGCCAGCAAGAAGTCAATGGGGACCTTCTCAAACTGGCACGAGTAAAGGACCAATATAGCTGATGTGATGATAGACATGATACTGACAACCAGGGATGGCCGACTGAAAAATGAGTCAAGAGACACCGCAGAGAGGCCGACTCAGGCTAACTTCCCTTGAACAAAAGCACGACTCAATGTGACTATGTGGCAGCATATGATGACTCTGTATAAGTTCGACATGCAGGAGGCATGAACGAACCCTCCATATGATTGGAAGGGATAACTAATCAGGGGAGAACTGACTCAATAACAAGGTTATGGCATACCTAAGTCAAACTAAATCCCACCCATGAGGAGGAGACTTTGTTTTGAGTGCTTTGTTCAAGGGCGACACGACTGACTCTAGCTGCCAACAATAAATGGAAATAATGTCCCTGTTCCCGCTCTTTTTTGGAATATTTAATTTTTTTGTCTTTTTCTGTTAAGCCGGAAAAAGAATAAAAGAATGCTATGGTACAGTGGAAAGAATGAGTGTCGGTGAAATAGATGATCTAGTTCCTGGGAAAGGAACGTTCCTATGCTCAATGTAGGGAGGTGAAAACTGGTCAGTGACACTCAGAGGTATGTTCCTTCCATGGATCAAGGTATGTCAAGCTGTAGAAGTCAAAGGTATGCAAGGTTGATTTTGCAGATGTCATGGTCAAAAGTTGGCTTAAACACGAGTCCAAGTGAAGCCGGCTCTAGGCCAAAAGGTGCAAATGGTCAACATGCAATGCAGAAGTACAACTCGTCACACATAGGAGCCTCTAGGGTATAAGGCCAGAACGAAGCGAAGAAGCAAAGAGGAATGAGTCTTCAACGCATAGGTCATGGCGGGACTACAGAGGACTCCCGAGCCTACTCAAAACGAAGCAGCATGGGCAACAAATGTCAGTGAGGTGCTAACTACGATGCCCATGTAAAGGGATGGCTCTACCATCGTGTCATGATTTAAAGAATCGGCGAGTGAAAATGGCTTACGAACCATAACACGATGGGGTGGACCCTACAGTAGATGTATCGGTCACATGGAGGCTAGTATGCATAATGCAACGGAAAAATGGTGTCCCTAACCTATATGCCAGTGAAAACATGATACCTGCCATGACGAGTCAGCGGTCATGGAACCGTCTCGAACTATCGAAAAATGTCCAAAATGTCCTGAAAAACAAACCAAACTCGGCATTCCAAGCTCCCAAGTTAAAAGTCACATGAGGCCAAACAAAATAAAATTTTGAAAAATTTTGCATTTTCAAAACTTATAAAAGGCATTTTTGACTTACCATTATCACCATTTGACTTGGAGAGCAAAAATTGTGGAGCAAAAGGAGCAAACTTCCCTGTGACCAATTCAACCGTTCAAACTTGCCGAAAACTTCCAGGTAAGCCTCAAACTTGTCTTGCAATTAATTGTGATAGTTTTTAGGAATTTTAGTTGATGTTTTACCGTTGGATTTTTTGCAAAAAATTCATTTGGGCGTACACGCAGGTTGGCAATATAGAACTCGCGTATACGACGGCCCTACACGCGACTGTATACAGAGGAACCCGCGTGTGCGCAGCAAATTAATTTTATACACAAAACTAACGGATGAAAATAATTTTTTCTTCCAGGATGACTCTCACATGGCATGAAAGAGAGCACTCAGCCGTGGATAATGAAGTTATGGGCAATGATGAGGCATTAGAGGCCCTACGGGGATGCGGGTTGCTAAAATTCTTCAAATTGCCAAATATGAAAGCGAACACGCGTCTG
Source organism: Pinus tabuliformis (assembly GCA_031772625.1). Lineage (NCBI taxonomy): Eukaryota > Viridiplantae > Streptophyta > Pinopsida > Pinales > Pinaceae > Pinus > Pinus tabuliformis. The sequence continues at coordinate 896,084,018 of CM062807.1, read as the reverse complement.
CTCGAGAGGCTCATTGATTATTGGGATGTCGATGAGGAAGCATTTGTGATTGATCAGATGCCACTCAGGATAGAAGTGGAAGACATATATTTTATCACGGGCCCTTCCCGAAGGGGAGAGGTAGTACATTCCCGGGGCAGGACACGGAATAGCCTCAGTGTAGATGACTATGTACAGATTTACTGCCCGGGTCATCGGAAGGTTGGGAGCCAGATGTCTACCCCACATGTAGTGAGTTTGTCACTCAGGATAATCTTGTTCACCATAGCTCGAGTGAACGGATCATCCTCACTACATCAGGTGTCACGGGTAACCATGAGCGTGGCAGTGGACTGTCTCACTACTGTGTTTGACTGGTGTACTCCTCTTCTTACCAACATGAAGGAACAACTCACTTCTATCAAGAGGGGACAGACCAAGAACTTTGGGTTCGGAACCATCTTGTGCACTTTCTTCTTCGAGAAGGTTCCTGCACTCTGCCCCAGGGTAGCAGTTGCCATCAGCAGTCCACGTGATCCACGCATGGGCCGGTGGGCTGACTTGATGAAACGTCTGGGGGGTGGGGAAGTCCCAAGGAATGCATTCGACGATGTCTTCTTTGCCTGGTGGGAGCAGCAGATCATCGCCGTGGATGACTACCCCTATGCTGGGCTGGATTTCCGAGGAGGTCCTGATCTAGTGTTACCACCGGATGCAGCATGGGGCGAGATTGGTAAGAATTTTTTTATGATTTTATGATTTTTTTTGATTTTTCAAATATAATGATAAATGTTGAAAAATATTTTTTGATGAGATTCAAATGACTAATATGATGATCATGTTCCAGACATTGGGCCTGTACGACCAGATGGATTCCCACGGCATGGACGGCGTGGCCGAGGAGCCGAAGAGGCGGCTGCCGATACGGAACGGACCCTGAACAACGTCCAACGACACTTGGCGAGATTGAGCTGCCGAGTACCGATGGCCGAGATAGAGGACCTTCCTCCGGATATGCAGCGTCATGTGGTTGGCATGCCACGTGACTGGGTTCGCGTCTTTCAGCGCATGGCAAATGCTATAGTGACATACTTAGACGCTCATCCTGAGCCGAGGCGATAGATATGCCTGACATTATTATGGGCATTTGAGTCCCAATTTTGTATATTTTTGGACACACATATGTACACTCGAGGCCTTTTATGATATATATATATATACAATTTGACTTTTTGATGTATGATTTTATGATGATGAATGATTGATATGCCAGTCTAATGCTTGATTAGCGATAGAATCAGCTAACCAATTTTGAGATCTTGGAATGTGCAAATAATTAATGTAAATAAATGATCTTTGCAACAACCTCACCCTTAAATATTGGCAGTATAATAATGGATCCCTAACACGATAAATGTTATTTAATTGAGACACTATCAATTGAGAATCAAGATATACTACCAACGAGTCGATCCCATAAGAGATTGCCTCGGATAATAAATTGATAACAGCTGTATACTCGGCCATACTGTTTGAAGCAGGACCGATACACACGCCTCTCGATACCATCAATTGACCAGTTGGATAATAAAGTACCCAAGCTGCGGAAGCAAGATTCTGAGTGTGCCGACTAGCACCATCGGCGAACCCAAAATAGACCAAATCATCCATCAGCACCTGCCACAGCAGACCAAAAAGCACTGATATCAGAAAACGCTCGACGATATATGTATAAATATATACATAAAGTACAAAGAAGTCATTACCCAGCCTAAACTAAGCAAAGTACTTCTTTAGGTAGAGCCCATTTCGGGGCTCTGCCAGCTTGTTCCCTTCAAAGTCGATTAACTCATACGACCCTTTTTCTAAAACTCGTTTAACAATGAAAAGACCGTACCACATAGGCTTAAATTTTCCTGCCCCCAAGGTGTCTTTATCTTGGTCGTAGACCAAGACAAGGTCACCTTCAGAAAAGACTCGAGGACGGACAGACTTATCATACTGCGTTTTAACCCTTTTCTTATGAGCCTCATTCATCGTGGCGGCGTCTCGACGCTGCTCATCGAGATGTTCCAAGTGAACTAGGCGCTCTTCGAGACTCGAAGTCTCTGGAAGGAGTTCAACAACCAACTTAAGAGATGGAATTTCACATTCAACCGGGAAGATGGATTCCATCCCATAAACCAACTGAAAAGGTGTAAAACCAGTAGCCGTTTTGATGGAGGTTCGGTATGCCCATAGAGCCGGATACAACATAATGTGCCAATTGGACCGATTTTTATCGATTGTCCGTTGGAGTATCGTCTTAAGAGTTTTGTTAACTGCCTCGACCTGCCCATTGGCCTGAGGATAATAAAGGGACGAATGCTCCTGACGGAAGCCTAATTTACGAGCCAACTCGGACATTAGTTGATTTTGGAAATGACTGCCATGGCCAGTGACAATCTCCCTTGGGATACCGAATCTTGAGATGATCTGATTGAAAAGAAACAAAGCTGTCGTGTCACTATCGTTCTTATAAGTAGGCATGGCCTCAGCCCACTTCGTGAAGTAGTCTACAGCCACGATAATGTACTTATGATTCGCCACTGAAGGCGAATTACAAGTCGTAAAGTCAATGCCCCACTTAGTAAAGGGACCGACAGTGACAACGGGGAAAAGAGGAGCTGGATGTGCACGCATCTTGCGAGCAAAAATTTGACATGGGTGGCAGCGTTTGACTGCTTCCACACAGTCCTTAAAAAGTGAAGGCCAAAAATAGCCGGCACGTAAGATGCGTTGGGTTGTAGCAAGCCCTGATAGATGACCACCACAAGCTCCACTGTGGCGATCATTGAGCACGGACTCTGCTTCCTCTAAGGTTAAACAACGCCGGAGGATTGAGTCAACCCCTCGACGATATAATGTGTCACCAACAATAACATAGTTTTTTGCCAGGTGACGTAATTTACGACGTTCATCCTTGGAGAAAGTAGAGGGGCACTTCGAAGTCTAGAGATAAACAATGATATCTCCATACCAAGGGTCTTGCGCAGAGATGAGGAATATATGTTCGTCGGGTAAACTTTCCTCATAAACAATATCATCTCCACAAGGTAGCTCCGAGATAAGTTCCGCAAAAACCATGGATTTCTTAGATTTGGCAGACAAGAACTCGAGATCGAATTATTGCAAAATGATTATCCATCTATTATATTTGCCCCCAATCACTCGCCTACTGAGGACAAATTGAAATGGATTGACTGCCGCTAAGACAAAAGTTTTACATAGCAAAATATAATGACGGAGCCGTTGGACAGCATGGACAGCTGCCAAGGCCAACTTCTCAACCGGAGAATAGCGAAGCTCAGGGCCTATTAAGCCTCAGCTCAAATAATAAATTACGTGCTCGGCGAGAGCATCATCCTCCTGAACTAGAACCATACCAATGGTTGATTCTGCTACAGCGAGATATAAAAGGAAGTCTCTACCATAATCCGGTGGACTCAAAAGCGGAGCAGAGACTAATGCTTTTTTCAAAGCATCAAACGACCACTGCGCAAAGTCATCCCATATAAATGGAACTCCTTTTCGTAGTAGACGCATGGACCCTTTAGTGATCTCGGCGTAATTTGCTATAAACCGTCTTAAGAAGTTAGCCTTCCTTTGAAGACTTTGAAGTTGCCGAAGTGAAGACGGGGGAGGCAACTGAATTATTGCCTCAACCTTGAAGGGATCAACCCGAATCCCTTCATTGGACATAATAGACCCTAACAGCCGACCGGACGTAACCGCGAAAACGCACTTGTTGGGATTCAACCGGATTTTATAAAAACGTCATCTCTCAAAGACTAATCGAAGATGACTAGGGTGATCTGCTCTCTTTCAAGAACGAGCAACGAGATCATCTAAGTATGCCTCAATGACATGTTTGATGTCGTGGAAAGCGTATGACATGGCCCGCTGAAAAGTGGCTCCAGCATTTTTAATACCAAAAGGCATCTTTCGATATGCAAAGGTACCCCAGGGACATATGAAGGCTGTCTTATGCTGATCCTCAGGATGGATAGAGATTTGATTATAACCTGAAAAACCATCCACGAAGGAAAAAATCTTGTTACCCGCACACTCGTCGATAATTTGATCAATAAATGGCGTGGGGTAATTGTCTTTTGGACAAGCCTTATTTAGATCCCTAAAATCGATGCATACACGGATTGTTCCTTGCTTTTTATCTACAGGGACTGGATTAGAAACCCAATCGGTAAGAGGAACAGGGTATATAAAACCCGCCTTCAGCAGCTTTTGGACTTCAGCTTTGATAGCTGCTGCTTTCCTAGGGTTAACCAGACGAAGTCTTTGACGAACAGGTTTCGCATTTTCATATGTCTTGATCTCATGTTGAACTATAGAAGGATCAATGCCAGGCATTTCTTCATAAGACCAAGCAAATACGTCACGATATTCCTTAAAGAGGTCGGTGTAGATTTGAATTTCTTAAGGGGAACACTCAATTCCGATGAAGATGTTCTCAATGATGTTAGGGTCCCTAGAGATGTTGATGGGTATCGTTTTTGAAATTACCGACATATTACCTTCGGCGCGAATGTGTGCTGGAGCCAAAGGGTTCGACACCATATCAACATCACTAGTACAGAGCTCGGAAAACCTAGATTCTACTTCCTGCAAAGGAGGAAGAAAGTATGGACGATGGTGTAAGTCTTCCCAAGGTTGATCTATACCCATCATTGCTTCAAGGATTGCTTCTTCATAAGGTAAAATTGAATCCAAGCAATCCAAGGTAGAGATAGAATCTAGGCTCCAGGCTGGGGCCACATGACCATCCAACTCTTCTTCAGAAAAAGGAGTGGAGTGGTTATCTGCAGTGTCTACGATAGACTGATATCTAAGCTCAGTTGCGGATATAGGAAACGCCATTCCATTTACTTGTCCTTCAACTAATGTGGTTGTAGGTGAAGGCAAGGTCCAAGGGTCGGAAAAATGATGAGTTCGGAAGAACTCTTCTTGAGGAGACTCCTTGGATGATGAAATAGCATTGATTTTTGCAAAAGGAGAGGGAAGATCAAACGTACCCATCAATGAGGAATACATCCCTACTCCTAAATTCTCAATCGGCGGGCGAGGGTTATCCACCAAAGGAACAGTACAGTCGGAGCTTGCTTGAGGATCGATTGGGGAATAGTCCAATTGATCAACCTTAACGATTTTCCCCTCATGAGGAAAGCAAATGACACGAAACAGAGTCGATACAACGGCTTCCATTTTGTATACCCATTTCCTTCCTAATAGGAGATTATAGTCTAGGTTAGCATCTACGACTTCAACTTCGATATTAACGACCTTCCCTCCAACACATATAGGAAAGGCCGGGATAATCCCATGCGGCTTGTGAGAATGACCATCAAATGCAGTCAAGACGGTTGGTGAAGGAACAGCCGAAGGTGAACCAATAGCCTTCCAACATGACATCGACATGACACATGTGGAAGCTCCTTCATCTATAACGGTGCGGAAAATATTGATTTTCCGGTATGTAGACTTTATCTGAAAAGCCATATGATGAGGGAGTCGCTTTTCGACATTTAACATGTCAAAAGTGAGCACTAGAGAGTTAACCGGATCAACTGCTCCAATTGCGAAGAGTAAAGCACTTCTCTGAGCTGGACACGACTGGAGAACCTCTAAAGCGGACATTGCACACGGGCTTTGAGCCAGATCCTCCACAATGGAGTAATTCTGGGTGGCCCTAGCATTGGGGTTAATCGTCGCGTGTTTGGCAGAACCTTTCGGTATCCGAGGTATAGTCTCAACAGGGGGTCGCTCAATATGAAGGTCAGTACCTCCGGGAACAGTTTTATCCTTAGATGTTTCGGCTTCACCATAATCACGTGACCGAGTAGTCACATGGACATTTGAACCCATCATAAAAACATTTGATGCTTTTTCCCCTTCCCGGTTGCCCCCTGAGGAGGTCCCAGGATTCGAACTCACGCCAGTAAGAAGTTGTTGCCCTTGGGGAAATGGGTTAGTTAACACAGCTTGCGAACTAGACGTCCCTTGCTGTCCTAACAAGCGTTGAGCGTCTTCAATCCTAGGGCAAAGATGAGTTAGATGGTCTCCACTGCATAATTTGCAAGGAAACTTAACTTTCTTTCTCGACTCACCTTTACCACCACCAGCGTTGTTACCGGATTTATTTGCATCGAGCTTCCCATCCGAATTCTTCTTCTTACCACGTCCTTTCTTTTTCCCATTGGAACTTTGATTTCCTTTGGGGTTATCAGATTGGACGGCATTAATTGAAGAAGTTTGGGAAGCGGGAGGATTAGACAATGTGACTTGGTTGTTAGAAGCAGTTTGCAAAGACAACTGCTGCAATTGATTCAACAAGTTCACTATAGTTGTGTCTACTGACCCAACGATACCATCCGCGTGCGGACCTGGCTTCGGCTTAGCTAAATCCACCTTAGATCCAGGAGCATCTGGCAAGTACTTTTGTAGGATCCCAGACTGAGAGTAGATCAATTCTAATTGTTGGGCCCTAAAAATGGCTTGCTCCTCAGAATAGACCCGAGACATGGAGACATCCTTGGAGATCTCGGGTTGTAAAGACTTCAAAAACCACTCGAGACGGTATTCCGGAGGAATTTCGGCTTTAATGAGCCTCTTTCTCTGTCTCCATTCCTGAATGTGATCGGAAATGTGGGTAGCCTTATCCTGACGAAAGGTGGCCAGAAGTTCAGATCCGGCATCATAGCGAACAGGCAACTGGAAGTGATTTAAGAAAATATTGGCTAAGTCGGCGAACGATGTAAAGCTGCCCCCTGGCAACTCTATATACCACTTGGCCGCATTACCAGTCAAGGTGCGCTGAAAGAGTCTCAACCTAATCGAATCATCGATGAGGGAGTTGGATGAGCACCACAGATGGAATGTGGTTACGTGGTCGCCCGGGTCCTCACCACTTTTCCCTTCGAATTTTGGAATGTCCGAAGGGAGTTTGGTTGGGACCGGAGGCCAGGCCGGATTATACCTAATTGCGTCATTTGTTAACTTAGTGAGATCTGGCAAGTTTAACGTTGCCAGAAACGGAAGCCTAGAAGGACCTAGGGGACTCCACCCAGACTGGGCAGAACTCCCTAAGCTCTGAAAAGATTGTCCTGGAATTTGGGAGGCACCAGGCTGCCCGAAGTGACCAGTAGAACCGGCTGAACCAAAAGGCAAGCCTTGTGGTCCAGTAAAATTCAGAGTTTGACCAACTCCTACCGTATAACCTCCATAACCCGCAAAGTTTCCTCCTGGATGGTAAGGAGTTGATAACCCCTAATACGGATTCCAAGCCGAAGCAAGGGGAGAAATACTTTGAAACATGCTAACCGTGGAGTACGGCCTATTCCCTTGTTTGCCGTTAAACGAATTCCCAGTTCCCGCGCTACTAACCCCAGGGATATTCCAACCTTGGAAAGGATTGTTGCTTTGTCCTACTGAAGAAAAAGGCATAGATCCTACCATCGGGTTGGAATGTGATATATGACCACTTCTGAAAGCAAAACCCTGGAATGAAGCCGATCCGCCCATCATGGACGTAGCGGCACTAAACAGAACCGATGGAATACCCTGTGATTGGGTGCCAAAAGGGAAGAGTCCAGTACCAAAAGCATTGATTTGGGAATTTCCACTCGTGGACAGAATGGAGGTAGACCCCACTAATGATGTGTTAGCAAAAGATCCGAACAAGGAAGCGGAGGGGATGGAAATGGTTCCTTCCCCTTGCACCGATGCAGGGGTTTCCATAATCGTAGCACTCGTAGAAGCCATGCTTCCAGTAGTGGTCATGAATGGTAAGCGTGTAGCGTAACCTGGACTTGATGGTCTATGTGACGGAGTCCCAACGTATTTCAATACGTCTGTATGACTAGATGGTAGTGGAGAATTTGGAGCCACTAATGACTCTGAAAGTTCTTCTACCTCTACGTTATTCTCCGCTTGAAAGTGAACTCGAGAAAGGACTGGAGTGTCCCTCTCTTGCTCAGAAGTGCCAGGCCTTGCTTGGCCGCTAATGTCCCCCAGAGGAGGATCAATCCCCGATGCGTCAAACCAAAAAGTCTTTTTCAAAGAAGGCTCTCAAAAATATTGACACCAATGATTGACAAATAAGCAACCAAACACTTTTGTGAATTCACACCTTTCAAATAATGAAAATCCAACAAAAATAAATGCGTTTGAAATCGCTCTTGACAATCAAAAGCAGCAATGAAAGTCCAAAGATCAAAAGACAAGTTTCAAGAAGATGTTAACTAACAAATTTCCCGAAACGAAGGAGCAAATGGTCAAAAAAATGATTTCGTTAAGCAAACAAAAAGGGTCACCGAAACAAAATGAACACAAAGATTGAATCCAATCTTCCTACTCTGCCAAAACAGAGCAGTCAAGACTCTTAACCAGAAATCTTGTGTGTCAAAAAACAATGACGCTTGCAATCAACGAAAACAAGACTGATACTCCTTATAACTAGAGAGAGTTCAAAACAAGATGCCCCCTGTTAAACAGAGGACTGTTACTGGAAAATGACTGCTTCAAACTGACCCAAACCACCAGACAAACATTCAGCAAAAAGAAAATTTATAAATCTTGAAAATTATATAATATACGCGCCTACAGTGATGTGCAGAATGCGTGTACACGCGACTGTAACTGAGGAAACTCGCGTATACGCGGGTTCACTTAGTACAACTTGCGTATATATGCTTCTATAATCCAGAAAAACAGCGTATCTGAGGATTTTCAAAGAAAATAAAAAATACAGACTGAAAAAACTAAAAAAGCTTAGAGTTCAAGAATAGATCAGACAGTCAGAGCCAGCAAACAGAGGGGCTGAGCCTTGATTGGCTTGAAGACTACCCAAACTAGGAACTACAAGAGTGTTGTTCCCCAGCGGAGTCGCCAATTCAGGTTGAGGGGAAAGTACCCCTAGGGTCCTTTGGGTTAAGACTCTACCAGACTGAAAATTGCTTATTCAAAGAAGCACACACACAGCCATTATCTTTACTGTAAGAAAATTCTAATGTTAAGGGTACGTACCGAAGGTCCTACGTTCGAGAAGGCCTTTAGGGTCCAAACCCTTCTTGGAGTTCCCTTCTTCTCCTTTGACCTGTAAAACAAACAAAACAAAGAACACAGCAGTACATGGACAAATACTTATATATAAACCATCTTCATGCTATAAAGTTAGTTATAAAAATATTTGAGTAACTACTTGCATAAGAATTCAAAACAAGAATCTCATAAGCATAAAGAAAGATTGTTTCGGGAACCAAGACGTGTTTCTTTATATAAAGGCAAGTAAAGTACATATAACGGAAAGATTTCACCTGAAACGCCTTCAGCAGGCTCCAAGCAAAGCTTCCTCCTGGATTCGTTCCAGCATCAAGCCTCCAACAAGCGCTCCTTCCAAGTCTTACTCAATGGTGATATAAAGGATGAATGATCACCAATACACATGGAAACAAGGGTTTCCTATGCAAGATGGGGGAAGTGCAGAAAGCACCAAGGACTTCAGACCTGGTCTAAGGGGAAAATCTCAGCATAATAATCTTGCTCTCCTTTCTCTCCCTCCTTAGGCCTTCCCTTTGATGTCTTTTTATACCATCTCCAAAGTAGTTTTTTAGTTAGGAGTTGGTTGGGAAAAGTTGGGCCACGGGCACTAACAGGTGATCAGCAGGTAAAACCCGCGATCTCCGCCCGAAAATAAGGAATTATTTATTTTTTTAAGTGTTTTAATACATACACGCGGGTTGGGTATACACAGACCCGCGTGTACACGCGTTTAACTCAGGGCAATGTGGCGTATAGGGAATAAAACACTGTTTTTTAAATTTTAGGACCAGGTCTGGAAGGAGGGGTTGCCCTAGGCCATGAGTGAAGCATCACAAACCATAAGAGTGAGATTTGGAGCTATAACAATGGGTTAAACGTTTAGGGTCACTACTAGTGAGGATAAGGTCATCAACATAAAGAGAAACGGTTATGAGATGGATTCCTACTTTCTTTGTGTATATATTGGATAGAAAATTTCACCTAAGAAGATAGTGTGAAGAAGAAAGTTATCCATTTTTGCATGTCAAGCTCAAGAAGCTTTTTACGTCTACAAAGGGGTTTCTTATGGTAATAAACATGGTTGGAGACACTTTCAACATAACAAGCAGGTTTTCACATATATATATATATATATATATATATATATATATATATATATCTATATATATATATATATATATATATATATATATATATATATATATATAGATAGATAGATAGATAGATAGATAGATAGATAGATATTCTTCTAGATCCCCATGAAAGAAGGAATATTTAACATCCATTAAATGAACCTCCCATCCATGTGAGGAACCAAGGGCTAGAACCAGGAAAATTTTAAGGATAGGAGTTTTTCTTAAAGTTTATAAACCTTGGCAAATCTTAGTAGTCCTTAATATGAAAATCGTAAAATGTTTGGTGATATTTTTATAAAAATATTTAGATTTCCAAAGGTTTTATATTAGTGGATATAAACTTATGGTGACTGTTAGGGTAAAATAACTATGTACTATAAGATTTGGGCGAGCCATTTTTAGAAAAAAAATGTAAATTAGAAAATATTTTTTTTGGGGAAAAAACATGGAAAATTAGCCCACCTACGAATATGGATTCCTACTTTCTTTGTGTATATATTGGATAGAAAATTTCACCTAAGAAGATAGTGTGAAGAAGAAAGTTATCCATTTTTGCATGTCAAGCTCAAGAAGCTTTTTACGTCTACAAAGGGGTTTCTTATGGTAATAAACATGGTTGGAGACACTTTCAACATAACAAGGAGGTTTTCATATCTATATATATATATATATATATATATATATATATATATATATATATATATAGATATCTATATATATATATATATATATATATATATATATATATATATATATATATATATATAGATAGATAGATAGATAGATAGATAGATATTCTTCTAGATCCCCATGAAAGAAGGAATATTTAACATCCATTAAATGAACCTCCCATCCATGTGAGGAACCAAGGGCTAGAACCAGGAAAAATTTTAAGGACAGGAGTTTTTCTTAAAGTTTATAAACCTTGGCAAATCTTAGTAGTCCTTAATATGAAAATTGTAAAATGTTTGGTGATATTTTTATAAAAATATTTAGATTTCCAAAGGTTTCATATTAGTGGATACAAACTTATGGTGACTGTTAGGGTAAAATAATTATGTACTATAAGATTTGGACGAGCCATTTTTAGAAAAAAAATGTAAATTAGAAAATATATTTTTTGGGGAAAAAACATGGAAAATTAGCCCACCTATGAATATTAGCCCCTAAAATTTTCCATGCTAGAACAAGGTGAATTGATTTCATAATGGTGACAGGGGCAAAGGCTTCATTCTAGTCAGCTACTTCAACTTGAGACAATCCTATAGAAACTAATTGGACCTTATGTATTTCAACACTTCCGTATGATGCATACATAGTTATGTATAACCAGTCTAAATAATGTTCTTCCTTTTGGAGGAGGTACAAATTTCCAAGTATTTTTTTCCATATACAAACAATATTCTTCATTCATCGTTATTTCCTAATCTAGTTGGCCTAAAGATTTTGCAAATGTTTAGAAGTCATGAGCCTCTAAAACTTGATCCGAAAGAGAGGAGGCTCACTAGACCTATGAACAAGTATGGCATTGATATGTAGGATCACCAACAAGATCACAAATGACTTCACGTGTTGAACAAACCAATTTTAAAAGTTGTTGTGCTATTGAAAATTCTTGTTCAATATAATCATGTGGAGGAATGTGAGTAGGTGGATGTGTATTTTTATCCTCGTTTTCATAATTTGAAGAAGAAACCAAAATAGGAAGAGAAAGTGGCATAAATGTTGAAGATGGATTGCATGATGAAGAGAGAAAATTCTTCAAATTTGGCTTGTAGACCAAGAATTTTTATCAAATATAATATCTCTTATATGATTATTTCATTGGAGTGATGTTGAATAATTATATAACATTTTATATCTTCAAAATATCCAACAAAAAAATGCTTCTCACTTTTATGTTGTAAGGTTTTTCTTTTATCATCAAGAATGTGAACCCATGCTACACTACCCAAGATATGGAAGTGGCATACATCTGACTTAATTTTACTCCATGCTTCTTTTGGTGTTATATTTCTTAAAGAATTTGCAGGAGTGTGATTTAGTATATAATTTGCATAGTTAATTTCTTCCACCCAATAATGAAGACTTAATCCCTTAGATTGAATCACACAATTGGCCATTTCCTTTAATGTACGATTATTTCTTTAAGAAACATCATTTTGTTGTGGTGCATATGGAATAACATGTTGCATTTCAATGCCTTCTCTAATTTAGTAAGTTGTGAATTCATTGTTGACATATTCATCCCCAATATTTGTTCTTAACCTTTGCAGTTGATGTCCAAATTTCTTTTCTAAAAGAACCTGATAGGCCAAGAATACGTTAGAAACATTGCTCTAAAGTATTAACCAAAAAACTTGTGCATTTGGAGAATTCGTCAATAGATTTTAAGAAGTTATTGAACCCAAAGAAGGAAGGATAAGAAAGAATACCACATAAATCATTGTGAACAAGCTAGAAAGGGGTTTAGGTGTGCTAAGAGCAACATTGTAGCAACCCGTGCTTTATTTTCCATGTAAATAAAATAAGAGCAAGGTCATGGGACAAGTATTCAAAGTTGAATGTTGGGAAAAACATAATGATGGGTATTAGTGGTTATTAATTGATGGTTATGTAAATTTACAAACAAAAAGTGGAAATAATTGGCATTGTGTTTATGTAAAAAAGGAAAATAGGAGAAAAGGAAGGTGAAGAGACACATATTTGCATGAGAGGCAAATTGAAGGAAAAATGAAGGAAAATCAAGAAAATGGAGGCCTCAATGATAAAAAAGGATTTTGAGGATCACTTGCTAGCTTCTTATCAGTTTGGTTTTGGATCTCTCTTCTATTCTCTCATTCTCTCATACTTTTGCACACTTAGAGCATTCTTGGAGCATGCATGGAGCACTCTAGTTTTCACTTTGATTTGGAGAAAAGAGGAAAAATAAAGAAGGAAAGTGGAAGGGAATGGTTAGATAAACAACTATATCTAGAGTTTTTTGCAAGAACTAGGTTTCATGTCTAATTTATTTGTTTATTTAGGGATGCATGGCATATGCATGTGATTACCTGGTTATGGACAATTTTCTGGATTGGAAGTGGTTTTCGCCTTGCATTTCCATTACCTAGATAGAAAGGGTTTTGTGGGTTTTCCACTTGATTGTTTATTTTATTGGTGTTCATTTTCCTTATGGATGTGGGCTGGAACAAATGCTCTGGAAACCATAGAACAACTTGGGTCGAGTTACAAGTATTGGAACCTAGGTTCAAACAAATGCTCCGAAGCCCTTAGTGGGCTGAGTTACTATTCCATGGATATAGGTTGGACGAATGATTTGGAGTCCTAAAACATTGTGGGTTGAGTTACCAGTTCTTGAAGCCCTAGACAACTTGGTTAGAGACTAATCTAGTTAGTGTTAGTGTTGTCCGATGATTAGGTGGAATCGCCGTGATTAAGGGGTTGATGTGGTTTGGCCTTTGGATGCCCTGGTTTGGTTTTGTATTGGTTTATTCCATGAGACACCACATTCATGCTTGGAATACATCACAAGGGTGATTGGATAAAATAAATATTTGCTTCAACCCAATCCATGGTTGAGTGGTATGTGGAAGTCCTTGACTTATTTGGTATTTTGCTATGTTAATATGTGACATTTCCTTATTGGGATCTATGAGTATTTGTAGCATTATATTGGTGATATTATGGTCGATCATCCATGGCTTCTATGTTGGATATTTTCTGGTTACAGGCTCGTTATATGGTGTGTACCATCTATGGCTCTTGTCATGAATCATTTAGTTATTGATTGATTGATGAATGTATGACTAATAAGTGTTTTTGCATTTATTTGGAGAGGTCATAGAGGCTTATTTGGTGATTCTTATAGGAATCTTAGACTTTTATGATCAGATATGCATTCATGACCCGTAGCTTCTTGTTTTCCATATGTTTGACGAAACGTCTAGTGTGTTCTAGGAATTCTAGGTCAAATTCTTGATTTGATTTTGAATGTTTGGCTTTTTCATCATGTCAATAGTGATTCTAGAAATTCTTAGATAGTTCTAGGTAGTTGTATGGAGGTTGGCCTGGAATTGTGGCCAAGATCTCTGGATCGCACACTGTGAACTAGAAATTTTGCGTTATAACCGCATGGAAGTAGTGTCAAGTGTGGGATTGGAGCCCTATAATTACACCCATGTAGCCTTATGCTTATGGTTGGGTTATTAAGTAAGAGAAAAGAAGCCCTGCTCAGGGTTTGGTCACCTAGGGTGGTTATTTCGCCCCTGAGTTTCCTGAAAGACTTGAGGAATGTTTGTGAGTTGTCAATCACCGACACCAATTTCGTAAATGAATCTTGGAGGTCAGGTCATGTGATAGTAGCACTTGGTATCATGTTTACCCTTGTAGGATGGTGAAAGTGGGTAAATGTGGGAGGACATGGTTATAGGCTGGTACCAAAGTGAGTTTCGTTCTCTTTGGGTAATACATAATACCACAGGGTGGTATCAGATCAGGTTCCATTTGTTAGGCGTGTGTTATATTATTTCCACAACCCTATACTAGGTTGGAGGACCTACCTATGGTTTTGTGTGTGGTTTTCGCACATGGTTTTGGTCATGATGGTTTTCTGCCCATGGTATTTTATAGATCTGGTAGAGAGAACTACGGTTATGTTCTAATCCAAGGTTAATCGATTGTGGTTTATGGATGTTTCGGTATATATGCGTATTGTCACATTGAAAGGAATATAATGAAAAATCAATCTGGTAGTCCAAATTTTTGGATCTAGGGGAAAATATTTGTGTATATATGTTTTATGTTTTACGCTCTCCCCATTGTTTATTTTATGTTTTTAGAATTCTTATGTAGGTAATTTCTATATGCGGTTAAAACCTACAGTTAGTATCAGAGTTGGTTTTGCTTGAAGGGGACGCCTTTGTTGCTGAGGGGTTTTGGTCGAGCCTGTGGTAGATCCTGTTCAGTGGGAGATATATGGGATCGATTCTTTTCATGAAAGAAGATGATGATCAATAGAAAGAAAGCAATCAAGAAATTTAATGGTCAAAGTTTTGAGTTATGGAAACTCAACATGGAGGATCTGTTGGTGGATAAAGATTAGTGGATCACAGTATATCCAAGTACTAAACCAACTACAATGTTAGCTATAGACTGGGCAAAGTTGGATCGGATGCCAAAGAGAACAATATGGTTGTGTATCTCAAATTCAGTATTATTTAATGTATTAGGGGAAGCTTCGATGAAGGCTTTGTGGGACAAGTTAGGGACTTTTTACCAATCTAAGTCTCTAGTGAATAAACTGTTCCTATAGAAAAAAATGTATAACCTGAGGATGAAGGATGGAGAATCAATGACAGAACATCTGAATGCCTTTAATAATTTGGTAAGCCAGTTGTTATCTATTGATATAAGAATTTGAGATAAAGATAAGTGCACCAGTTTGTTGTGTTCTCTATCAGACTCGTGGGATCGTTTGGTTGTTGCAATAGGTAGCAATGTGACTACCTTACAGTTTGATGAAATAGTCTCATACTTGCTATCAAAGGAGATGAGATGGAAAAATACGGAGGGCTGGAATGGTGATGCCTTGTATGTACAAGGAAATTCTGAGAATAGAAACAAAAATAAATCCTCGAGTGGGAGATCTAAATCTAGAGGGAGATATAAATCTCCAGGAAAACCTGTAAAGGTGTGCTGGAAATGTAGAAAGGAATGGTACTTTAAAAATGATTGTAGATATAAAGCTCCTAAGAAAGGAAAGGGATCTGATGATGCTCCTTCTAGATAGGAAAAAACCACCTCAGATGAAGGTGGGGATGTGCATTTGGCTTCCTCTAGAAAGTACACATGTAGATCATGAGGCATGGTTGATTGACTCAGGTGCATCCTTTCACTTCACTCCCCACAAGGATTGGTTTTGTGAGTATGATAAATATGATGGTGGTGATGTCGTCTTAAGGGATGACAAGAAAGCTAGAATCATTGGTCATGGAAAAGTGAAGTTGAAGTTGCAACGTGGAATGATTAGAACACTTTCTATTGTTCTGCATATTCCTGCATTGGCCATAAATCTGACTTTTGTAAGCAAGCTAAATGATGCAAGTGTAGAAACAGTGTTCGAGAAAGACACCTACAAGATGGTTCGGGGAGCACTGGTATTGATGTGGGGAGTTCAGATTGGAAATCTATACAAGCTTCATGATAGCATTGTTATTGATGGGTGCAACAATTTTGTGGTGCCTGAAAGTGGAGCAGAAAATCTAGTGGTCTCTGGAGAAGAGACCATGCCATGGCATCAAAGGCTTGGAGATATGGGAGAGAAGGGGCTTCGAATACTTATGGTAATGGTATGGTAGAAGGTATGTCTAATTTAGATCTGTATTTTTATTTCTATGAAAATTGTGTATATGGGAAGCAAAATCAGGTGAGCTTCCCCTCTGGTGCTAAGAGGAAGAAACATATATTAGAGCTTGTGCATAGTGATGTGTTTAAACCTGTTTCAGTTCCATCACCGGGTAAGACTGTATACTATGTATCATTTACAGATGACTTCTCAAGGAATACATAGATACTTTTCCTCAGGAAGAAATCAGAAGTCTTTGGTAGGTTTAAAGAATTTAAGTCTCTGGTGGAAAACCGGATAGAGAAGAAGATAAAGGTGTTGAGGATAGATAATGGTGGAGAGTTTTGCAAGAACGAATTTGAAGATTTTTGTAAGAAGTGTGGTATAGCATGGTAGAATAATACTCCATACAAAACTCAAAAAAAATGGAGTTAAAGAAAGAATGAAGAGAATGTTGATGGAAAAGGCAAGAAGCATGCTCAATGGTGTTAGGTTAGAATAGGAATTTTGGGCAGACACAGTGGAGAAAAAACACTTTTCACGATTTTTTTGGTTCACACCCCTTATCCCAATTTTTGGATCAAACTAATCCATTGACGGAAATAGCTCATGGGCGAAAATTGAGCCATTTAGGTCCTGGGGGCTTAACAGGGAAAACTGCTAGTTTTCGGACACAGGATAATCATCCCAGTTATTATGGGCGTATTTGTCCAATCGATTCGTCCGAAGGAATGAATGCTGGACTTGTTGCATCATTATCTATTCATGCAAAGATTGGTGATTGTGGTTCTTTACAAAGTCCATTCTATAAGATCTCCGAGAGATCGAGAGAAGAACATATGGTTTATCTACTACCGGGAGAAGATGAGGATGAATACTATCGGATAGCTACGGGAAATTCTTTGGCGTTAAATCAAGGAATTCAAGAGGAAAAAATTACGGCTTCCGGATTTCGCGTGTTGTGGGCTTGGAGTGATGATTCTGTTTCTGTGTCTGTGCCTGATGAGTCATGTTACATGGTCAACAAGTCACCTTCATCAACATTGGAGGATAAGGCTCCACAGGAGGTATGGATTGGTAAGAAACCCTCTCTTTCACATCTGAGGGTAATTGGATGTGATACATATGTACATGTTCCAAAGGAGAAAAGAACCAAGTTGGATAGTAAATCTGAAAGGTGCATCTTTATTGGGTATAAGATTTGGAACCCAAAAACGAAGGTTGTGTAGAACCATGATGTGGTGTTTGGAGAGGTGAAATATGTTATTAAACATGAAGTCCTACAAAAGGAACCTGAGAAGATCAATTAGCGAAAGAAGGAAGCCAGAAAGGTGTACTCCAACTATTTTATGTTCAAATTTTTCTTTATCTTTTACATCATCATGACGATCCCAGAATTGTCAAGGAAGTAGTATATTCAGAGGATGGATGGAAAACTATGAAAAGAGGCCATGGTTTATGAAATGGCATCTTTGCACAAAAATGGGGCTTTGGATCTACTGGAGTTGTCACCTAGAAGGAAAAGCATTGGAAGAAAATGGGTGTTTAAGAAGAATATGAATGTATAAGGCAGGGTAAGGAAATACAAAGCTCAGTTGGTAGCTGTTATAGACATTTTTGGGCACTACAACCCCAATCAAACATGTCCATAAACCAAGGGCTCCTAAGTCCCTAAAAGTTTTGTTCCATACCCTAAAAGAACAAGGTCAGCTGATTAGATCATCTCCCAGAAGTTCTCCATGAAAAACTGCTCAAAACTGGTCAAAACTAGACCATCTCACCTGCTCCATGGTCAAAGTGTGATGCATCCCACCTAATGCACATGGGAGGTGCGATGCATACTGAAAAGCCCTTCTATGGGGTGCGATGGGCGAGAGTGGACAAATGGCAGAGATAGTTTGCGAGGTGGATGATCATGGAATCTTCCAGAAACTTCTCCTGTGACACTTGCCTCTCTGAATTCGCCCAGGGATGAGTAAGAGATCATCAATATCCAAGTGGAATCAAGAACTATTAGAGAGAGGACACTAATCAAAATCCCAGAAGCTGACTCACCCCCCTACAATCATCTATATATGGATCCCTCATCCCAGAGATCCAAAGGCTAGAATTTTGCATCTTGTAAGGAAGTGCTATTGGTTTCTTGTTGGAATATCATAGTGTTGGGTGATCTAAGCTTTTCATGAGGTGAAAGAATGGATTTCATGCTGGAGGATGACGCTGGGTCAGAACAATTGGTTGTAATCCTCTTTGCTATTCTTGATTATAATAAAGCTATTCAAGTTTTCTTCCACATTCTTGTATGTTTGATGATATATGCATTTGTGTGGTCAATATACATCTGGTCCTATATTGTTTATGATTGTAGACCTCTGTTCTTCGATAGTATTATGCTACTTTGATTCCACAAGTTCTCTTTGAAGCTGGGTACACGAAGGAGAAGTGGCAAGGATCTATCAGAAGGGAGAGGAATTGAGCAAGGAACCAAGCGCAAGACTGAGGTTGGTGTCCTTCATTCTACTCTTATCTAATTCTCATAAAGGAAAACGAAAGTAGTTTTAGATTGTTTGTTTCTAAGATAGCTACCAGTCTTAGTGGCACTAGTAGCTCCGAGTGGACACTAGATTTCCTAATAACAAAATGGCGACTCTGCTAGGGAACGAATAGATTGTTTGTTTCTCTATATTTGTTTGTTTTATAAACGTACAAACGGAGCCTGAAGTCAAGCCATCTAGCCTTCGAACTGCATTTGCTATGCAAGTGAAAAGTAGATCAATGTTGCTTCAGTCTATCTCCGACATTTGTTTATAAACTGAACAATCGATTTGAAAAATTTCTAATTGCCCTAGTGGTGGCTCTAGTAACCTCATTAGATCAGCCCCTGTGATTTCTATTTACTGTACATCACTTGCCGGGCCTAAATCCCTAAATTGAGCTGCAAACTATGACCCGGAACCCAGTTGAAGTCTCTTTTGTGGACCATCACACCTTTTACTCTTGGGAATCTGGATGCATCACACTTCCTGTGTGTAGTAGGTGCACTGCATCGCACTTTCCCTGTGTTACAGGTGCGCTGATCAAACATGACCTCTTCTGCTCTTAGATTTTGGTTTCTGTGTTCACTCTCTTCAGCTCTATTCAGGAGTTTTGCTGTCTGTGATCAGTATACCACTGTGCAAACGCCCTTCCTTTCCATTATTCCACCTCCATTGTGCAAGGAACTGTGAATTTTTTTATGTATTTTTCGCCATTCTCAGTTCTCTTTTGCAAAGTAGTAGCATAGTCGAACTGTTGTCTTTTGATTTGAAAGTGTCGCAAGTTTCGTTTTCAGTCAAGGAAAGGAATTCTATTATTCTTGATGGTTGATTATACAGTTACTCTTGTATTTGATTTGAATTAGTAGTTTTTCAAGTGTCGAAAGCGGTTTTCAATTCAAAATAGTAAAGTGTCATCATTATCTTCCTTTCGTTTTTGAAGAGAAATTTGTTAGTACCGTCGCTTTGAAAAGATAATTCAGATTTGTACTTAGCATTCTTCTTTTTCATTCACACATTAAGAAAGCTAAAAACAAATACATGCATGTGCATTTGCATTGAGACTACTTGTTGGTTTGATTTAGGATAGTGCATCTAATGTGTGCCCTCTGCTCTATGTTGAAAGAATATCGTCTCTCTTTCTTTAGTAGCTAGGATTTTCATTGCAAAAAGAAGATTAAACGATTTTTTATCATCTTAGATTGCATTTTAGGAATTGTACATCTACATCATGCGGTGAACCTAAAAGGGAAATTTCTTAAGAAATATCAACTGTAAAGTAAATATAATGAACCTAAAAACGCTTTGGAACCTAATGCACAACATCTAGAAGTCTCGGCTAGAGACGTATTCCGGCATCGTAAAGCCTGGTAACTGTCGCTTTCACTGTTGGTTGGGTGATTCCTCGTCTTTGAGACGACAAGTGCCAGTACAGACTTGTGCTCCCACGTACCATCGAGTATATATTGGGAGACCTCAATAGGCTATATCCTTTATCCATAGGAAGCCGTGTCTGCTACCCTATCGATCGCAATTCACTGAGCATAGGATTCGGGAATATTGACTGTCGTACCGTAAAAAGTATTCTACATTTTTCCGATTGGTTTGGTAATCCATCTGTCTAGATTTCCAGATTAGTCTCTTTCATTCCTTTTCAGACTCCTTAAAGGAAAAGGTCCATCTGAGCACTTGTCACTTCAGGCTCATTAAAAATCGAAGGTGACTAGAGTCATCTTTTGTTTTTTCTCAACTCTTAAAAATTGAAAAAACGAGTTGTGTCAAAGTGTCTAAAATTTATTTTAATCGGAATAACATCAATGTTCCCTCGTTGGTCTTAGGTTGAGAAAATGGAGCCCACCAACCAAGGATTTCCCCTTGGAGGAAATCCTAGTCCTTTCTCCTCTTCAGGAGATGTTGGTGCACCCAATATGGCCACATTGTCGCTTCCAAGATTGACAATTGGCTTGCCCGTCTGGCTCTTCTTGACCTCCGTCGTTCAGAATACTACGATTCCTGAATAATCAAGTCAGCAACTAGATGATACTAGAGTTACCCTCCAACCTTCTACTTCATCCGGTTCTCCCTCTCCTCCTTCCTCTTCGCTTGATGAAGCTAGTAAAGCTAAAAACCAAGTAACTAAGAAGAAGAAGGAGAAGAAGAAGAAAGAGAAGAAGAAGAAGGAGCCAGAGGCGAAAAGGGGTAATCAGGGGTCGTCTAGTGAAAATCCACACACTGCACCATCTAAGCCTAAATCTCCATGTGTCATTTGCAAACGAGACCACTATCACTGAGATTTTCCCTGCATCCCTCACATCTTAAGGGACTGGTCTCCTCGTTTACACAACCTGGTGTCATAAACCTCTGAAGACCATGTTGAAAGTACACCATCAACTAGTGAAAGAAAAGAATTTGGACAAAAAAGGAAATGTAAATTTCCTTGTAAACTATGTGAAGGCGATCATGTCGTCCACCATTCTCCCTTCCTAGATGAAGCTAAAAGCATTTTGGATGACCGTCCAACTTCACCACTACGGCTTCCTCCTGGATATAAGAAACTCTTGCTGAGTCTGTTGCTAGTTGAAAATCTAATCGACACGCCATTGTGGTTGGTCGAAGCATCTGTCATTGAGGATAAACCCACTGAATCCATACCAGACGAAAGTCAAAAGGTTGAGGTGGCAGTCGACTCGGTCTTGCCTTCGGAAGGTCCATCTTTAGATGGCACAATCACTGAAGAGAATGCGAATGACACCATTCAAATTATTTTCATAAAAACCAACTCTGATGAACATGGGGGCAATCTACCTGTTCCTTTACCGCAGGAAGGAAGTTCGTTAGTCATATCCAGTCATCTATTCGGTCCCACCTCCAAGCAACCTGGTGGTTTCCTTCGATTGGAATCTACTAGGCAGACACCATCTACTGGCTAGTATACCATTCCGCATCATTGCACAAGTATACAGAATGGTCATGGTCAATACCATCATTGATGAAGGGGCTTTTGTGAGTGTCTTTTTCTCAATTGCTTGGAAAGTGCTTGGTTCGCCATCGCTTATGCCTAAGATGAGAAATCTGACAGGCTTTGACAAATGAACTAGTCGACCGTTAGGGATCCTTCCCAATGTGCCCATAACATTGAGAAGGAAAATTGTTCATCTAAACATAATGGTAGTCCAAGGGCCTTTAGATTACAATCTACTCCTTGGCCGTGACTATATTTATTGCATGGGAGCCATCGTCTCCTCACTCTTTCACATAATGTGTTTTCTGCATGAAGGCAGAGTGGTCCAGCTCGTAGAACAGCTTTCATTCCCTGGCTCACACATAGAAAATATTCAAATGCCATCCCTAAATGGTCTTTTCATGCAAGGAATGTCTCATCAGTCCCCAATCCGCCCACCTGAAGAGCGTGAGTGATTCAAGAGGACATGACTGAAACCCAGGGGGCATGCACCCTGGTCTGCTTCGGCAGGGAAACTCTGGGTATAGGGTAGGTTTCCGCGAAGGATATATGACTGGTTCGATCCCCGTCCGTATAGGAAGAGGGGATTACACCGGATAAGATACCTCTATGAAAGGGTAGGCCTTTCCCGACAGAACAAACATTTAGTCTACAAATTGAGGGGTAACCTAGAAACTCTACTTCGCTATACCTGGGGGCATGCAAACCTCTTGTGAGCAAGCGAGAAACGACCAACTAACGTTAACTCTATGATTCCGCTGACTTCAACTGCCTAGGTCGGGTGAGTGGTCAAATCAACCATTCATCTTTGCAGGGGCCACCATGGCACCGGCAAAGTAAAGGAAAAAGTTTCCTACCTAACCGTGGTAGTGATCTTGGTAGTTAAGTAGAGGGGCATAGTTGGTCGTTCCTAGCTTTCATGCGAGAGGCACTGGAGCATAGTTTTGAATGGTGCAAGCTCCCTAAAAATTGAACCTATCGATGAAACATCCTTATTGTACGAATGGCATGAGCAATTATTATGTGGAGTTCAAAAATGTTAAAAATTAAACATAAGCAATGAGCAAACGTTCCCCCAGAGTTTAAGCTCATTAAAAAATGAACCAATTTCTAGTAAATAACCATTGTGAATGCATTATCATCAGCTTTTGAGCCCTGGTCATGTTCTCATCATCACCTCCACTCTGTTTTAGCCGATAATTCACCTCCATTTGATTGTTTACCCCTTTTGACGAACAATTGCGAAGAGTGATCCTGTTAGCCATCCTTGTGACACTGCCATGATTGGAAAATTATATGACAAAAAAGGATTATTGGAGTTTCCTTTACGTCCCTTTCAGAATCTCTAAAATTAAAAAGGACCGAGTTATCTTTGTCGTTAAACTCGTTAAAATTGAATAGTGACAAACTTGTCCATACAGACAAGAACAAGTTTCACTGTCGATAGGCTCGTTAAAATATAATGATGGGTTTGCCCGAAGGGAAAATTATAGAACAAGCATATGTTATCCTCCTCAAGCTTGACAAAAATAAAGAGGTACTGGTCAGCAATGACTGGGGAAAATTTGGGAACAAAAACTTGAAGAAACTTTATTGGTAGCAAATCGCTCTTGAACATGACACTTTCACTCCGTATTTGAGTCGGGTTGGGTTGTTCCGTTCAGTGGTCATATCAACATTGGTCCATCACACCATCCATATTTGGGGTTAACGCTACCAATCCATGTCAGTGTTTCTGGTATGTTCAAGAGAAGTTGCTTAGAGAATTCACCTGTGTCTCATCCACTGCAATACATTCACGCTCCATTCTTTTATGACCGCCACCCTGAACCCTGTATCATTAGATTGTTTTCACCTCCAAAATCATTTACTCTGTTCCATGTCGTAGATGTGGGATTCATTAAGGCCCTCCTACGGTGGGTCGCTTCTTGTCGACACCAGCTCATTATCCAGGAAGTCGACTTAGGAACAACGCTTTGAGTACTTTGAAGCTTGCATGCCTCAATGGCAAGTTTCTCACTTCCGGCGACAAGTTTACATCAATGGCCTTCTACCGAAAGATTTTGCACAGTGTTTGATGCCAAGTCCCTTATTCACACCATGCAAATTGTATTGTAGTACCTTTAGGGTTATCATCATTATCGGTGATTCCTCTCGTCACTGTTAATAGCTTATATCATTGGCTGGTAATCAAGCGATGTATTTCCATGTTCGACTCCAGAACATCTTTCACATGGATCAACTTGTACTCCGAGTGAAGATTGAACGAGTTTGAAGACCCCGGATCTAGTTTCATCCATCCGGGTTGCGATATATTCAGGAAAATAAAGACATCAAATGTACATTGTTGCTGCACAAATGATCATCTGAATCAAAGGATGATGACTCTATTAGAATCATTAGTCTCCCTCACAGACGGTTTTTTGTCTTATGTACATGGAAATGAATTTATAAAGTTGAGCATGGGAATGCCCACCTCATCTAGATCATGAAAAATATTATGAAGATAATTTATAGTATTGTATCTTATTACAGGTTGCCTTCTAGCTCGAAAAAACTTCGGATCCTCATGATAAAGCATTTCACCCGACATCAAAAGATTAACGACCTCATGCTTTAGGGGGAAACTGTTATAGACATTTTTGGGCACTGCAACCCCAATCAAACATGTCCATAAACCAAGGGCTCCTAAGTCCCTAAAAGTGTTTTTCCATACCCTAAAAGAACAAGGTCAGCTGATTACATCATCTCCTAGAAGTTCTCCATGAAAAAGTGCTCAGAACTGGTCAAAACTGGACCATCTCACCTGCTCCATGGTCAAAGTGCGATGCATCCCACCTAATGCACACGGGAGGTGCGATGCATACTGAAAATCCCTTCTATGGGGTGCGATGGGCAAGAGTGGACAAATGGCAGAGATAGTTTACGAGGTGGATGATCATGGAATCTTCCAGAAACTTCTCATGTGACACTTGCCTCTCTGAATTCGCCCAAGGATGAGTAATAGATCATCAATCTCCAAGTGGAATCAAGAACTATCAGAGAGAGGACACTAATCAAAATCCCAGAAGCTGACTCACCCCCCTACAATCATCTATATATGCATCCCTCATCCTAGAGATCCAAAGGCTGGAATTTTTCATCTTGTAAGGAAGTGATGTTGGTTTCTTGTTGGAATATCATAGTGTTCGGTGATCTAAGCTTTTCATGAGGTGAAAGAAGGGCTTTCATGCTGGAGGATGACGCTGGGTCAGAACGATTGGTTGTAATCCTCTTTTCTATTCTTGATATTAATAAAGCTATTCAAGTTTTCCTCCACATTCTTGTATGTTTGATGATATATGCATTTGTGTGGTCAATATACATCTGGTCCTAAATTGTCTATAATTGTAGATCTCTGTTCTTCGATAGTATTATGCTGCTTTGATTCCACAGGTGCTCTTTGAATCTGGGTAGACGAAGGAGAAGTGGAAAGGATCTGTCAGAAGGGAGAGGAATCGAGCAAGGAACCAAGCGCAAGACTGAGGTTGTTGTCCTTCATTCCACTCTTATCTACTTCTCATAAAGCAAAACGAAAGTAGTTTTAGTTTGTTTGTTTCTAAGATAGCTACCAGTCTTAGTGGGACTAGCAGCTCCGAGTGGACACTAGATTTCCCAATAACAGTAGCAAAAGGTTATTCCCAAGTGCTAGAAACTATTTTTGGTGATATTTTTCTCCTCTTGCCAAGGTAGCTTCTATTAGATTACCTTTATCTATTGTTGCTACTTTTGATTTTGAGGTAGAGCATATGGATGTGAAGACAAAATTTCTTCATGGGGAACTAGAAGAAGAGATCTACACGAAGCAACTTGAAAGCTTGGCAGTGAAGGAAAGAAAGAATTGATATGCAGGTTAAAAAAGTCTCTGTATGGGTTAAAACAATCACCAAGGATGTGGTATCAGAAATTTGATACATATATACGAGGACTTGGCTTCACCAAAAGAAAATTAGATCACTGTGTGTATTTTTTATTATAACATTGAAAGGAATTTAATGAAAAATCAAGCTGGTAGTCCCAGTTTTGGGATCCAAGGGAAAATCTCTGTGTATATGTGTTTTATGTGTTATGCTCTCACAGTGTTTATTTTGTGTGTTTTAGATTTCATATGCAGGTAATTTTTGTACGGGGTTAAAACCTACATTTGGTATCAGAGCTATTTTTGCTTCAAGGGGATGCCTTTGTTGCTAACGAGTTTCGCTCGGGCCTCTGGTAGACCCTGTTTAGTGGAAGATATGTGGGATCAATTCTGATGGTGAAAGAAGATGCAGAGAAGTGGAAAGATAGAGATTGAGAAATTTAATGGTCAAGGTTTTGAGTTATGGAAACTCAAGATGGACAATCTGTTGGTGGATAAAGATTATTGGATCGCGGTAGATCCATGTACTAAACCAATGGGAGTGTTTGATGAGGAATGGAAGAAGTTGGATCAGAAGGCAAATAGCACAATACGATTGTGTGTCACAGATTCAATATTGTTGAATATATCAGGGGAAGCTACAGCAAAGGCTTTATGGGACAAGTTAGGGACTTTGTACCAATCTAAGTCTCTAGTGAATAAACTATTCCTACGGATAAAGTTGTATAACCTGAGGACGAAAGACCGAGACTCAGTGACAGAGCATCTAAACATGTTTAATACTGTGGTAAGTTAGTTATTACCTGTTGATATTAAAATTTCAGATGAAGATAAGTGCATCAGTTTGTTGTGTTCTCTACCAGATTCGTGGGATAGTGTCATTATTGCAATAGGTAGCAATGCGACTACCTTGCAGTTTGATGAAATAGTCTCATCGTTGTTGACGGAGGAGATGACATGGGAAAATATGGAGAACCAAAATGGTGATGCCTTGTCTATATGAGGACGGTCCCAGAATAGAAACAAAAATAATTCATCGAGTGGGAGATCTAGATCTAGAGGGAAATCTAAATCTCCAAGAAAACCTGTATAGGTGGTGTGCTAGAAATGCGGAAAGGAAGGGCACTACAAAAGGGACTGTAAATATAAAGCTCCTAATAAAGGAAAGGGATTTTACGATGCTCCTTTTGCAGAGGCGAAAACCACCTCAGTTGAAGGTGGGGATGTGTACTTGGCTTCTTCAAGTACACATGTAGATCATGAGGCATGGTTGATTGACTCATCCTTTCACTTCACTCCCCATTTAGAGTGGTTCTACGAGTATGTGAAATACGATGGTGGTGATGTCTTCTTAGGGGATGATAGGAAGGCTAGAATCATTGGTCGTGGAAGGTAAAGTTGAAGTTGCAAGGTGTAAGGGTTAGAACACTTCTGGGTGTTTTGCATATTCCTACATTGGCCAGAAATATGATTTTTGTAAGCAAGCTAGATGATGGAGGTGTAAAAACAGTGTTCGAGAAGGATACTTGCAATATGGTTCGGGAGCACTGGCATTAATGCGGGGAGTTCGTATTGGAACTCTGTACAAGCTAAAAGGTAGCATTGTTGTTGATGGCTGAAATAGTTTTGTGGCTCTTGAAGGTGGAGCAGAAAATATAGTGGTCTTTGGAGAGAAGACCATGTTGTGGCATCAAAGGCTTGGACATATTGGAGAGAAGGGCCTTCTAATACTTTATGGTAAAGGTATGGTAGAAGGTATCAGTAATAACTCTCTAGATTTTGATTTATATGAAAATTGTGTATATGGGAAGCAAAATCGAGTGAGTTTCCCCTCTGGTGGTAAGAGGGCAAAACAGGTATTAGAGCTTGTGCACAGTGATGTGTTTGAACCTGTGAAGGTTCCAGCATTGGGTAAGTCTGTGTACTATGTATCATTTATAGATGACCTCTCAAGGAATACATGGATATATTTCCTTAAGAAGAAATCTGAAGTCTTTGACAAGTTTAAATAATTTAAGGCTCTGGTGGAAAACCAAATAGAGAAGAAGATAAAGGTGCTGAGGACAGATAATGGTGGAGAGTTTTGCAATAAGGAATTTGAATAATTCTTTAAGAAGTGTGGTATAACACAGTAGAAGACTACTCCATATACACCTGAGCAAAATGGAGTTGCAGAAAGAATGAACATGACGTTGATGGAAAGGGCAAGAAGCATGCTCAATTATGTCGGGTTAGGACAAGAATTATGGGCAGAGGCAGTGGAGAATGTTACCTAGTCAACAGATCACCTTCATCAGTGTTGGAGGATAAGACTCCACAAGAGGTATGGACTGGTAAGAAACCCTCTCTTTCACATCTGAGGGTATTTGGATGTGATGTAGATGTACATGTTCCAAAGGAGAAAAGAACCAAGTTGGATAGTAAATCTGAAAAGTGCATCTTTATTGGGTATAAGGATGGTTTAGAGGATAAGCTTTGGAACCCAGTAACAAGGAAGGTTGTGTATAGCCGAGATTTGGTGTTCAGAGAGGTGAAAGATGTTATTAAACATGAAGTCCCATTAAAGGAACATGAGAAGATAGAGTTTGAGCTAAAGGAGGTAGAATCAGACTCTACAACAGAGGAGGAATCAGAAGATGAAGAGCCACAAACTCCAGGTGTGAGAAGATCAGTTTGAGAATGAAGGCAGATAGAAAGGTATAATCCATCTACTTTTTGTGAAAATTTTTCTTTATCTATTATTGATGATGATCCCAGAACTGTGAAGGAAGCAGTAGATTCAAAGGATGGAAAACGCTGGAAAGAGGCCATGGGATCTAGTGGAGTTGCTGGCTGGAGGAAACCCATTGGAAGCAAATGGGTGTTCAAGAAGAAGACAAATGCAGAAGGAAAGGTGGATAAATACAAAGCTCGGTTGGTAGAAAAAGGTTATTCCCAGGTGCTGGGAATTGATTTTGGTGATATGTTTTCTCCTGTTGCCAAGGTAGCTTCTATTAGATTACTGTTATCTGTTGTTGTTGATTTTGATTTTGAGGTAGAACAGATGGATGTGAAGACAACATTTCTTCATGGACATTTGGAAGAGGAGATCTACATAAAGCAACCAGAAGATTTTACGATGAAGGGTAAGAAAGAACGGGTATGCAAGTTAAAGAAGTCTCTGTATGGGTTAAAACAGTAACCAAAGATGTGATATCAGAAATTTAATACATTTATACAGGCACTTGGCTTCACCAGAATCAAAGTAGATCACTGTGTGTATTTTAAATTAATTGGTGATCATGTTATTTATCTGGTCCTTTATGTGGATGATATGTTGCTTGTTGGAAATGACAAAGAAATTATTGAGGATTTGAAGACCTAATTGTCCTCCAAAATCGACATGAAAGATCTCACTACTGCAAATTATATTTTGGGCATGGAAATTAAAAGTGATCGGGCAAAGAGGAAGCTCTGGTTAAACCAGATGAAGTATGTCGAGACAATAATGCAGAGGTTTAATATGCAGGATAGTAAACCAGTGAATGTTCCTATTCCTGTAGGTGTAAAATTATATGTCAAACAGTGTCCCAAGACACAAGAAGAGGAAGAGGACATGTCCCGTGTTCCATATGCAAGTGCAGTCAATAGCCTAATGTATGCAATGGTCTGTACTAGACCATATATTGCACATGCAGTGGGAGTATTGAGCAGGTACATGTCAAAACTAGGGAAGGATTATTGGACAATAGTGAAGTGGTTTTTTAGGTATTTGCGTGGCACTAGTGATTATGGTTTGTGCTACCAAGGAAGACTAGGATTGGACAGAGTGTTGGACATTCGTGGCTTTGTTGATGCAGACTGGGTTGGAGATCTAGATAAAAGAAGATCTACAAGTGGGTATGTTTTTAACCTGTTTGGAGGTCCAGTCAGTTGGATGAATAAGAAACAATCTATAGTGGCACTATCAACCACAGAGGCAGAATACATGGCAGCCACTCATGCAAGCAAGGGAGCAGTTTGGTTGGAGAGATTGTGTTCAAGTATGGAGTTAGTACAGGAAGCTATAAGGATAGAATGTGATAGCCAAAGTGCAATGTTCTTGGCAAAGAAACCTGCTTACCATTCAAAGACAAAGCACATTGATGTTTAGTATCACTTTATGAGGGATATGATAGAAGAGAAAAAGGTGTTGCTGGTAAAGGTGGACACTTTGAAGAATACTGCAGATGCATTGACAAAATCTGTGAGCTTTGAGAAGTTCTCTTGGTGTAGATAAACAATGGGTGTTTTTAGGGCTGGATAAATGACTCAGCTCTCCTCTGGCCCCCTATGTAAAGAAAACAACAAGTGGGAGAATGTTGGGTTGTGTTATGTTCTTTCCACAACTAACCTACGTAGTTAACCAGGGCGTTAGAGGGCGGGTGGAGCCCCCTCTTCGTTGTGCCAATTGTGCAGCGGGGGTGGGAGCCCCCCCTTCGTTTCACCAAATGTGTAGCAGGGGCACCAGTCCCCCTTGTTCAAGGGGTTTGAGTGGGGTAGGTAGCCACCCTTTATGGGGTCTAGGGCAGTGCCCCAAGAAAATTTTTTTGGATCTTATATTAGGTTGGGTGGACCTACCTATGGTATTGTGCATGGTTTTCGCACATGATTTTTGATGTGATGGTTTTTGGTCCATGGTTTTGGACGCGATAGTTTTCGGTTCATGGTATTGGATGCTTTGGCATGTATAAATATGTATTGTAACATTGAAAGGAATATAATAAAAAATCAAGCTAGTAGTCCCGGTTTTGGGATCCAGGGGAAAATCTTTGTGTATATGTGTTTTATGTGTTATGCTCTCGCATTGTTTATTTTGTGTGTTTTAGAATTCATATGCAGGTAATTTCTATACGGGGTTAAAACCTACATTAATGATGTTGATGTTTAGATGATTGATATGTTGATTTGATTATATATATCTATTACGCTAATCTAGATTGATTGTGCAAACGAGATAGCCTTCTATGAAATTCACTAAGGTATTTTGGTTATGTTTATATTTGGTTTATTTTATAGGGTATGTTTGCAGGGAGAAGACCAAAGATGAAAAAAAAGGTGGATTACATTTCACGTGAATCTCCTTACAGATCAGATGACCAACACGCATATGAGTAATCTCTTGACATAGTAGATACCTTGATAATTATGAAGGAATAGATTAGGAGCTTCAAGGTAGATAATGACAAAATCATTCAGTCATAGGAAAGACTTTGTAGATCACAGGAAAAACAAGAAAAGGTTAAGGTAGTGATCATTTAGACCTTGTCAAATTTATAAACATGCAAACAACCATGAAGTAGTTATGGACAAGAGGAAAGTAAAAATGGGGCATATGGTAGTAGGTTTCATGGAGGGCACAGGTCTGACATAGCTAATACAGTTAAAGGTGGTATATTTATGGATACACCTAATAAGAGAGGTAGAGGTTATGGGTTGTATTCTAGTTCAATATCAGACAGATAGCATGGTCCTGATCTTTATCATCCTTATAGGAGGAATGAGAAGTCGTACTTTCCAAATGAGTTCAATAAATCCAAACCCCCTACCTTTAATGGAGAGCTAAGGAAACCGAAAGATGTAGAAGCATGGTTGTTTGGGATGAAGAAAATTTTCAAGTTGCATGATTATAAAGAGAATATGAAAACTAGGATAGTTATTTTCAGTCTCAAAGGGAATGAGGGCATGAAGTGGGAAAATGTGAAGTATATCAAAGGCATCAGGAAGGAAGAGTTGAGTTGGCATGAGTTCAAAAGAATTTTTGGAAAGAAGTACTTGTCAAAGGGATACTATGATAGTAAGTCTGAGTTGTATGAGTTGAAGATGGGATTTATGACAGATGAAGAATATATGACTAAATTTTTGGAGCTATTCAGGTATGTACCATATACTAAGGATGAGAAGATGAAGGTTCAAATATTTTTCAGTGGATTTCCATTAGCATTTAAGGATTAGATTGAGTATGATGAACCTTAAACATTGGAGGAAGTAATTGGGAAGCTAAAACATTATTATGACCAGTATAAGTGTAAGTCAGAGCCTAAGTAGGGTTGGAAATGTAATGAAAATACTAAGGTAAGTGGGATAGGAAGCAAGGAAGACCTCAAGATGTAGATAACAAAGAGAATGCAATGCCATTAAAGAAATTCAATGTAGCTGATAGAGAATAGGGGTTTCAGTACGAGGAGCATAACAAGGGTGATGGAAGGAAGCCTTTGCAGTGTTGGACATGTGGCAAGGATGATCACAAGAGAGATTTTCCACAATATCAAGGTTACAAAACTCAGATTTATAGTTCTTAGGAGGAACAAATAGTTGGAGATGTTGGAAAAATCATTCTTTATATTTATGCAACATTAGATAGTAAGCAGGTTGATCATCAAACATCTATTATCGAGATGGAGGGTAGTATTTGTGATAAATTTGTTTCTAATTTGATTGACCCTATATCGAACTATAGTTATATCATTCGTGGCCTCATGGGTAAGTGTTGCTTGAATAAAGAATTGCATGCAGATTCTTGGATGGTGTAGTTGGTTACAAGTACCAAGAAAATAGTTCATCATTGGGTGAGATCTCATGCATTTGAGTTGAATGGTATGTCTACATCAGTGTATGTAAATGTGCTTCCTTTTGGTTTGTACAATATGATTTTAGCTATGGATTGGTTGTACCTTCGCAAGACTAAGGTAGATTTCTATGAGAAGGATATTGAATTCTTGGATGATGTCAGAGATAAAATAATCTTTCAAGGTAAGAAGAAGCCTACATCAGTGAGAATGGTTAAAAATATGTAGGTAAAGCGCAATAGTAGGAAAGGATGTGTCTTGTTTACAGTTCATATTTCTAGTGAGAAAGTGAAGGATGTTGAAAATTTTGAAGTATTGAACATGTATATGATTTTACAAAAATTTCAGGATGTATTCCCAACACATATTTTAGAGTTACTGCCTCATAGGAAATTGTAATTTTCTATTGCATTTATTCTAGGAGTAGCACCAACAACAAACACACCGTACAAAATGAGTACTCTAAAGTCGGTGGAACTAAAGTTGTAGCTTAAGGAAATTCTTGATAAGGGATACATTAGACCAAGTGTGCCTCCTTGGGCTACACTAGTGTTGTTAGTGAAGAAGAAGGATGGTACTCTCAGGTTGTGCATTGATTATAGGCATCTGAAAAAGTTGATGATCAAGAAAAAGTATCCTTTGTGATGGGTTGATGACTTTTTTTATCAGTTGAAGGGAGCAATAGTGTTCTTGAATATTTATTTGAAATTAGGATATCATTAGGGACACATCAAATAAGATAACATATACAAAGACAAATTCTCAACCACATATCGGAATTATGATTTTGTTTCTTTTTTTTGGTTTGACTAATTCTCCAGCTACTTTCATGTTTTTGATGAATATTGTGTTGTGTCCTTATTTGGACAAGTTTGTGATAGTATTCATTGATGACATATTGATATATTCTAAATCTAGAAACAATGTTAATATTGTTGAGGGTTATTAAAGGAGGTTCATCAAGAACTTATCACATATCTCGTGTCATATTACATCAATGCAGAGAAAAGGAAATAAGTTTGAATGGAGAGAGGAATGTGCAACTAGTTTTGAGTAGTTGAAGCAGTTGCTTACAAATGCTCCAGTCTTGAATATTACAAATATAGACAAAGATTTCATGGTATGTACAGATGCTTGCAAGAGGGGACTTGGTGGAGTTATCATGCAAGAAAGATAGGTAGTATGATAAAATTCAAGGAAATCGAATGAGCATGTGTAGAATTATGTGACGTGTGATCTTGAGTTGGCAGTGATCATTCATGCATTGAATATGTGGAGACAATATATTCTTGGAAGGAGGTTCATTTTGATAAGTGATCACAGTGGACTAAGGTACTCAATTGACCAAAATAATTTATAAACGCCAAACAAGCTATATGGTTGTCCATGTTGTTATCACTCAGGTTGTTCCCTTTGACTCCTAAGAGAATACGGCCGAAGTAACCACAAACCAATCTTTGGATTGCAGGTCCTAGCCTACCTGCAATCAGAGAGGGCTCTCTCTTTATGATTTAGCTTTGTTTTGGGTTGATTTTAGGCTAGTTATGATGTGCATGAGTTTGTTTTAAATTTGGTGGGATGGTTGATGTTTTCAGACAGAGTTGGCATGCAAAGTGTAAGAAGTTCAGACCATTGGGCATGGAGTCAATGAATGTGAACTGCTGGGTGTGTTTTCTTTGGTAGAAGAGAGGAATACAAAGCAGGATAGCTACACATAGAACAATCTTTAATGCTGGAAATGAGATGAAATGGAGGTCAGGAAATGAAAGGCAATGAAGGATCTTTCATTCAGCCAACAGACGGAAAGTGAATTAAGGCTATGTAGGAGCAATGAAGGATTCCTAAACAGCATTCAGAAATGAGAGAAATATCTTAAACATGATCAATTAAGTATGCATATTCATCACTAATTCAGAGGAAAACATATAAAAATCACAGAAATTGAGCACAGAGTACAGTCAAGTAACATCTGAGCTATTCTTTCTTTCTGCAACTTAGATCATGATACATAGATGATATAGACACATAGAAACTGAAAACAGAGGTGAGAAAGACTTATTGAACCATGAGGAAGCACGAGAATTCCATATTTTGCTCTTCAGCCATTAAAACCACAACCAGCCAGTTCATAAGCAAACATTCCAGCAATCTTTGTTCATAGAAGTTCTCAAAAATATACAGCGCAAGTCTAGAATGACTTAACTAATCAACCAACCAACCCTTTAAACAATGCACAGGGTGGTTTATATAGAGAAAATATCCAAAAAATATCTACAACAACAGATCTTAAACAGATCTGAGGGAATAAGTGCCTTTAATCTAACTTATCCTGAAATAAATGCATAAAGATCTATCTAACTGCTGCGCTGGGGCAGCCACATTCAAAAATGAGTTAATATTATGTCCTTTGAGCTCTATGCTGTCATTTGGACATAACTGTGCTTTGATTTCTGCAGTGGTACCCTTAGGTGGCCTTATGTGCATTAAGTTTGATCTGGTGAGCATTAATGGCTTGAAATTCCATCACTGATATTCTTTGACTTTGCTGGGGCTCTTTATTGCTCATCTGCTTCAATATTAAAATTTTCCAATGATATTCTTTAATCTGATACTCTTTGCCGCAACTCTGATACACTTTAACACTGAATCAGGGCCTTTTCTCTCCACTGATACACTTTAACTGTCAAATCGCCCCTTTTCTACCACTTTATGGCAAAAAATAGCTGTGGTGGCACCTCTGTGGGCTTTGGATGAGTATCGGTGCTTGGCCGATCAAAATCTGATCAAAAAGGAAGAATTACTGCTAAAATGGTGGAGGATTCATGGACGGATAGGTTGCTGAGGCTGTGCTCATTATCCGGAGAAAATCTGGGATTGGAGCGATCAAAAATGGCTGAGAAATGCTTAGCTTCCTTCGAACTGGAGCGCGCACGGGCGCAGATTGAAAAACATGAAGAAATGCCTCTTTTTCCTTTATAAAATAAAAAACCACTTTACAAAGGAATTTCAATGAAAAAACAAGCGGGAGCGATTACTGTAGCGAAGAATTAATCTGGGCCGTTGGATCGCGCGAAGGCAGATCCAACGGTTGGCGCGCAATTGGCGATCAACGATCGGCGGATCTCCAAACCACAATGCCTTAGAAATGTGATGAACCCCGGGAACCCGACTCACTATAGGCTTTCTTTCTTATGATTTCATGTCCGGCCCATCGGCGGTCCCTTATCGGCGGTTTACAATGAAATGGGTCAACAAACCCGATATCTCCTTCAAAACTGTTCTTTATAGTATTTCGGCTCCAGATATGGAGCGCACAGTGCCAATCCCATGCGTACCCGACATCCATTAAGCTCCACTCTATAACATTTCGGCTCCGGGTAGTCAGAGCTATATATGGGGCTGCTACCTAATGAGGACCATTGATCTGAGGGCCCGAATGGGCGGCTGCGATTAAATCGGCATTTCGCTATCGGCGGGGACATGGGGGCAGGTTTATATATATATATATATATATATATATAATATATATATATATATATATATATATATATATATATATATATATATATATATATATATATATATATGCGCTTGTGATGCGATATAGCGATAGAGGGGAAATATTGCGGTAAAGCGGGGTTTAACGTTAAACTTATGTTTTTATGAAAAAACTTAATTTTAACGATAAAAGGCAATAAACGATAAAAGTGGAGATATGCGGGATATATGGAAATATGAGGTAGGAAGGCTCCCGATAGCGATATCGCTTCGGATGCGATAGCGATATCACTTCGGATGCGATAGCGATATCGCTTCGGATGCGATAGCGATATCGCTTCAGATGCGATAGCGATATCGCTTCGGATGTGATAGTGATATCGCTTCGGATGCGATAGCGATATCGCATCGGAGCAAGGGGAAATGGTGTGATATATGTAAAGGGCCAATATTGCTACCACCTCCGACAACGATATCGCGTCGGAGGGGGGGAATTCCAATCGGAGGAGGGTTTTTATAATGAAAAAGGGGCTTTTATATGATCGGAAGGGTCCGATAACATAAAAAGAGGGCTATTAATGCTTTTGGAAGGGGTCCAAAGCATAAAAAAGAGGGATTTTATATTTTGGAAGGGATTTTATGCATAGGAATGAGTCCTAATGCATTTGGAAGATGGTTTGAGAGGCAAGATGAGGCTTCTTTCCAAGTTTCAGGAAAACTTAGTAATTCCCAAGGGAATATTTATGGTTATTTTTCAACCAAAGGGAGGGGATACATAATAGGGGGATTTTACACATATTTTAGTAAGGGGAAGGGGAAATAGGCGGGGATTTATATAATAGAGTTAGAAGTTAATATGGATTTTGATCAGAAAAGCGCTAAGGATAGGAATCTTAGGCTACAAAGGGGAAATACGACTTTATAGAAGAAATATGAGCACTCCTAAGTAAAGCAGATCTTTACTTAGGCATATGTTATGAAACATGATGAAACTAATAAATGTCAAGCAGATCTTGACCTCTTTAGGGGAAGTTAGTGAATGATTTTGGCGAAAGGAAGAAGGCAAAGTTAGACATGCCTCGCTTGAGCTGCTCCATAGGAAAATTGCCTTATACTTGTGATCTGAATAGATTTAACACTTGAAAACTTGAAATGGATCACAATTCTTGATTCTGCCACCTCAAAAACTACCTACCCGGCCTACTTACCTAGCATTTTTTCTTCTTTTTAGTTTGGGTGCACTTGAAATAGCAAACGCAACTTTTCAACTTTTCTTTTGACTATCCTCCTATTTAAATCTACCCTTATATCTTCCAGGGGCTCAGATTAGGCAGTTGAGCACCCTAGCTTCTCTACCTATCTAATAATCTGCCAAGATTAAACAGTTTCGACCGATATTTATTCTCTGTCATCTAAAACAAGCAATTTAAACCGAGGGAGGCCATGATTAAGCTGTTTGGCCTTCCCTTAAATGTGAAATCCTTCAAAAATGGAACTTTTGCAACATGGAAAAGATGAAAATTTTTGGCACTTCCACTGTCAATCATGAAATATGAAACCTATTAGTATAGGAGGCTAATAGTGGCTCCACTTGGGGATGGCTTTTCCTTGTGAAAAGTCAAGAACAGCAGGTCAGATGGCCTTATATTCAATTTTTGCTGTACTCTGAAAATTTCCCTTTGCTAGTTGTCTTATTTATGAACATGACAGCATACTTGAAGAGCTTAGGGCCTTCACTTCGGGCTTCAACTGCAGCAAGTTGCTATCCAAACAAAAAACCAAAATCCTACCTACTTACTCTAATCAACACTTTCTTTGTTGGTTAGGTGAAATGAAACAGCCAATGCAGCCACTTAAGCATTATATACATCAGTGAGCTTTGCTGCTTGTGCTTGTTGGTGCTTGAAATGGAGATCTTGCAATCAGATATAGCTGTGTTAACCTTTGAGAAGAAAAGGGAATTGTTGATCTCCTTCGCTGAATCTAGACACTGTACAAAAGGGTCCTGCAAAATATATACATGATTCTTGGGCGGAATT
The DNA here is from genome assembly GCA_031772625.1 of Pinus tabuliformis. NCBI lineage: Eukaryota > Viridiplantae > Streptophyta > Pinopsida > Pinales > Pinaceae > Pinus > Pinus tabuliformis. Next base: position 896,045,943 of record CM062807.1, on the reverse strand, counting down.
AAACAACTGTACAAATGCTTTGGATAGCTATCATGCTTTGGAATCGGGAAATCACTTTTGTCTTTATATTGAGCCTTACAACCTGCTAATGGAGAAGAACACTGATTTCCTCCATCATTTAACCTGTCAGCAGATGGATTATACAGAACCTGGAATGATTCATGCAATTTATTACATACAGGCTCAGAAGGAACTTGACAGATTTGCACATGCTGCTCCTCCCTTTCTTTAGATAACTCAGAAGATTCAAAACAAAGCAGCAGGGAATCAACTTGGATTTGTTGATCATATGTTGTTGCTTCTAAGTCTTCCTCAATCTGATATTCAATGGCACTTTGGGGCTGCAAATCTAGAGGTGATGCATTATACGCAAGGATTTGACTCTCCTCTAGATGGTCAGTATCGAAGCATGCTGACACTTGATTATTAACTGCATGATAATTATCCCTAATAAACTAAAAAGATTCAAAACAAAATGGTAAAGTTCCTTCACTAGTTTCAACATTTTCTGCATTTTCCTCCTCCTCTTCATAGTTAAGATGAACAAGATGATCACTGAATTCAGGCTGCTGAACCTGAATACTGCCTTCTGCCAAAATAGCACCTGATTCCTCTGGAAGGTTAATATGGATTTGAGGAGCATATTCATCGTCGTATAGATCATATTTCGGTAGACAACTGAAAGAAGAAAAGCTACCATATTCACACAATATATCAGGAGACTTATCCTTCACATATGGCTCTATGAATATGCCATCTGATTTGTGGTAGTTTTTTTCGTGAATATCCCTACTTTCCTTCTGCAAAACAGATGTGTTCTAGTGCTCTAAACATTCAACTTTCAGTGTGATCTGTTGCATCATTTCCTCTGTTTATTTTAACAAATAAAGAAGTTTTTCTTCTTGCTCTGCCTTGCGTTGTTTCTCTGTAATCTTCAAATTTGCCTCCACGTCCACAGGCATGTCTTGCATTTGTTTCATAGTAGACAGGCTTCTTTCTCTCAGACGAAATTCAATCTCTGAATCAAAAGCTCTTGGATAATGCAATAGAGATAAATCAGGGGGAGGTCTTATATTCAAAGGCATAGAATGATAAATTTGATTGAATCGGTCGGAAAATTGCTGAACTGTTTCATCTGGAAGCCTTCTTAACTGATTATATTCTTCAATAAGCATGAGGAGATTGACTTTGATCATCCATCTATCAAGGAAGAGTTTGAGTAACTGCTCAAGATTAGAGATGCTAGCCTCAGGCAAGGTCTTGAACCAAGTCCTAACTTCGCTTTGCAAAGAAAGGGCAAAAAGCCTAATACTAACATCCTCGTCTTCTACTTCAAAAATGTTAAGATAATCTTCAAAAGCCTGGATATGCTTTTGAGCAGTAACTCCATTCTCTCCATCAAATTTCGGGAGATACTCAGGATGATCTTTAGGCAAAGGATTGAGCGTGGGAGGCAAAATGAGTGGCTTATATCTATCAGGAACTTTACGAGGCATGGGAATATGTACAGGGATTGGAAGATTGGGCTCGATTTTTGGTTCCTCCTTGACTGTATGATGATCTTCAACAGCGTTAGAAGACTGTTGTTCCAATGTGAAAGGAGCCTTTTCATTAACATTTTTCAAAGGAAAATTATAAAAATTATCTCTACAATACAATATACATAGCAAAATTTTATGGATGAGAAAGAACATGATCTCTTGGATGATAATCCAGGTCAAAAGCCTGATCTGCTCATACAATTCTTTCGGGTTCATTTCTCCGGTGGAGTCTTTATTATGAAAATGATGTGGAGTCGCCAGGTGGATGAATTAACTTTGAAGTGCCTGATCCCTGTCCACCGTCACAGATCAGATCTAAACGTAAAATAATTCTGAAGAAAAGAGGCACTTTCTCTAGGAAACAAGATATTTTTGAGATTTTTTTATTATTTTGATTTTTTAGGATTTTTTCAAAAACGATTGTTAAGATTTATTCAATAGGAAATTGATGAAGTACTTAGATTTGCAATGATAAACAAAAATGATTCAGTTCCCCAGCGGAGTCGCCAATGATGTTATCACTCAGGTTTTTCCCTTTGACTCCTAAGGGAATACGACCGAGGTAACTACAAACCAATCTTTGGATTGCAGGTCCTAGCCTACCTGCAATCAGATAGAGCTCTCTCTTTATGATTTAGCTTTGTTTTGGGTTGATTTTAGGCTAGCTATGATGTCCATGAGTTTGTTTTAAATTTTGTGGGATGGTTAATGTTTTGAGACAGAGTTGGCATGAAAAGTGTAAGAAGTTCAGACCAATGGGCATGGAGTCAATGAATGTGAACTGATGGGTGTGTTTTCTTTGGTAGAATAGAGGAATACAAAGCAGGATAGCTACACATAGAACAATCTTTAATGCTGGAAATGAGATGAAATGGAGGTCAGGAAATGAAAGGCAATGAAGGATATTTCATTCAGCCAACAGAGGGAAAGTGAATGAAGGCTATGTAGGAGCAATGAAGGATTCCTAAACAACATTTAGAAATGAGAGAAATAGCTTAAACGTGATCAATTAAGTATACATATTCATCACTAATTTAGAGGAAAACATATAAAAATCACAGAAATCGAGCACAGAGTACAGTCAAGTAACATCTGAGCTATTCTTTCTTTCTGCAACTTAGATCATGATACATAGATGATATAGACACATTGAAACTGAAAACAGAGGTGAGAAAGACTTATTGAACCTTGAGGAAGCACGAGAATTCCATATTTTGCTCTTCATCCATTAAAACCACAACCAGCCAATTCATAAGCAAATATTACAACAATCTTTGTTCATAGAAGTTCTCAAAAATATACAGCGCAAGTCTAGAATGACTTAAATAATCAACCAACAAACCCTTTAAACAATGCATAGGGCAGTTTATATAGAGAAAATATCCAAAAAATATCTACAATAGTAGATTTTAAACAGATCTAAGGGAATAAGTGCCTTTAATCTAACTTCTCCTGAAATAAATACATAAATATCTATCTAACTGCTATGCTGGGGCAGCTGCATTCAAAAATGAGTTAATATGATGTCCTTTGAGCTTTGTGTTGTCATTTGGCCATAACTGTGCTTTGGTTTCTGCAGCGCTACCCTTAGGTGGCCTTATGTGCATTAACTTTGATCTGGTGAGCCTTAATGGCTTGAAATTCCATCACTGATATTCTTTGACTTTGTTGGGGCTCTTTATTGCTCATCTGCTTCAATATTAAATTTTTCCACTGATATTCTTTAATCTGATACTCTTTTCCGCAACTCTAATACACTTTAACACTGAATCGGGGCCTTTTCTCTCCACTGATACACTTTAACTATCAAATCGCCCCTTTTCTGCCACTGTATGGATAAAAATAGCTGTGGTGGCACCTCTGTGGGCTTTGGATGAGTATCAACACTTGGCTGACCAAAATCTGATCAAAAAGGAAGAATTACTGCTAAAATGGTGGAGGATTTGTGGACTGATAGGTTGTTGAGGCTGTGCTCGTTGTCCGGAGCAAATCTGGGCTTGGAGCGATAAAAAATGGCCGAGAAATGCTTAGCTTCCTTCGAATTGGAGCGCGTGCGGGCGCAGATTGAAAAACATGAAGAAATGCCTCTTTTTCCTTTATAAAATAAAAAACCACTTTACAAAGGAATTTCAATGAAAAAACAAGCGGGAGCGATTACTGTAGCGGAGAATTAATCTGGGCCGTTGGATCACGCGAAGGCAGATCCAACGGTTGGCGTGCAATCGGTGATCGGTGATCGGCGGATCTCCAAACCACAATGCCTCCGAAATGCGATGAACCCCGCGGACCCGACTCACTATAGGCTTTCTTTCTTATGATTTCGGGTCCGGCCCATCGGCGGTCCCTTATCGGCGGTTTACAATGAAATGGGTCTGCGGACCCGATATCTCCTTCAAAACTGTTCTTTATAGTATTTCGGCTCCGGATATGGAGCGCACAGTGCCAATCCCTTGCGGACCCGACACCCATTAAGCTCCACTCTATAACATTTCGGCTCCGGGTAGTCGGAGCTATATATGGGGCCGCGACCTAATGAGGACCGTTGATCTGAGGGCCCAAATGGGCGGCTGCGATTAAATCGGCATTTCGCTATCGGCAGGGACATGGGGGCGGGGTTTTATATATATATATATATATATATATATATATATAGATATATATATATATATATATATATATATATATATATATATATATATATATATATATATATATATATATATATATATATATATATATATGCACTTGTAATGCGATATAGCGATAGAGGGGAAATATTGCGGTAAAGCGGGGTTTAACGTTAAACTTATATTTTTATGAGAAAACTTAATTTTAATGATAAAAGGAAATTAACGATAAAAGTGGAGATATGCGGGATATATCGAAATATGAGGTAGGAAGGATCCCGATAGCGATATCGCTTCGGATGCGATAGCGATATCATATCGGAGCAAGGGGAAATGGTGTGATATATGTAAAGGGCCAATATTGGTACCACCTCCGACAGCGATATCGCATCGGAGGGTTTTTATAATGAAAAATGGGCTTTTATATGATTGGAAGGGTCCGATAACATAAAAAGAGGGCTATTAATGCTTTTGGAAGGGGTCCAAAGCATAAAAAAGAGGGATTTTATATTTCGGAAGGGATTTTATGCATAGGAATGAGTCCAAATGCATTTGGAAGATGGTTAAGATGAGGGTTCTTTCCAAGTTTCAGGCAAACTTAGTAATTCACAAGGGAATATTTATCGTTATTTTTCAACCAAAGGGAGGGGATTCATAATAGGGGGATTTTACACATGTTTTAGTAAGGGGAAGGGGAAATAGGCGGGGATTTATATAATAGAGTTAGAAGTTAATATGGATTTTGATCAGAAAAGCACTAAGGATAGAAATCTTAGGCTAAAAAGGGGAAATAGGACTTTATAGAAGAAATATGAGCACTCCTAAGTAAAGCAGATCTTTACTTAGGCATATGTTATGAAACATGATGAAACTAAGAAATGTCAAGTAGATCTTGACCTCTTTACGGGAAGTTAGTGAATGATTTTGGGGAAAGGAAGAAGGGGAAGTTAGACATGCCTCGCTTGAGCTGCTCCATGGGAAAATTTCCTTATACTTGTGATCTCAATAGATTTAACACTTGAAAACTTGAAATGGATCACAATTCTTGATTTTGCCACCTCAAAAACTAGCTACCAGGCCTACTTACCTAAAATTTTTTCTTCTTTTTAGTTTGGGTGCACTTGAGCTAGCAAACCCAGCTTTTCAACTTTTCTTTTGACTATCCTCCTATCTAAATATACCCTTATATCTTCCAAGGGCTCAGATTAGGTTGTTGAGCACCCTAGCTTCTCTACCTATCTAATAATCTGCCAAGATTAAACAGTTTGGACAGATATTTATGCTCTATCATCTGAAACAAGCAATTTAAACCTAGGGAAGCCAAGATTAAGCTATTTGGCCTTCCCTTAACTGTGAAATCCTTGAAAAATGGAACTTTTGCAGCATGGAAAAGATGAACATTTTTTGCACTTCCACTGTCAATCATGAAATATGAAACCTATTGGTATATGAGGCTAACAGTGGCTCCACTTGGGGATGGCTTTTCCTTGTGAAAAGTCAAGAACAACAGGTCAGATGGCCTTATATTCAATTTTTGCTGTACTCTGAAAATTTCCCTTTGCTAGTTGTCTTATTTATGAACACGACAGCATACTTGAAGAGCCTAGGGCCTTCACTTCAGGCTTCAACTGTAGCAAGTTGCTATCCAAACAAAAAACCAAAATCCTACCTACTTACTCTAATCAGCACTTTCTTTGCTGGTTAGGTGAAATGAAACAGCCAATGCAGCCACTTAAGCATTATATACATCAGTGAGCTTTGCTGCTTGTGCTTGTTGGTGCTTGAAATGGAGATCTTGCAATCAGATATAGTTGTGTTAACCTTTGAGAAGAAAAGGGAATTGTTGATCTCCTTCGCTGAATCTAGACACTGTACAAAAGGGTCCTGCAAAATATAAACAACTATACAAATGCTTTGGATAGCTATCATGCTTTGGAATCGGGAAATCACTTTTGTCTTTATATTGAGCCTTACAACCTGCTAATGGAGAAGAACACTGATTTCCTCCATCATTTAACCTATCAGTAGATGGATTATACATAACCTGGAATGATTCATGCAATTTATTACATATAGGCTCAGAAGGAACTTGACAGATTTGCACATGCTGATCCTCCCTTTCTTTAGATAACTCAGACGATTCAAAACAAAGCAATAGGGAATCAACTTGGATTTGTTGATCATATGTTGCTACTTCTAATTCTTCCTCAATCTGAAATTCAATGGCACTTTGGGGCTGCAAATCTAGAGGTGATGCATTATACGCAAGGATTTGACTCTCCTCTAGATGGTCAGTATCGAAGCATGCTGACACTTGATTATTAACTGCATGATAATTCTCCCTAATAAACTGAAAAGATTCAAAACAAAATGGTAAAGTTCCTTCGCTGGTTTCAACATTTTCTGCATTTTCCTCCTCCTCTTCATAGCTGAGATGAACAAGCTGATCACTGGATTCAGGCTGCTGAACCTGAATACTGCCTTCTGCCAAAATAGCACCTGATTCCTCTGGAAGGTTAATATGGATTTGAGGAGCATATTCATCATCGTATAGATCATATTTTGGTAGACAACTGAAAGAAGAAAAGCTACCATATTCACACAGTATATCAGGAGACTGCTCCTTCACATATGGCTCTATGAATATGTCATCTGATTTGTGGTAGGTTTGTTCGTGAATATCACTACTTTCCTTCTGCAAAACAGATGTGTTCTGGTGCTCTAAACATTCAACTTTTAGTGTGATCTGCTGCATCATTTCCTCTGTTTCTTTTAACAAATAAAGAAGTTTTTCTTCTTGCTCTGCCTTGCGCTGTTTCTCTCTAATCTTCAGATTTTCCTCCACGTCCACAGCCATGTCCTGCATTTGTTTCATAGTAGACGGGCTTCTTTCTCTCAGACGAAATTCAATCTCTGAATCAAAAGCTCTTGGATAATGCAATAGAGCTAAATCAAGGGGAGGTCTTATATTCAAAGGCATAGAATGATAAATTTGATTGAATCGGTTTGAAAATTGCTGAACTGTTTCATCTGGAAGCCTTCTTAACTGATTATATTCTTTAATAAGCATGAGGACATTGACTTTGATCATCCATCTACCAAGGAAGAGTTTGAGTAACTGCTCAAGATTAAAGATGCTAGCCTCAGGCAAGGTCTTGAACCAAGTCCTAACTTCGCTTTGCAAAGAAAGGGAAAAAAGCCTAATACTAACATCCTGGTCTTCTGCTTCGAAAATGTCAAGATAATCTTCAAAAGCCTCGATATGCTTTTGAGCAGTAACTCCATTCTCTCCATCAAATTTCGGGAGATACGCGGGATGATATTTAGGCAAAGGATTGAGCGTGGGAGGCAAAATGAGTGGCTTATATCTATCAGGAACTTTACGAGGCACGGGAATATGTACAGGGATTGGAAGATTGGGCTCAATTTTTGGTTCCTCCTTGACTGTATGATGATCTTCAACAGCATTAGAAGACTATTGTTCCAATGTGCAAGGAGCCTTTTCATCAACATTTTTCAAAGGAAAATTATAAAAATTATCTCTACAATACAATATACATAGCAAAATTTTATGGATGAGAAAGAACATGATCTCTTGGATGATAATCCAGGTCAAAAGCCTGATTTGCTCATACAGTTCTTTTGGGTTCATTTCTCCAGTGGAGTCTTTATTATGAAAATGATGTGGAGTCGCCAGGTGGATGAATTAACTTTGAAGTGCTTGATCCCTGTCCACCGTCACAGATCAGATCTAAACGTGAAATAATTCTGAAGAAAAGAGGCACTTTCTCCAGGAAACAAGATATTTTTGAGATTTTTTTATTATTTTGATTTTTTGGGATTTTTTCAAAAATGATTGTTATGATTTATTCAAGAGGCAACTGATCAAGTACTTAGATTTGCAATGATAAACAAAAATGATTCAATTCCCCAGCGGAGTCGCCAATGATGTTATCACTCAGGTTGTTCCCTTTGACTCCTAAGGGAATACGGCCGAGGTAACCACAAACCAAAGTTTGGATTGCAGGTCCTAGCCTACTTACAAGCAGAGAGGGCTCTCTCTTTATGATTTAGCTTTGTTTTGGATTGATTTTAGGCTATTTATGATGTGCATGAGTTTGTTTTAAATTTGGTGGGATGGTTGATGTTTTCAGACAGAGTTGGCATGCAAAGTGTAAGAAGTTCAGACCATTGGGCATGGAGTCAATGAATGTGAACTGCTGGGTGTGTTTTCTTTGGTAGAAGGGAGGAATACAGAGCAGGATAGCTACACATAGAACAATCTTTAATGCTGGAAATTAGATGAAATGGAGGTCAAGAAATGAAAGGCAATGAAGGATCTTTCATTCAGCCAACAGAGGGAAAGTGAATGAAGGCTATGTAGGAGCAATGAGGGATTCCTAAACAGCATTCACAAATGAGAGAAATAGCTTAAACATGATCAATCAAATATGCATATTCATCACTAATTCAGAGGAAAACATATAAAAATCACAGAAATTGAGCACAGAGTACAGTCAAGTAACATCTGAGCTATTCTTCCTTTCTGCAACTTAGATCATGATACATAGATGATATAGACACATAGAAACTGAAAACAGAGGTGAGAAAGACTTATTGAACCATGAGGAAGCACGATAATTCCTTATTTTGCTATTTAGCCATTAAAGCCACAACCAGCCAGTTCATAAGCAAACGTTCACAGAAGTTCTCAAAAATATACAGCGCAAGTCTAGAATGACTTAACTAATCAACCAACCAACCCTTTAAACAATGCACAAGGCAATTTATATAGAGAAAATATCCAAAAAATATCTACAACAACAGATCTTAAACAGATATGAGGGAATAAGTTCCTTTAATCTAACTTCTCCTGAAATAAATACATAAAGATCTATCTAACTGTTGTGCTGGGGCAGCCGCATTCAAAAATGAGTTAATATGATGTCCTTTGAGCTCTGTGCTGTCATTTTGCCATAACTGTGCTTTGGTTTCTGTAGCGCTGCCCTTAGGTGGCCTTATGTGCATTAACTTTGATCCGGTGAGCCTTAATGGCTTGAAATTCCATCACTGATATTCTTTGACTTTGCTGGGGCTCTTTATTGCTCATCTGCTTCAATATTAAAGTTTTCCACTGATATTCTTTAATTTGATACTCTTTGCCGCAACTCTAATACACTTTAACACTGAATCAGGGCCTTTTCTCTCCACTGATACACTTTAACTGTCAAATCGCCCCTTTTCTGCCACTTTATGGAAAAAATTAGCTGTGGTGACACCTCTGTGGGCTTTCGATGAGTATCGGTGCCTGGCCAATCAAAATCTGATCAAAAAGGAAGAATTACTGCTAAAATGGTGGAGGATTCGTGGACTGATAGGTTGCTGAGGCTGTGCTCATTGTCCGGAGCAAATCTGGGCTTGGAGCAATCAAAAATGCCCGAGAAATGCTTAGATTCCTTCGAACTGGAGCGCGCGCAGGCGCAGATTGAAAAACATGAAGAAATGGCTCTTTTTCCTTTATAAAATAAAAAACCACTTTACAAAGGAATTTCAAAGAAAAAACAAGGGGGAGCGATTACTCTGGCAGAGAATTAATCTGGGCCATTGGATTGCGTGAAGACAGATCCAACAGTTGGCGTGTAATCGGTGATCGGTGATTGGCGGTTCTCCAAACCACAATGCCTCCGAAATGCGATGAACCCTGCAGACCTGACTCACTATAGGCTTTCTTTCTTATGATTTCGGGTCTGGCCCATCGGCAATCCCTTATCAGCGGTTTACAATGAAATGGGTCAGTGGACCCGATATCTCCTTCAAAATTGTTCTTTATAGTATTTTGGCTCTGGATATGGAGCGCATAGTGCCAATCCCTTGCGGACCCGACAGCCATTAAGCTCCACTCTGTAACATTTCGGCTTCGGGTAGTCGGAGCTATATATGGGGCCGTGACCTAATGAGGACCGTTGATCTGAGGGCCCGAATGGGCGGCTGCGATTAAATCGGCATTTCGCTATCGGCGGGGACATGGGGGCGGGGTTTTATATATATATGCGCTTGCGATGCGATATAGCGATAGAGGGGAAATATTGTGGTAAAGCGGGGTTTAACGTTAAACTTATGTTTTTATGAAAAAACTTAAGTTTAACGATAAAAGGCAATAAACGATAAAAGCGGAGATATGCGGGATATATGGAAATATGAGGTAGGAAGGCTCCCGATAGCGATATCGCTTCGGATGCGATAGCGATATCGCATCGGAGCAAGGGGAAATGGTGTGATATATGTAAAGGGCCAATATTGCTACCACCTCCGACAGCGATATCGCGTTGGAGGGGGGGAATTCCAATCAGAGGAGGGTTTTATAATGAAAAAAGGGCTTTTATATGATCGGAAGGGTCCAATAACATAAAAAGAGGGCTATTAATGCTTTTGGAAGGGGTCCAAAGCATAAAAAAGAGGGATTTTATATTTTGGAAGGGATTTTATGCATAGGAATGAGTCCTAATGCATTTGGAAGATGGTTTGAGAGGCAAGATGAGGGTTCTTACCAAGTTTCAGGCAAACTTAGTAATTCCCAAGGGAATATTTATGGTTATTTTTCAACCAAAGGGAGGGGATACATAATAGGGGGATTTTACACATATTTTAGTAAGGGGAAGGGGAAATAGGCGGGGATTTATATAATAGAGTTAGAAGTTAATATGGATTTTGATCAAAAAAGCGCTAAGGATAGAAATCTTAGGCTACAAAGGGGAAATAGGACTTTATAGAAGAAATATGAGCACTCCTAAGTAAAGCAGATCTTTACTTAGGCATATGTTATGAAACATGATGAAACTAAGAAATGTCAAGCAGATCTTGACCTCTTTAGGGGAAGTTAGTGAATGATTTTGGGGAAAGGAAGAAGGGGAAGTTAGACATGCCTCGCTTGAGCTGCTCCACTGGAAAATTGCCTTATACTTGTGAGCTAAATAGATTTAACACTTGAAAACTTGAAATGGATCACAATTCTTGATTCTGCCACCTCAAAAACTACCTACCCAACCTACTTACCTAGCATTTTTTCTTCTTTTTAGTTTGGGTGCACTTGAGCTAGCAAACCCATCTTTTCAACTTTTCTTTTGACTATCTTCCTATCTAAATCTACCCTTATATCTTCCAGGGGCTCAAATTAGGCTGTTGAGCACCCTAGCTTCTCTACCTATCTAATAATCTTCCAAGATTAAACAGTTTGGACAGATATTTATTCTCTATCATCTAAAACAAGCAATTTAAACCCAGGGAAGCCAAGATTAAGCTGTTTGGCCTTCCCTTAACTGTGAAATCCTTCAAAAATGGAACTTTTGCAGCATGGAAAAGATGAACAATTTTGGCACTTCCACTGTCAATCATGAAATATGAAACCTATTGGTAGAGGAGGCTAACACATGCTCAGTGAGTTTGACTTCAAGATTAGGTACATTAACGATAAATAGAACAATATTGCAGATGATCTTAGTAGAAGAGTGCAGGTTATTCACATTGCTGCTATGAGTTCATATGGGATAGAGTTGGAAAAGCAAATCTTGCAGGTAGGACAACATGATGACAGGTACCAACATCTTAAGCACAGGCTACAAAAATAGGTTATAGGTAATAGGGATGATGAGTATCATCTCACAGCAGATGGATTGGTCATATTAAGGAATAAGATTTATGTGTCTAATAATAGTGAGTTCAAGAAGCTTATCTTCAAGGAATGTCATTCTAAGCCATATTCAGGTCACCCAGGATATTAGAAGGAATTGACAACATCTAATAAATTCTATCAGTGGCCAAACTTAAAGAAAGAGTTGGCGGAGTTTGTTGCAAGATGTTTGGATTGGAGTGGAAATGGGAGGTCATTTCCATGGATTTCATTATAGGTTTACAGAGGACATCGAGATAGCATGATTCCATCATGGTTGTGGTTGGAAGGTTAAGAAAGGTATCTCAATTCATTGCAGTTAATTCTATGAATTAAGTTAGCGAGGTAGCTGAAATTTTCATCAGGGAGATAGTGAGGTTGCATGGTGTTCCTAAGAAGATTGTATCTGGAAGAGATGCCAAGTTCACTTTCAGGTTTTGGAAAGAGTTGTTTGTAGTTTTAGGGAAAACATTAGCCTTTAGTACAACTTATTATCCATAGAGTGATGCACAGACAAAGAGGGTTAATAAGATTCTTGAGGACATGTTGAGGATGTATGTCATGCATCAATAGTGGAAGTGGGAAGAGTATCTTCGATTGTTTTAGTTTACTTATAATAATGGGTATCAAGAATATTTGAACATGAGTCTGTTTGATGCACTTTATGGGTGGAGTTATATTACTCCTATTAGATGGAGTGATCTAGTGAGCAGGATACTTATTGGACATAATATGTTGGCAGAGATGGATTAGAAAATGTGGGTTATTAAGAGGAATTTGAAGGGAACATAAGACATACAGAAGAGTTATGTAGATCAACACATGATATTTAACAAGTTTCAGGTTGCGAAACATGTGTACTTGTGCATTAAGTCGAAGAGGATCTCCTTGAGGATTGGGTAATGTGCCAAGTTGGCACCTCGGTATTGTGGGCCTTTCAAGATCCTTGAGAGGATTGGACCAATGGCCTACCAAATTTCATTACCTCCAACCATGAAATTCAGTGATGTTTTCCATATTTCATTACTTCAGAAGTATGTCTATGATATTGATCGTGTGTTTAACTAGCTTGTATTGTAGGTGGAACCAAAGGGAGAATTCCAGCTAGAACCATAATGCATATTAGAATGGAAACAACTCATGCTTCGGAATAGAACAATCAGGCAGGTTAAAGTGCAGCGGAAACACTTTGGTCCCAATGAATCTACAAGGGACATGGTTGATCATATGTGAGCTATGTATCGTTCTCTATCCATCGGTTGAGAAAATGTATTATGGTATATGAGTTTGATGCTGTGTTGGTTACATGTATATGCGTATGTGTGTTTCTATATACCACATCAAGTTCTGTTATAAAGCTCCAATAAGAAGTATGATTGTCATGTTTGTCATTTTAGTCATGGTTTGGAGTAGTTGTCATTGTAAATACTGCATGAAGCTATGTTATAAATGTCCATGGGTAGTATGTTTTATTTCTTTTATAAGTGTGTTTGGCATAGGTGCCATTGAACACCAAGGACTATGTTCCCCCAAGGGGGAGGGGTTTGTAATAGCCCCTAGTTAGTTTTACATGTGAATAAAATAAAACCAAGGACATGGGACACATATTCCAAGTTGAATGTTGGGAAAAACATAGTGATGGGTACCACTGGTGATTAATTGATGGCTATGGAAATTATCAAAGGCATTGGCAAAGACGTAATGGCAATAATTGACATTTTATTTATGAAATAGACAAAAATAAGAGAAAAAGAAGGTGAAGAGACATAGATTTGCATGAGAGGGGAATTGAAGGAAAATGAAGAAAATAAGGGTTCAATGATAAAAAGGATTATGAGGATCAATTTTAATCTCTTTTTCAGTTTAGTTTTTTAGCTCTCTTCTATTCTCTCATTCTCTCATACTCTTGCACACTTAGAGCATTCTTGGAGCATGCTTGAAGAACTCTAGTTTTCACTTGGATTTGAAGAAATACGGAAAAGGAAAGCAGGAAAGCGCAAGGGAACAGTTGGATCAACAACTACAAGTAGATTTTTTTGCAGGTTACATGTGTGATTTCCTTACTGATTTTAGGATGCATGACATATGCATGTGATTATCTAGTTATGTGTTGTCATTGAAAATGATGTTTCACTGAATTGACAATGGTTTTGGCCTCGCCTTTCCATTTCCTAGATAGAAATGGTGTTGTGGATTTTCTAACTGATTGTTTGACTGAATGGTGTCGATGTTCCTTATGGATGTGGGTTGGAAAAAAGACTCTGGAAGCCTTGGAAAAAATTGGGTTGAGTTACTAGTCGTAGAGCCTAGATTGGGACAAACACTCTAGATCCCTTTGTGGGTTGAGTTACTATTCGTTAAAGCTAGATTGGACAAATTCTCTCGAGCACTGGAAGGTTATGGGTTGACTAACTAGTTCCTACAGCCCTAGACATCTTGGGTAGAGACTGATTTGGTTGGTGTTAGTGATGTTTGGCCGTGAGGTGGAATCACTATGGTTGAGGGTTGAGGTGGTTTGGTCTCTGGAAGCTAGTTTTGTGTTGGTTTATTCCATGATATTACACATTCATGATTGGAATATAGAATCGGGGTGATTGGTTGAAAGAAAGATTTGGTTTAGCCCAATCTACGGTCGGATGGTACGTGGAAGTTCCTAACTTGGTTGGTATTTTCCTATGCTAATATGATACATTTCCTTATTGTGATCTATGAGTATTTGTAGCATTATATTGTAGATATTATGTCTAAGTTTCCATGGTTTCTATGTTGGTTATTTTCTGGTTACATGTTGGTTATATGATGTGTACCATCTATGGATATTGTCATGAATAATCTAGTTATTCATTGATTGATTAATGTATGGATTGATAAGTGTTGATGTAGCTATGTGGAGATTGCATAGAGACTTATTTATGATTCTCATAGGAATCTAAAACTTTTATGACCAGATATGCATTCATGACCTGTAGTTTCTTGTTTTCCATATGTTTGACAAAATTTCTAATGTGTTCTTGGTAGTCTAGGTCAAGTTATTGATTTGATTTTGAATGTTTTTCATTGTCCTCATATAAATAATGATTTTGGAAAGTCTCAGAGAATTTTTGGTAGTGGTCTGCATGTTGTCCTGGTATTGTGGCTTGGATCTCAAGACCGGACCCTGTAAACTAGAAATTTTGGGTTATAATTGCATGGAAGTAGTGTCATGCATATGGTTGGAGCCCTATAGTCATGCCCTTGTAGTCTTGGGCGTGAAGTTGGGTTGTTAAGTTAGAGAAAAGTGGCCCCAACTCAAGGTTTGGTCACCTAGGGTGGTTATTTGGCCCCTGAGTGTCCTATAAGCCTTGAGGAATGTCTTTGAATTGTAAGTCATCAACCCCACTTTCATAACTGAAAATTAGAGTCCCGATCATGTCATAGAAACTATTTTTCTCATGTTTACCTTGGAAGGTCAGTTAAATAGGGTAAATGTGGGAGGAGGTGGTTATAGACATTTGTCAAAATTATCCTCATGATTTTTGTTGAGAACACAACCTGCACAGACACTATCTCTACAAGAAAT
The DNA here is from genome assembly GCA_031772625.1 of Pinus tabuliformis. Classification (NCBI taxonomy): domain Eukaryota; kingdom Viridiplantae; phylum Streptophyta; class Pinopsida; order Pinales; family Pinaceae; genus Pinus; species Pinus tabuliformis. Next base: position 896,030,550 of record CM062807.1, on the reverse strand, counting down.
AAGTGGAAAGCCAATCACGTATTTTGATTATGTAGTTTTTATTATGAGTGATAACTTAGATTAACAAATCACTTATGCCAATATTTTCTTAAGTTATCACTATGAGAAACCAAATATAAGGAAAAATATGACAACACAAAGTTGTCAAACTTTTAGAACTGAGTAATATCATAAACTATTCTAGTGGCAAGGTCATGCTTATGATCTTTTAAGTCCTTAATTACAACTTGGTGAGGTGAAAATTCTATTATTTTACCTTGACATGAATGAGTGATTTGATATATTAATAATAGGTTGCACAAAACACTTGGAACACATCATACATCATTGAAGTGACCAATATCTACTTGAGTTATTTTAGACCCTAAAATAATAAGAGGTATATCATCACCAAAAGGTACTTTTTTGGTGTTCCAATCATTAAGAGTAGAAAAATGACTTTATTCTTAGCGATATGATAAGGTGTTCTAGAATCAATATGTTATTCATTGCAAAAAGAAGTAGAGGTTGCACTGAAGGAAAAACCAGATGTTGAAAGTGCATGTCCATGAAAAGAAACGTTAGAAGAAGAACCAAGGATGATGTTTTTCCTCTTAATTACTCTTAAGTACTTCATATTTTTAAATCATATGGATTCTAGGTGATTGTCTTTCCCACAATAGATGTAATGCTGACAATATTTTTACTCTTTGATTTTGGTATTTTTTCAGCATTATGAGTAGAATATGGTTGAGAGGGCTTGAGGCCCTTATTTTTCCTTTTTTTGCGAGGATATTTCTTATTTATATGCTTGGATTTATCTTTCTATTGGGTAGTTAAGGCCTTGTTACATGTACCTGCATTTCTAATCACTCCAATATGTAAGAGCTTATCATGTTCTCCAATAAAAGAGTCACAAAAAGATTCAAGAGAAGGGTTTTGATAAGTAGCTCCAAAATATTCTCTAATGGCATTAAATATAGGTACAATAATAGAATATCTGAAACTAGGCTTTGAAATAATATTATATATGTAATGTTCCTCATCTAGATTGACCTGACAGTCTTTAAGCAAATGTCAAAGTGTTTTAAACTTAAGCAATTAATCTTGAATGCAAGAGAAAACATTAGGACTTAAATTCATCATTTTATTTTTAAATTGATGAGATCTTTAATGTTAGGTTCAACAAATATATTTTGTAGCTTTTACTAGACTTCATTCAGAGCATTGGTTCATTGAATATGAAATAAAAAATTAGGAGAAATAAACACTATTAATCCACATGCTTCATCATTTTTATTGTCTCATTTCAATTTCTTATCAACATTCGTGGGGTGGCTTTCCTTGTCCCAAGGTAATCTGATATAATCCTTTACTTCTTAGTACATCCTCCATGTGACATTTCCATTAATTTTTATTATCTCATTTCACTTTCTTACCAACATTAGTGGGGGTCTTTCCTTATCACAAGGTAATCCAATATAATCCTTTACTTCTTCGTACATCCTCCATGAGAGATTTCCATGAGTTGTTGCTACTAGTAAGAAAAAATTCAGTTGGAGTGACCAAATTAAAATATGTACATAATATCATTTCATAAATTAAAACTAATTTTCTGGATCTAAAGCTTTAAAAAAAATAGGTTATTTAAAAAAATGTCATTGTTCGAATCTGAGTGTCATTTAAAAGAGAAAAGGAATTAACAGTAGTAAAGAGTAATGTGGTACATAGAAGTTGACACACTTAGTGATGAATGTTGACCAAAAAAATAGATTGCTAACTTTTCTTCTAAGCTCATTTTTACAAATAAATTATGTTATGAATAAATTGAGTTTTATAAAACAAGTGAGAGTCACTTTTACAATGAAGTTACTTTATAAAAGAAAATTGCATGTAAGAAAATAACTTTAAAAAGGTTAAATGTATTTTATAGTGAGGACATGTGAAATATATTTTACAATAAGGTTATGAAATAACTTAAGTTTGCAAGAATATATAGAAATAACAATGAAGGAGGATGGCTTTGTTGTTGTTGAAGGTTTTCCTTGAAATACATGTTTTCCAGAAAATATGGGTTCATCCAAAAACAAACCATAGTTTAATTGTTTTTTTTCCCAAAAGTCAACAACAATGGGGTTAGATCTTGGTTAGCTTACCTATAAAATTCTTCCCACCATTTCTTATTTGTTGAGATTACATAAAGAATAGGGAACATACATAAACTAGAAAGCGTAGCAAACTAGGAATATAAATAGAAAGCTAAAACATGAACTCTGTAAAAAATATCAAAAAATGGTGTATTTTGTATACCTCTAGATATGACAAAAAAATGTTGTATACTGGGAAAACAAATGAATGTTCTAAATGTAATTGAACTATTTATTCAAGTAAAAACAATACAAAAATATCACATCTAAAAAATGTGGCAAAACGGGCTTCAAGATCTCGATAAACCAATTAGATTAGTTCTTTAAACAAGCTCTGATAGCATGTTTGGGTAAAGAGGGCATTCATGCTAAACAGAATAACCACTCACATAGTTAGAGTAAATATCACAACACTAGTATATCTAAATGATTAAAACCATACATGAGGGAAACAAACCATGGCCCAAGTCAAGGCAACCACTTGAGGTATTATTGTTAATGAAAAATAAGATATTTTACATAAGAGAGTTCTCACAATGAGTCATTAAAGTTAAACTTAACTAACTCTCAAACATATAAATATCCTAATGTAGAGAATATATTATTTTTATTTTAAAAAGAGAATATGTCAACTCGAAATTGATAACACAAATAAGTAATTATACTTTCTCCTTTATACTAAGTTATAAAATACACCCCTCGATGCAATAAAATAAGTCATATGTCAATATTAATTAATATTTTTTCTTAAAATATTAACTCTCTTTAAGTGGATTTGAAAAACCATACTATATTATTATATTATTTATTTTAATGTTGTTTTGATTTAAAAAAAAAAATAAAAAAAAAATAAAAAAATCAATAAAAGTGAGGACACATCTTTATGAGATGGTTTAAAAGTATTATTAATATTAAAACATATATATATATATATATATATATATATATATATATATATATATATATCACAAAATTTGAAAAACCATATTATATTGAAAACCTATAAAAGGAAGGAAAAATCTCTTTAGGAATGATTTAATAGTATTATTAACTTTAAAGTATAAATATATATATACACTTATTGTTTTTAAAAAAAAAAAATATTTTGAAGTTATATTAAAATTATAAATTATTTATTTATCTTGAAAACACAATTTTAAGTAAAAGAAATTATTATTATTATTAAAATATTAATTTTTCTAACTTTTTTAATATTTAATTAATTTAGATTTATATTAATTTTGAATATACCAAATGCTTTAATTATTTATTAAAGTGTTATAGTCCATCATAGAGTTAGGATTTGAACTTGGGTGAAAAAGATAATATTCATTCCATCTAACTACTTGAAATAATCTCTATTGGCCACTTGAAAATCAACCTTCCTTTTCGCTATAGTATAAACTCAATTAAGAGTGTAACATAATTACTGAATAAGAATATTATCTATTCCAAAGAGCCACTCAAACTAAGCTATATATATTTCTATATTATCAAATTTTAATTTTAAAAAATATATCTCATTGTAATTAATATTTACAACAGAAACAAATTAATATAATTATTATATTAAGTTATCCAAACAAATAAATAAATAAAATAATAACACTCATAGCTATTAAATTGAACATGACAGAATTGATTTCTCCCAATTTCCACACCACCCATATTTATTATTCACTTTATCTACACTTTCACACGGTTTGTTTTATGGGAAAAAAAATAAAACCAATATCTATTAACATTTACAAAAGATTAATAATAAAAATTATTTACCAAAAAAAATGGTAATTAATAATTTTTGAAAAACATTATTATCATGAATTAATTTAAAAAACGATTATATTCATAATTAATATGCTTATTATATTATTAATCAAATAAAAAAACATACCACATTTGGAAAAAAAATATTATCATAAATTGACTTAAAAAAATATTATATTATAATTAATATTTATGTGGATAAAAATGATATAATTATTATATTATTGGTCAAATAAAAAAAGATACCACTTATTATTGGATTGTAAGTAATATAATTGACTTATACCCTCATTCCTTTTGACACTTCTTCAATTTAAAAGTTATCTTTATTAATTTGTAAAAAAAACATCAAATCCAGTTACATAAAAGAAATAGCAATTATATAATTTTTAATAATTACAAAAATATTATTATTATTATTATTATTTTATATATTTATTTATTTATATATATATATAATCATTAGATTGCAGTTCTGCATCCTCTCCTCCACACTAATACTTATTCTTCATTTCAACGAACACATTTATTAACGTGTAAAAAGTAATGGTACAACCATTTAATAATTACAAAATTATTATATATATATACCTAATTATTAATAAAAATATATCATTAATCATTAGATTGCAGGTCTACATCCTCTCCTCCACGATCCTTGATTTCAAGGAACACATTTATTAACGTGTAAAAAGTAATGGTACAACTATTACATTATCACCCAAATACACCCCGCGGCCCCCACCAAGGAGAAAACCTAGAATATTATCTGGATTTAGATTGCAGGTGAAATAATTGATTTCTGACCACGTTTCACAGAAGCGTACTTCATCTTCATTGCAGTTGTTACGTCCGCTAAAACATGTTTTCCATTTTGGTATGATAGAGAATAAATGGTAAATATGTGGATTTTGGGGTGAAAAGGAATCGCACCCGCTGCTCATTTGTCAGTTTAGAAAATTTCGAACAAACGAAGAGTATTTGGTAGGGCGACACCGCATAGTATCGTTTACAAAAATTTCAAACAAACGAAGAGCAATTGGCAGAGGACACCGCATAGCATCGTGAGGAGATGTGGCTCAAATGTGATAATTTTGCTTTAAAAAGTTTATAGTAAGCAGGGATCTTAAATTTGAAGATGACTTATTATGGGAAGTTAAAAAGATACTAGGAAGTCAGTCTTTATTTTTATTTTTTTATATCATATAATTCGATAAATTTCTTCAAAGGTTATAGGTGGAAATAGAATTTTGAAGATCACAAAGTAAATAGTCTCATAATATTATATTATGTTAACTAATGACTTTTGAAATAGTTAAGGAAGAACAAAGTGTACTTTGTTTTATTATTATATTAATTAATGATTTTTGAAAAAATAGTTAAAAAAAACAATGGATTTAAGTTATGAATGAGGAAATTAATATAAATGAGAAAAGTTACTCATAGCATGTTATAGAATTGTTGCAAAAGGGTTTATTAAACAATCATGATTAATTGTGGAGAAATCTTTCTTCTATTAGCATTCAGGGATTTATTATGAAGAAATATTTGCTTCATTAGCAAAGTTAGACACACATAGAGTGGTTTTTGCAATTCTATTCCAAAATAGTTGCTTTGCTTATCAAATGAATGTTAAAATTAACCTGTTAAGAGGAAATATATGTGAATAGCCACGAAGATTTGAACTGAAAGGTCAAGGGCACAAATTCTATAGAATTAAGACATATTTATATGCTCTTAGACAACCTTTGAAGTATATGTGAATTAACCACCAAGATTTGAAGTTAAAGGTGAAGAGCACACATTCTAGAAAGAAGAAATTTTAATATGCTATTAGACAACCTCAAGACAATCACATGGATTCCTATTTTCCCAAACTTGAAGTATATGTGAATTAGCGACCAAGATTTGAAGCTAAAGGTCAAGAACATGCATTCTGGAAAGAAGAAATATTTATATGCTCTTAGACAACCTCAAGACAATCACATTGATTCCTATTTTCTCAAAAAAAAAAAAGAAAGAAGAAGATTCAACCCAAGCTATTATAATTGTTTTCCTTTTTATTGATCATATAATATACCCAATAAATTTGATAACCATTAAAATAATATTTAAAATAATTTATTTTATTTTTATGAAATAAATTATTTTTATTTCTAGCGAAAGTAATTTTTTTTTTTGCAAAAATATGTTATTGAAATTTAAAAAAAAATTCAAAATAAATAAAAACAAAATAAACAAATAGAAAATCAAATAATGTAAATAAAAAATTTCAATCATCCAATAAAATGAAAAAAGCTAAATTTTGATAATATATAAATTTTTAAAATTTATAATGTTTTTTAATTAAATTATATAAAATAATAATAATACAAATATGAATATTTTTCAAAAAAATTTAATTTTTTTTTCAATTTCAATTATATACACGATTAATAAAATTATATTAATTATATAATATTTTATTATTTATTAAATAAATTTAATATATTTATTTAATATTTTTCAAAAATATTTAACCATAAAAATATATTTATTTTATTTAAAAAATAATTTAAATATTTTTAAATTTTTAAACTATATAACTTTTCCAAAATATCATTAATACCTATTAACCATTTCCATAAAAAAACATTTTTAAATTATGTCAAGGTGGATCGAAAAGTTTTAGAAAAATTGAGTAATCATAATTACCTAAATAGTAACTATATAATTCTATAAAAAAGCCTTTTTAAATTATGTCAAGGTGGATGGAAAAGTTTTAGAAAAGTTTAGGTATCGTAATTACCTAATCATAATTATCTAAATAATAAATAATTATCTAATCATAATTATCTAAATAATAACTATTATATAGTTATTGGTAAAAATAAATAAAAGCATAATATTTTTAAATTATTTCAATGTAGATCTAAAAATTTTAGGAAAGTTTAATAATCATAACTATTTAAATTGTAATTATACATTGTTTTGACATAAAATTTTAAAAAATGTTATTGTTAAATTTATTGGAAAAATGACATTCTTATTAATATCTATGGAAAAGAAAAAGTATTCATATTACGTTATTGTTAAAAAAAACAAAAGAATATCAATATTCATTGAATTTTAAGTGACAAAAATGATTTTTGTCCAAATTTCCCCACAAGTTTTTTTTAGTTTTATGTAATGATTCCACCTTATAATATTTACATAAATTACATGCCACATAAAAAAGATTTACTGCAGCTATAATATCTTCTACAACGATACATTCCTTGGTAATTACGCAGCTCAAGGTTACGCTATAGCACTAGTGTCATTATTGTCCGTCTTTAAATCTGAGGGTTTGGTTTCATGTCTGGAGATCCACACAGCTTGCAGCTGGACTCCATACTACGCTTTAGACAGCTACCGTCATGTGGCATGCCATGGCCACTACAATGGTTATTAACTCTTCGACTATGTTCTGTATGTGGCCTAGGCAGGCTGTTCGGTCTTATCTGCCACTTGGAATTCCCCGCCCAAATTGACGGTGCACCATACCTTCCGCGATCCGACAGTGAAGATCTTCTTAGGTTTTCCTCTTCTTTGGAGTGCAAAGAATTTGACCTCATTTGCTGGGCAGCTCTCCTGCAGAGCTTGCTCTGGTTCGGCTCTTCCTTCCGCAATTCCATTCTACATGGGTGTATAGAGCTTCGTTGTTGTCATCGGTATTGTTGCAGTCTCAGGATCTGGCAGCGATCAAGACTTTAAAGGTAAACTATGTATTGTCTAATGTTACCTATTTACATTACTAAACAAATAAAGCTGTGATTGATCGTATTTTCTTTTGGATTTCATGCTTCCCACAGGATGTTTGGGGATAGCTTATTCCTGGTTATTTTAGTAGGTGAGGAGCTCCTTCAGAGGTGGCTTCGACAACTCCCGGGTAAGACTTACTATAGGTTGGAACGCTTCTTGACTAGGGTTTTGATCTGGGACAGTCAATGGGTCTGGCTCTCTCATGTTAATGTCTTATTGTTAATATTACATACTCGTTGAATGTACAGGGTTTAGGGTTTTCACCCTTTTCGACCCGAGAACATTCTCAGGTTTTCTTATTGTCTTTCTTTGTAAGTGCCGGAATTCTAGTGGCTTCACACCCAGGACAGTGTTGTCACTTCGGACTAGCTAGTTCTTTTGATTAAATTGTTTTACTGTGTAAGGGTTTATCGGTTGGAAGCCCGTATGTATAATCTCCGGTTGTAATGCAACTTTCTGAAACGACTGTAATAGTACATGCTTGTTTGAACTTTTCGATGCTTTACACAATATATATCTATGTGGGTTTTCATATTTACCTCGGATGAGTTCTATTCTTGTGTCTTTTCGATCAATAAGGTTTGTGCAGAAGGGTTATGGTTCTCGTTTCTTTTATATGCGGCCTCGAGCCATTATGCACCAATACATTGCAGTTATAATTTTTCTTGCCTTTAAATGCCATGTAAAAGAATTCTGGAAAAATCCCCTTTGGGCTTTTCTTCATTCCACATAATTCTGCATAGGTTTTGTAGTTAAGTTGCTTGAGTCATACTGAGTTTGGGTTTAAATTTTTCTTAAAAGTTTCTCTCCAAACACCGTTCTGTATGTGGAATTGCTCTCGACTGTTAAATTTCTAAAAATTTACACAGAGGATTTTTACTCCTTGTACATTCCAGTTCAACAAGTGAGGCTTCTTTTTATAGTTGCCCTCACGAGTCATTTGGGTCCATTCAGGAATTCAAATGACTAAAATCCTGAGCGAGTCTGAGCTTTTTTTTTTTTTGTTTGAAGTTCTTCTTATTTGTTTATACTTACATGCAAAACAACTATTCTATGATAGCTCCTATAGTTCAAGTTTGAAGAGCGATTCTCGGCCTTCTATATTATTTAATCTTGTCTGTATATTCTCAGAAGGAATGAATTTGTACAGTTTTACCCATGTCGCCCGATACGTGTTCACCCATTATGATTATGTTTAATTCTGAGTATTTTGTTTGTTTTTAAAGAATGGAACAGTACTATGTGTTTTTTTCCTTGCTTATTCCTGCACTTGACAGAACTGCATCAATAATATTTACAGTCTTCCAATTTCACAAATTGTCAGTACTGAGTCTTTTTTTTTACCTTTAATAAGAATTATATACACAGTGGGGAGGTATCGAGGACGTAAAAATAAATAGTTGAACAAACTATAATTCTATCCACAATATGTAAATTTCATTCTGACAGTTACAATTTCAACAGTTATAATTTCCTTTCCATTTATGAAAATTTCAACTCTGTAATTAGATATCGATCTAGTTCATCTATAAATGTATATAGCTGCATCTACTATTAAAAGAAAGAACCTTCTGCTTGCAAAATCACTTCTAACACAGTTGTCCTAACAACAATTTACCAGAAGGTACCTCATACCTAGGTGCTTTTAATTAAGTATCTCCACAAGGAGAGGTCACCATCGGATGTAGCTAGTCACACCACCCGACCATGAGATTTTCCTTTAAGACTAAATCTTCCCCCTAGCTTACTCATAATACGTACAGTCTTTTGCAGGTTGCTCGTGCTCTACGCTCTTGCTATCTGATCATCACCAGACATAGCAAGCTTTCCCCCTTCTCACTGCCTATCCCTCCAGCGCAGTTTATCCTCCCCTCACTTCCTTTTCCTGGAAGCCCTCCACAGTTAGGTGAGGTAGTTAGGGTTCCAACAATTGTTTCTTTTAACTTCCCTCCTTAGAAGTTACATGATCTCCTCTTCACTAGGAATCATTTCTCATTCATTTTTTTTCAATAAAATAAAAATATTAATTAATTCAAATAGATAATAACCACAATCCTTTAGTTTGTTTTCACTATGGTAAATAAAATATTTACAGCATTCTAGGGATATTACATCTTCCCCCCTGAAATCAAACATCGTCCTGATGTTTTCCAGCTGCAAACAATCCGCGATAAATTTCTCTCATGAGTTGTTCATCCTCATAGGTGGCCTCATCTGGCCCAAAGTGCTACCATTGCACTTTAACTTGCGTGATGACTCATTTCCGTAGCGTTACTTCTCTCCGATCTAGTATATTCAGCGGCTTGACCAAAATTTCTCCTTCTGGTTTGACCTGAAACATACAATAATTTAAGTCAGCTTTCCCTTAGTCAACAAATCCGGTTGGCCTAACTAGGATTCTTTCTTACCTCGATATCCCACCAACTGATTACATGTTTAGGATCATAAATGTATTTTTTAAGCACCGACACATGGAAAACGTTGTGGATCGGGATATGACTTGGCAAAGCAAGGTGGTATGCCACTGGGCCAACTCTTGCCAAAATCTGAAATGGTCCACAGAATTGGGGTTCCAGCTTGGTGCTCCGACTCCACTGTATCGTGCTCTTTTTTGCAAGAATTCTCACATACACATGATCACCATCTTGATATTCCTTAAACTTTCTTTTCTGGTTAGAAAAGTTCTTTTGCCTATCGTGAGTTGCCTTTAGATTGGACCATACCTTCTTAACCATTTCCTCCATTTCTTTAAGTATTTCAGGACCTAACATTAATCTGTCTTTCGGTCCACCCCAACTTGAGGGCGTGTGACACTTCCGCACGTACAATACTTCAAATGGGCTCATTTGCAATGATGTATGATAGCCATTATTGTACATGAACTCGACCAAGTGCAAATAATCTTCCCACTTTGTTGGTTTCTGCATTACATATGCTCTTAACATGTCTTCCACCACCTGGTTCACCCATTCTATTTGTCTGTCAGTCTGAGGGTGATAAGCTGTACTGAAATTCAACTGAGTTCCCAATTCTCCAAACAATGTTTTCCAAAAGACTGATGTAAATTTTACATCATGGTCTGAAATTATTGTTTTTGGTAACCCATGCAGCCTAAATATATTCTGCATAAAAATATGGGCGATCTGCATAGCTCTGTAAGTAGATTGCAAGGTATAAAATGTGCTAATTTACTTAACTTGTCCACCACCACCATGATGGATTTGCTATTTTTCTTTGACTTGGGCAAACTCATTATGAAGTCCATAGAGATGGTTTCCCACTTCCATTCTGGAATGGGTAATGGTTGTAATAACCCCGCAGGGTGTTGGTGTTCTGCTTTAATTTGTTGGCACTCCAAACAACGTCCCAAGTATTCAGCCACATCTTTCTTCATGCCGAGCCAATAATATTATTTTCGGAGTGCAGTGATCATTTTTTGATATCCTGGGTATCCAACATAGTGACTTTTATGAAATCCATCCAAAATCAAGTTTTTAATGCTATTTTGATTGGGCACAGACAACCTTTTCTTATAATACAACATTCCAGCAGCATCCATAGCATAACCTTGCTGGTTGAGTGTTGAACTTGCTGTCCAATTTGCTGATATGCTGCATCTTGTTCTGTTGCCTTCCTAATAATTTCTTCGAAGGTACTTTTTCCTTCGCTGCAAGAAATCTCATAGAGACATTGCAATTTTTTACTTAAAGCGTCTGCCACCCGGTTCTCTTTTCCTTTTAAATGCTTGATCTCGAAATCAAATCCACTTAAGAAATCTACCCACCGTGCTTGCCTAACATTTAAGGTGGCCTGACTAAAGTAATTAGTCAAACTGTGGTCGTCTGTCAACAATAAAAAATTTCTTCCCATAAGATAATGTCGCCACATTTTTAAAGCATGAATGACGACAACCAACTCCAGATCATAAGAAGAATATTTCTGCTCATGCTCTTTTAATTTTCTTCACTCGTAAGCAATTACCTTCCCTTCTTGCATTAATGTGCCTCCTACCCCTTCCTTACTTGCGTCTGTGCACACCACATAATCTTTACTAGGATCGGCTATGCTTAGAATAGGTGTGGTGGTGAGCAGATGCTTAAGTTCCTCAAAACTTTTTTTGTCATTCTGGGGTCCATCTAAAGGTTCTTCCCTTTTTCTGTAAGGAAGTGATAGGATAAGCTACTCTCGAAAATCCTTCTACAAACCATTTGTAATAACCTGCTAGTCCAATGAAGGATTTGATGTCTGCCACACCCTTTGGTACTAGCGATTCCATTATGGTCCTTATCTTTTCGAGATCCACCGTGATCCCTTCTTTAGTGATTATATGTCCCAAATATTGTATTTGTTCCTTAAAGAAATCACACTTGCTGAACTTGGTGTATAATTGGTGTTCTCGGAGGGTTTGCAGTACCAATCTGAGGTGCTCCTTATGCTCCTCCATAGTTCGGGAATATATCAATATATCATCAATAAAAATCAGCACAAACTTATCCAAATACTGATGAAATATGTTGTTCATTAAACACATAAAGGTTGCGGGGGCGTTGGTTAACCCAAAGGGTAACACCACAAACTCATAATGACCATATCATGTTCTAAAAGCAGTTTTAGCTATGTCTTCTTCTTTAATCCTGATTTGGTGATACCCTGATCACAAATCAATCTTTGAGAATACCGTTGCTCCTTTTACTTGATCAAAAATTTCATCAATACGGGGTAGAGGATACTTATTTTTTATTGTCAATTTATTCAATTGACGATAATCCATACACATGCGAAGGGTCTCGTCTTTCTTCTTAACGAACAACACCGGGGCTCCCCAGGGTGACACACTGGGGCGAATGTAGTTTTTGTCTAACAACTCCTATAATTGCATTTTTAACTCTTTCAATTCTGGTGTGCTCATTCTATAGGGTGCTCGGGATACAGGGGCTGCCCCTGGCACCAATTCGATGGTAAAATCTATTTCTCTCTTGGGTGGCAGTCCAAGAATCTCTTTCGGAAACACATCAGCAAATTCTTGTGTCACAGGAATGTTTTCCAATGTGGCTGTTTTATTTTTCGAGTTGGCATAACCCACTTGGATGGCATAAATATGACATCCTTTCCTAATGCATTTTGCCAACTGAGAGGTGGTTATTGGCCAAATCTACGCTAGCCGCTTAACTCCTTGCATCTCTTGCTTTGCTCCAAGCTCATCTTTGTAATGGATAGTCTTTGTTTTACATTTTATAATGGACCAGTGTTTTTCTAACCAGTCCATACCAATCAATACATTATATGAACCAAGGGGAAGCATGTTTAAATCTGCCATCACTGGCTATCCTGCTATCTTTAAAGGGTAGTTATTGAACTTAGCAAGCACTCATCTCTTCGCCCCTGTTACTAGCTGTACTAGCCAAGGGTCTTTAAATTTAACAAGTTGCAATTTACAATGCTCCACAACCTTAGGACTAATATAACTTAACGTAGCTCCAAGATCAATTAAAACAGTTACAGCAAGGTCTAAGATCTTACCTTCAAACTCCATCATGGACGGTTGGTCTCTACCTGCCAATCTTCCTTGGCAACATTAATCCTTGGTAAACTACGTTCTACATCGCCAACTGTAGATGCTTCGTAGATCTGGGAAACCTATTTGGTTCCCTTTCGTTGAGGACAGTTTTTAATGTAATGAGGCCAACCACAGCCCCAACATTGCACTGGAGGCCTTGCTATCCCTTCACTGTCTATTTTTGAGGTTGTTCACTGATTCTGGACTCATTGGTTGGCTTTAATCTCAGCGGATTCTTCTGTATATTTTTGTTTTTTTGCCCTTTGGTAAATCCTTTGTTACCACCACCTCGATTTCCTTTAGTATTTCCAGCCAACTTGTTGCTTCTCTTATCAACCCACCTTTTATCCATAATTTCTCCCTTTTGTTTACTTTGTTGGTAGAAAATCATGGCTTTACGTATTACCTCATCCATCGTCTTTGGGTTATCAAACTCAATTCTTTCCCTCATGGTCAAAGGTAAATTACTGACGAACCTCTGTACTTTAGCCTTTTCCTCTCGAATATAAGGCACATAACGGAGCAATGAAGTAAAACGGGTGATAAACTCATCCATTGTTTGCTGTCCCAATCATAGGTCATTGAATTCTCTTGCTTTTTCATCGTAAAAACGTTCAGTCATGTATCTTTCCTTAAAGTATTTTTTAAATTTTTCCCAAGTTATATTTTGTTCGCTTACTCCTATTACAATCTTAACTTCTTCCCACCACAGGGTGGCTTTCCCTTGTAATTGGAAAATGGCCAATCATGCCTTGAGGTTGTGATTGCATTCATATAGCTAGAAGTATTTGTTCATATTAATCAACCAAGCCTCGACTGCTTCCTCCAATTCTCCATCAAAGTGTGGCGGTTTTATCTTACAAAACTCCCCTTGCAACTCTATCCATTTCCTTTTTGATGTCTATTGCTCGGAAGCATTATCAGATCGTTCTTCTCATTCTTCCTGCCTTCCTTTTGACTCTTCTGGTTCTGTGTGGTGATTCTTATCCTCCGACACCCTTTGCTACTCAGCACTAGGATTCAACGGTGGCTGATTCTGCTTGTTAGATAGGATCTTTATAATCCTTTCCTGTTCCATGGTTAACATCCCGTTATCCTCCCGCAATCGGGCCATTTCATTTTTCAACTCCTGTACTATCTCTAATATTGCAAGATTCGTTTTTCAAGCCTCCTCTCCAAGCTGTACTCATAATTCTTGGTTATTTTCAGGGCCTGTTGTAGGTCCCTGACCCACCACAAACCTATGTGAAACATTGTCTTCTCTTCTCATATTGGTTGTCTTCTATTTTCCTGTACTTAACATAAGAAAAATAACAGAAGAAGGGTTAACACATTAACTATTTTCTTGAAATACACAATAGAAATGAAAATAAAAATAAAATGAATACACTTTATCTGTTTATTTCCCAGAGGCTGGTCTGATACCAATTGTAATGACTCCACCTTATAATATTTACATAAATTATAGGCCACATAAAAAAAAATGACCACAGCAATAATATCTGCTACAGTAATACACTTCTTGGTAATTACGCAGCTCAAGGTTACGTTATAGCACTAGTGTCATTATTGTCCATCTTTAAATTTGAGGGTTTGGTTTCATATCTGGAGGTCCACGTGGCTTACAGCTGGACTCCATACTACACTTTAGGCAGATGCCGTTATGTGGCATGCCATGGCCACTGCAATGGTTATTAACTCTTCGGCTCCATTCTGTACGTGGCCTGGGCAGGTTGTTCGGTTTTATCTGCCACTTCGCATTCCTCACCCAAATCGACGGTGCACCATACCTTTCGTGATCCGGTGGTGAAGATCTTCTTGGGTTTACCTCTTCTTTGGAGTGCAAAGAATTTGACCTCATTTGCTGGGCAACTCTCCTGCGGAGCTTGCGCTGGTTTGGCTCTTCCTTCCGTAGTTCCATTCTACATGGGTGTATAGAGCTTCATTTTTGTCGTCAGTATTGCTTCAGTCTCAGGATCTAGCAGTGATCAAGACTTTACAGGTAAACTGTGTATTGTTTAATGTTATCTATTTACATTACTTAACAAATAAAGTTGTGATTGATCGTATTTTCTTTTGGATTTCATGCTTCCCATAGGATGTTCAGGGACAACTTATTCCTGGATATTTCAGTAGGTGAGGAGCTCCTTCAGAGGTGGCTTCGACAACTCCAGGGTAAGACTTAATACAGGTTGGAACGCTTCTTGACTAGGGTTTTGATCTGGGACAGTCAATGGGTCTGGCTCTCTCATGTTAATGTCTTATTGTTAATATTACATACTCATTGAATGTACAGGGTTTAGGGGTTTTCACCCTTTTCGACCCGAGAACATCCTCAGGTTTTCTTATTGTCTTTCTCTATAAGTCCCGGAATTCTAGTGGCTTCGCACCCACGACGGTGTTGTCACTCCGGATTGGCTAGTTATTTTGATTAAATTGTTTTACTATGTAAGGGTTTATCAGCTGGAAGCCCGTATGTATAATCTCCGGTTGTAATGCAACTTTCTGAAGCGACTGTAATAGTACACGCTTGTTTGAACTTTTCCATGCTTTATACACTATATATCTGTGTGGGTTTTCATATTTACCTCGCATGAGTTCTATTCTTGTGTCTTTCTGATCAATAAGGTTTGTGCAAAAGGGTTATGGTTCTCATTTATTTTAGATGCGGCCTTGAGCCATTATGCACCGATACATTGCAGTTATATTTTTTCTTGCCTTTAAATGCCATGTAAAAGAATTATGGAAAAATCCCCTTTCGGATTTTCTTCATTCCACATAGTTCCGTGTAGGTTTCGTACCTAATTTGCTTGAGTCATACTGAGTTTGGGTTTAATTTTTTCTTAAAAGTTTCTCTCCAAACACCGTTCTGTCTGTGGAATTTCTCTCGACTGTTGAATTTTAGAAAAATTACGCAGAGGGTTTTTACTCCTTGTACATTCCAGTTCAACAAGTGAGGCTTCTTTTTACAATTGTCCTCAGGAGTCATTTGGGTCCATTCAGGAATTCAAATGACTGAAAGCCTGAGCAAGTCTAAGATTTTTTTTTTAAAGCTCTTCTTATTTGTTTATACTTACATGCAAAACAACTATTCTATGATAGCTCCTATAGTTCAAGTTTGAAGAGAAATTCTCGGCCTTCTATATTATTTAATCTTGTTTGTATATTCTCAGAAAGAATGAATTTGTACAGTTTTACCCATGTGGCCCAATACATGTTCACCCATTAGGGTTTTGTTTAATTTTGAGTATTTTGTTTGTTTTTAAAGAATGGAATAGTACTATGTGTTTTTTTGCTTAATTATTCCTGCACTTAACAGAACTGCATCAATAATCTTTACAGTCTTCCAATTTCACAAATTGTCAGTACTGAGTCTTTTTATACCTTTAATAAGAATTATATACACAGTGGGGAGGTATCGAGGATGTAAAAATAAATAGCTGAACATACTATAATTCTATCCACAGTATGTAAATTTCGTTCTGACAGTTACAATTTCAACATTTATAATTTCCTTTCCATTTATGAAACTTTCAACTCTATAATTAGATATGGATCTGGTTCATCTATAAATGTATATAGTTGCATCTAATATTAGAAAAAAGAACCTTCTTCCTGCAAAATCACTTCTAACACAGTTGTCCTAACAACAATTTACCAGAAGGTACCTCATACCTGGGTGCTTTTAATTAAGTATCTCCACAACGAGAGGTCACCACCGGATGTAGCTAGTCACACCACCCGACCATGAGATTGTCTTTCGAGACCAAATCTTCCCCCTAGCTTGCTCATAAGACGTACAGTCTTTTGTAGGTTGCTCGCGCTCTGTGCTCTTGCTATCTGATCATCACTAGACATAGCAAGCTTTCCCCCTTCTCACTGCCTGTCCCTCCAGTGTAGTTTTTCCTCCCCTCACTTCCTTTTCCTGGAAGCCCTCCATGGTTAGGGGAGGTAGTTAAGGTTCCAGCAATTGTTTCTTTTAACTTCCCTCCTCAGAAGTTACATGATCTCCTCTTCACTAGGAAATCATTTCTCATTCATTTTTTTTCAATAAAATAAAAATATTAATTAATTCAAACAGATAATAACCACAATCCTTTAGTTTTTTTTCACTATGGTAAATAAAATATTTACAGCATTCTGGGGATATTACATCTCCCCCCCTGAAATCAAACATCATTCTGATGTTTTCCAACTGCAAACGGTCCGGGATAAACTTCTCTCATGAGTTGTTCGTCCTCCTAGGTGGCCTCACCTGGCCTAAAATGCTGCCATTGCACTTTAACCTGGGTGATGACTCATTTCTACAACATTACTTCTCTCCGATCTAGTATATTCAGCGGCTCGACCAAAATTTCTCCTTCTGGTTCGACCTGAACATACAATAATTTAAGTCAGTTTTCCCTTAGTCAACAAATTCGGTTGGCCTAACTAGGATTCTTTCTTACCTGGATATCCTGCCAACTGATTACATGCTTAGGATCATAAACGTATTTTTTAAGCACCGACACATGGAAAACGTTGTGGACCGGGATATGACTTGGTAGAGCAAGCTGGTATGCCACCGAGCCAACTCTTGCCAAAATCTGAAATGGTCCATAGAATCAGGGTGCTAGCTTGGCACTAAGACTCCACTGTAACGTGTTCTTTTTTGCTCGAATTGTCACATACACATGATCACCGACTTGATATTCCTTAAACTTCCTTTTCCAGTCAGCAAAGTTCTTTTGCCTATCCTGAGCTGCCTTTAGATTGGATCGTACCTTCTTAAACATTTCCTCCATTTCCTTAATCATTTCAGGACCTAACATCAGTATATCTTCTAGTCCACCCCATCTTGAGGGCATGCGACACTTCCGCCCATACAATACTTCAAATGGGCTCATTTGCAATGATGTATGATAGCCATTATTGTACGCGAACTTGACCAAGTGCAGATAATCTTCCCACTTGGTTGGTTGCTGCATTACATAAGCTCTTAACATGTCTTCCATCACCTGGTTCACCCATTCTGTTTGTCCGTCAGTCTGAGAGTGATAATCTGTACTAAAATTCAGCTGAGTTCCCAATTCTACAAACAATGTTTTCCAAAATACTGATGTAAATTTTACCTCATGGTCTAAAATTATTGTTTTTAGTAACCCATGCAACCTAAATATATTCTGCATAAAAATATGGGTGATCTGCACAGCTCTGTAAGTAGATTTCACAAGTATAAAATGTGCTAATTTACTTAACTTGTCCACCACCACCATGATGGAGTCATTATTTTTCTTTGACTTGGGTGAACCCGTTATGAAGTCCATAGAGATGGCTTCCCACTTTCATTCTGAAATGGGTAATGGTTGCAATAACCCCGCAGGGTGTTGATGTTCTGCTTTAATTTGTTAGCACTCCAGACAATGTGCCAAGTATTCAAACACATCTTTCTTCATATTGAGCTAATAATATTCTTTTCGGAGTGCAGTGATCATTTTCTGATATCTTGGGTGTCCAGCATAGTGACTTTTATGAAATTCATCCAAAATCAAGTTTTTAATGTTGTTTTGATTGGGCACATACAGCCTTTTCTTATAATACAACATTCCAGTAGCATCCATAGCATAACCTTGCTGATTTTCCTTGCTGGTTGAGTGTTGAACTTGCTGTCCAATTTGATGATATGCTACATCTTGTTCTACTGCCTTCCTAATCATTTCTTCGAAGGTACTTTTTCCTTCGCTGCAAGAAATCTCATAGAGACATTGTAATTTTCGACTTAAAGCGTCTGCCACCCAGTTCTCTTTCCCTTTTAAATGCTTGATCTCAAAATCAAAGCCACTTAAGAAATCTACCCACCATGCTTACCTAGCATTTAAAGTGGGCTGACTAAAGTAATTAGTCAGAGTATAGTGGTCTGTCAATAATAAAAAATTTCTTCCCATAAGATAATGTCGCCACATTTTTAAAGCATGAATGATGGCTGCCAACTCTAGATCATAAGCGGAATATTTCTGCTCATGCTCTTTTAATTTTCTTGACTCGTAAGAAATTACCTTCCCTTCTTGCATTAACACGCCTCCTACCCCTTCCTTACTTGCATTCGTGCACACCACATAATCTTTACTAGGATCGGCTATGCTTAGAATGGGTGCGGTGGTGAGCAGATGCTTAAGTTGCTCAAAACGTTTTTGGCATTCTGGGGTCCATCTAAAGGTTCTTCCCTTTTTCTGTAAGGAAGTGATAGGATAAGCTACTCTCAAAAATCCTTCTACAAACCATCTATAATAACCTGCTAGTCGCATGAAGGATCTAATGTCTGCCACATCCTTTGGTACCAACCATTCCATTATGGTCCTTATCTTTTCAGAATCCACCGTAATCCCTTCTTTAGTGATTATATGTCCCAAATATTGTATTTGTTCCTTAAAGAAATCAAACTTGCTGAATTTAGTGTATAATTGGTGTTCTTGGAGGGTTTGCAGTACCAATCTGAGGTGCTCCTTATGCTCCTCCATAGTTCGGGAATATATTAGTATATCATCAATAAAAATCAGCACAAACTTATCCAAATACTGATGAAATATGTTGTTCATTAAACACATAAAGGTTGCGGGGGTGTTGGTTAACCCAAAGCGACAAACTCATAATGACCATATCGTGTTCTAAAAGCAGTTTTAGCTCTGTCTTCTTCTTTAATCCTGATTTGGTGATACCCTGATTGTAAATCAATCTTTGAGAATATCATTTCTCCTTTTACTTAATCAAAAAGTTCATCAATATGGGGTAGAGGATACTTATTTTTTATTGTCAATTTATTCAATTAATGATAATCCATACACATGCAAAGGGTCTCGTCTTTCTTCTTAACAAACAACACTGGGGCTCCCCGGGGTGACACATTGGGGCGAATGAAGCTTTTGTCTAACAGCTCCTGTAATTGCTTTTTTAACTTTGTCAATTCTGGCGTGCTCATTCTATAGGGTGCTCAGGATACCGGGGCAACCCCTGGCACCAATTTGATGGTAAAATCTATGTCTCTCTTGGGTGGCAGTCTAGGAATCTCTTCCAGAAACGCATCAGCAAATTCTTGTATCACAGGAATGTTTTCCAATGTGGTTGTTTTATTTTTCAAGTTGGCATAACCCACTTGGATGGTATAAATCTGACATCCTTTCCTAATGCATTTTGCCAATTAAGAGGCAGTTATTGGCCAAATCTGCACTGGCCGCTTAACTCCTTGCATCTCTTGCTTTGCTCCAAGCTCATCTTTGTAATAGATACTCTTTTTTTTACATTTTATAATGGACCAGTCTTTTTCTAACCAGTCCATACCAATCAATGCATCATATGAACCAAGGGAAATCATGTTTAAATCTGCCATCACTGGCTGTCCTGTTATCTTTAAAGGCCAATTATTGACCTTAGCAAGCACTCGTCTATTTGCCCCTGTTGCCAGCTGTACTAGCTAAGGGTCTTTAAATTTAACAGGTTGCAATTTACAATGCTCCACAACCTTAGGACTAATATAGCTTAACGTAGCTCCAGGATCAATTAAAACAGTTACAGCAAGGTCTAAGATCTTACCTTCAAACTCCACCATGGCCAGCTGGTACACTGCCTGACGATCTTCTAGGGCAGCATTAATCCTTGGTAAACTACATCCTACATCGCCAACTATAGATGCTTCGTAGATCTAGGAAAACTATTTGGTTCCCTTTCATTGAGGATAGTTTTTAATGTAATGAGGCCCACCACAGCCCCAACATTACACTTGAGGCCTTGCTGTCCCTTCATTGTCTATTTTTCAGGTTGTTCGCTAATTCCAGACTCATTGGTTGGCTTTAATCTGAGCGGATTCTTCTGTATATTTTTGCTGTTTTGCCTTTTCGCAAATCCTTTGTTACCACTACCTCAATTTCCTTTAGTATTTCCAGCCAACTTGTTGCTTCTCTTATCAACCCAACTTTTACCCAGGATTTCTCCCTTCTGTTTACTTTGCTAGTAACAAATCCTGGCTTTACATATTACCTCATACATCATCTTTGGGTTATCAAACTCAATTCTTTCCCTCATGGTCAAAGGTAAATTATTGACGAACCTCTGTACTTTAGCCTTTTCCTCTCGAATATAAGGCACATAACGGAGCAATGAAGTAAAACGGGTGATAAGCTCATTCATTGTTTGCTGTCCCAATCGTAGGTCATGGAATTCTCTTGCCTTTTCATCATAAAAATGTTCGATCACGTATCTTTCCTTAAAATATTTTTGAAAATTTTCCCAAGTTATATTTTGTTCACATACTCCTCTTACAATCTTAACTTCTTCCCACCACAGGGTGGCTTTCCCTTGTAATTGGAAAATGGCCAACCATGCTTTGAGGTTGTGATCATATTCATATAGCTGGAAGTATTTGTTCATATTAATCAACCAAGCCTCGGCTGCTTCCTCCAATTCTCCATCAAAGTGTGGTGGTTTTATCTTAGAAAACTCCCCTTGCAACTCTATCCGTTGTCTTTTTGATGTCTGTTGCTACGAAGCATTATCACATCATTCTTCTCGTTCTTCCTCCCTTCCTTCTAACTCTTCTGGTTCTGTGTGGTGATTCTGCTCCTCCGACCACATTTGCTACTCAGCGCTAGGATTCAGCGGTTGCTAATTCTGCTTATCAGATAGGCTCTTTATAATCCTTTCTTGTTCCGTGGTTAACCTCGCGTTATCCTCCCGCAATCAGGCCATGTCATTTTTCAACTCCTGTACTCTCTCTAATATTGCAAGATTCGTATTGCGAGCCTCCTCTCCAAGATGTACCCATAATTTTGGGTTATTTTCAGGGCCTGGAACACTGTTTTCTCTTCTCATATTGGTTGTCTTCTGTTTTCCTGTACTTAACATAAGAAAAGTAATAGAAGAAGGGTTAACGCATTAACTATTTTCTTTAAATATACAATAGAAATGAAAATAAAATTAAAATGAATACACTTTAACTGTTTATTTCCCAGAGGCCACTGTTTTTGAAACTTGGCTCTGATACCAATTATAATGACTCCACCTTATAATATTTACATAAATTATATTCCACATAAAAAAATTACCACAGCTATAATATCTTCTACAATAATACATTTCTTGGTAATTACGCAGCTCAAGGTTACGTTATAGCACTAGTGTCATTATTGTCCATCTTTAAATCTGAGGGTTTGGTTTCATGTCTGGAGGTCCACGCGGCTTGCAGCTAGACTCCATACTATGCTTTAGGTAACTATCGTCACGTGGCATGCCATGGCCACTGTAATGGTTATTAACTCTTCGGCTCCATTCTGTACATGGCCTGGCCAGGTTGTCCGGTCCTAACTGCCACTTGGAATTCCCTGTCCAAATCGAGGATGCACCATACCTCTTCTTGGGTTTACCTCTTCTTTGGAGTGCAAAGAATTTGACCTCATTTGGTCGGCAGCTCCCCTGCGAAGCTTGCTCTAGTTCAACTCTTCCTTCCATAGTTCCATTCTACATGGGTGTATAGAGCTTCATTGTTGTCACTAGTATTGCTTCAGTCTCAGGATCTGGCAGCGATCAAGACATTACAGGTAAAATGTGTATTGTCTAATGTTACCTATTTACATTACTTAACAAATAAAGGTGTGATTGATCGTATTTTTTTCGGATTTCGTGCTTCCCACAGGATGTTCAGGGATAGCTTATTCCTAGTTATTTCAATAGGTGAGGAGCTCCTTCAGAGGTGGCTTCGACAACTCCTAGGTAAGACTTACTACAGGTTGGAACGCTTCCTGACTAGGGTTTTGATCTGGGACAATCAATGGGTCTGGCTCTCTCATGTTAATGTCTTATTGTTAATATTACATACTCGTTGAATGTATAGGGTTTAGGGGTTCTCACCCTTTTCGACCCTTGAGCATCCTCAGGTTTTCTTATTGTCTTTCTCTGTAAGTGCCAGGAATTCTAGTGGCTTCACACCTGCGACGGTGCTGTCACTCCAGACTGGCTAGTTCTTTTGATTAAATTGTTTTACTGTGTAAGGGTTTTTCGACTGGAAGCCCGTATGTATAATCTGCGGTTTTAATGCAACTTTCTGAAACGACTATAACAATACACGCTTGTTTGAACTTTTCCATTCTTTATACAATATATATCTGTGTGGGTTTTCATATTTACCTCACATGAGTTCTATTCTTGTGTCTTTCCGATCAATAAGGTTTATGCAAAAGGGTTATGGTTCTCGTTTCTTTTAGATGTGGGCTCGAGCCATTATGCACTGATACATTGTAGTTATAATTTTTCTTTCCTTTAAATGCCATGTAAAATAATTCTAGAAAAATCCCCTTTAGGCTTTTCTTCATTCCACATAATTCCGCGTAGGTTTCGTACCTAAGTTTCTTGAGTCATACTATGTTTGGGTTTAAATTTTTCTTAAAAGTTTCTCTCCAAACATCGTTCTTTCTGTGGAATTGCTCTCGACTATTGAATTTCTGAACATTTACACAGATGGTTTTTACTCCTTGTACATTTCAGTTCAACAAGTGAGGCTTCTTTTTATAGTTGTCCTCAGGAGTCATTTGGGTCCATTCAGGAATTCAAATGACTGAAAGCCTGAGCGAGTCCGAGTTTTTTTTTTTAAGTTCTTATTATTTGTTTATACTTACATGCAAAACAACTATTCTATGATAGCTCCTATAGTTCAAGTTTGAAGAGCGATTCTCGGCCTTCTATATTATTTAATCTTGTCTGTATATACTCAGAAAGAATGAATTTGTACAGTTTTACCCATGTCGCCCAATACGTGTTCACCCCTCATGGTTCTATTTAATTTTGAGTATTTTGTTTGTTTTTAAAGAATGGAACAGTACTATGTGTTTTTTTTCCTTGCTTATTCCTGCACTTGACATAACTGCATCAATAACCTCTACAGTCTTCCAATTTCACAAATTGTCAGTACTGAGTCTTTTTTTACCTTTAATAAGAATTATATACACAGTGGGGAGGTATCGAAGACGTAAAAATAAATAGCTGAACATACTATAATTCTATCCATAGTATGTAAATTTCATTCTGACAGTTACAATTTCAACAGTTATAATTTCCTTTCCATTTATGAAGCTTTCAACTCTGTAATTAGATATGGATCTGGTTCATCTATAAATGTATATTATATAGTTGCATCTACTATTAAAAAAAAGAACCTTCTTGTTATAGACATTTTTGTGCCCTACAACTCCAAGCATGAAATGTCCATAAACCAAGGGCTCCTAAGTCCCTAAAAGTGTTGTTCTAACCCCTAAAGGAACAAGGTCAACAGATTACAGCTTCTCCCAGAAGTTCTCCACCAGAAACTGCTCAGAATAAGTCAAAACAGGATCATTTCAGCTGCTCCACTGGCTAGGTGCGTTGCATTGCACCTAAATACACTGTGAGGGTGCGTTGCATTTCAAAAGTCCCTTCTGTGGGGTGCGATGGGCAAGAAATGACAAATGGCAGTGTCATTCCGCGAGGTGGAGAGACAATGGAAGCTTCCAGAATCTTCTCCTGAGACACTTGCCTCACTGAATTCGACCAAGGATGAGTAAGAGGCCTTCAGTCTCCAAGTGGAAGCAAGAACTGACAGAGAGAAGACACTAATCAATTCACAAGCTGACTCATCCTCCTTACACATATCTATATATGGATCCCTCATCTCAGAGATCCAGAGGCTGGAATTTTGTATATTGTAAGGAATTGCTGTTGGTTTTTTGAGACAAACATCAGAGTATTGGGTGATCTATGCTTTGTTTGAGGTGAAGAGGGGCTTCTTTGCTGGGAGGTTGATGCTGGGTCAGGAACCACCGGTTGTAACTCCTCCTGGATCTTTTCTTGTTTATCAATAAAAACTATTTGAGTTTTTCTTCCATGCTTTTGTATCATTGATGCTTGTTACATTTGTATGGTTAACTTAAATCTGATCCTAAGTTGTTTATGAATATAGATCCATGTCTTTGTATAGTGTTCTTCTTCTGTGATCTTACAGGTACTTTGTGAAGTTGGGCAAGTAAGGGAGCAGGTAACTGGAGACTGTCAAAGAAGAGAGGGATTGGATCAAAGGATTAGCGCAAGACACAGGTTAGTTCTTTCTATTCCTCTCTATCTATAGTTCATAAAGGAAATACAAAAGTAGTTTTTCTCTGTTTGTTTGTAAGGCAGCTGTCACACCTTAGTGGGATAGAGCAGTTCTAAATAGACAGTTTTCCCTGTAACACTTCTGCTTGCAAATTCACTTCTAACACAGTTGTCCTAACAACAATTTACCAGAAGGTACCTCATACCTAGGTGCTTTTAATTAAGTATCTCCACAAGGAGAGGTCACCACCGGATGTAGCTAGTCACACCACCCAACCATGGATTGCCTTTCGAGACCAAATCTTCCCCCTAGCTTGCGCATAAGACATACAGTCTTTTGTAGGTTTCTCGCGCTCTGCGCTCTTGCTATCTGATCATCACAAGACATAGCAAGCTTTCCCCCTTCTCATTGCCTGTCCCTCTAGCGCAGTTTTTCCTCCCCTCACTTCCTTTTCCTGGAAGCCCTCCATGGTTAGGGGAGGTAGTTAGGGTTCCAGCAGTTGTTTCTTTTAACTTCCCTCCTCAGAAGTTACATGATCTCCTCTTCACTAGGAAATCATTTCTCATTCATTTTTTTTCAATAAAATAAAAATATTAATTAATTCAAATAGATAATAACCACAATCGTTCAGTTTGTTTTCACTATGGCAAATAAATTATTTATAGTGTTTGGTGGATATTACATTTTAGCTCATATCTCCACTCATTTATTAGAGCCAAGTTTTAATAATAAGACTACATCATAATTAATATCTATGTGAAAATTTTTAGTTTTAGCTAATATGTCCACTCATTTATTAGAGTCTAGTTTTAATAATAAGACTACATTGTAATTAATATTTATGTGGAAAAATATTATAGAAAAGACCTTTTATATTCAAATTCTTATTAAAAATTATTAACAATAATTATTTTGATCTCAGTATATATATAATCAATTTTTAATATTAAAATAATTATTGTTGTCACAATCAGATTTTATGTAAAAATATATATATTGTGATATTTATGTTTAAATATATATTGATTTGTCAAAACCTAATCCATATAAATATTTTTTTTCTTTCTAATCAATTACTACCTTTGCTAATTTGTCAAAATCTAATTTAAAAAAACACCGTATTATTTATATATATATATATACCAATTGTCATTATCATTAGATTTTCGTACGTATTTATACTTTTTCTTCAATCTAATTACTATCTTTATTAATCTGTCACCATCTATATTAAAATCTAAATTTAAAAAAAATATTTATTATGATTTGTATATCTATCCATATAAAATTTAAAGAAGAAATACTAATTATCATTATCATTAAATTGTAAATCTATCATTATTCTCTACATACTTTTCTCTACATATGTATACTATTTTTCAATCCCATTACTAATTTTATTAATTTATCACAATCTAATTCATATACTTATATTTTTTCCTAATTTAATTATACCTTTACTGACTTGTCAGAATCTGATTGAAAAAAACATAATATTTATAGTAAAAAATATTGACCATCATATAGTTTTTGGCACTTTTTGGGAAATTATTATGAAAACCTGACTAAAAAATATTAAGGCACATTACTATCACATTATTATTATGACATTACATTATTATTATTATAGTAAAGTATAATCATGTAAGTGACATAATTAATTTCTCTCTATTCAGGAGTTCGAGTTCTTCATTTCAGCTAGTGCCTTTTCCTAACATGGTAAATCGTTTACAATGTTGCTATTATTGATCAGAAAAAATTAGTTGACTTTATCAGGCAACAATTTGAAAAATAAATAAATAAAAAATAAAACCTGTACATTGGATATTAGATTAGAGGTGAAATAATTGATTTCTGACCACATTCCCCGCATGAGCGTACCTATCTTCATTTCAGCTGCTACCTTCGCTGGCTGAAACATCTTTCATGCAGATGGCACGTATGATGCCACCCCATTTCTTGTTTTCAAATTAATTAGTGTGATAGAATTTTGACATCATAGGAGAATTTCTGGCCGAAAAGGAATGGCACCCGCGGCTCATTTGTCAATTTAGAGAATCTACTACAAACGAACGAAGAGTATTTGTAGATGAATCATGACGCCACGTTGCATGGCGTGGGGAACGTCAGTTGAATGCAACAATTTTGCATAAAAGAATGGGCTACATGTACAGCAAAACAGTTGGAACTCTTACCTACGCATAACTGGCAAATATAGGGTAGCCATAGAGAGCCGACAGATAGCGACAAAACCTAACCTTAATATATTATATTCCTGAATGTTTATAAAGTCATATAAATGAGCTATAGTTTCCAAAGAGCGTGGTGGTGTCGACCCTTTCGTCATGTTGCATAATTCAAGAAAGTATGGGCATTTACCTCATCTTTTCATCTGTACTCAAGGGGTAGTTTGGTCCATTACACCACCTCCTTCCTTCAGGTTATGGCATCGCCTCCACTTCTCCACTTTGTCTTTCGATGGTTATGTCCCCTTTGTCTCGGTCCTCGAGGAGGAGGAACAAGAATGGTGACATCCTTCACCCCATGTTTCCCACTCCAAAACCTTTAATGCTCGTCGTCACGGGTTGCTAGTTGTTAAAGGAAATGTTAAATAGATTAAATGTTTTAGTATGGGTCTATTTAGTAGTCACATAATAGAAACGCCAATGTAAACCAATAGGCATGCCACAAGCAGCCAACATCCATGTAATAGGAAACCCCTTAGAGCGTTAGGTGTGTATTTCTCTATTCAGCCCACCCATTAAAATTCACATATAATTTATTTTATGTTGATAACATAATGTCTCAACCACCCATTGCTTCGATGCTAGTGTTACATAGTCACTATTTTAATATTACAAAAATATTGGTAATTAGAGGGATGATACAAACCCCACCCTCCAAGGAACACCATCCTAAGTGTTTTAGAAACAAAGAACAAAAGCAAAATCCAAGCTTCATAATTATAGTTCCTATATAAGTAACATCTTCCATGTCATGACCTGTTATGTCCATCTATGTTGTTTATTGTGGTTGAGACTTTCTTAGGAAAATTTTTAGCTCATTGCTTCTTGGGACACACCCAATGCATTTATGATCAAATGACTCTGCTCATTATTCTTATAAAACTAGTCACACAAGTTTCCTCTTTCATGTAGTCACACACCATCCAACTTGAGACATCCCCAAGTTAAGACATCCCCTTCTTTCCCTTCGGAGTCCTTTGGGAAATCTAATCCTTAGCAAGGATTCCTTGCACAAGAAGGTGAAAAAAATTAAAACCAATATCTATTAACATTTACAAAAGATTAATAATAAAAATTATTTTGTCTAATTATAATTATATAAATGATATGTACCTACCAAAAAAATGATAACTAATAATTTTTGAAAAACATTATTATCATAAATTAATTTGAAAAAATGATTATATTATAATTAATATTTATATAAATAAAAATAATATGATTATTATATTATTAATCAAATAAGAAAAAGATATCACATTTGAAAAAAAATATTATCATAAATTGACTTAAAAAAATATTATATTATAATTAATATTTATGTAGATAAAAATGATATGATTATTATATTATTGGTCAAAAAAAAATGTCACTTATTATTGGATTGTAAGTAATATAATTAACTTATACCCACTTTCCTTTTCACACTTCTCCAATTTAAAAGTTAGTTTATTAATTTGTAAAAGAAACAATAAAAAAATAAACTAAAACAAATCCGCTTACATAAAAAACAATTATATAATTTTTAATAATTACAAAAATAATATATATATATATATATATAATCATTAGATTGCAGTTCTACATCCTCTCCTCCACACTAATACTTATTCTTCATTTCAACTAACACATTTATTAACGTGTAAAAAGTAATGGTACAACCATTTAGTAATTACAAAAATATTTTATATATATACCTAATTATTAATAAAAATATATCATTAATCATTAGATTGCAGGTCTACATCCTCTCCTCCACACTAATACTTATTCTTGATTTCAACGAACACATTTATTAAGGTGTAAAAAGTAATGGTACAACTATTACATTGTCACCCAAATCCACCCCCGCGGCCCCCACCAATGAAAAAACCTAGAATATTATCCGGATTTAGATTGCAGGTGAAATAATTGATTTCTGACCACGTTTCCCAAAAGCGTACTTCATCTTCATTGCAGTTGTTACGTCCGCTAAAACATGTTTGCAGTTGTTACGTCCGCTAAAACATGTTTTCAAAATAATGGGTGTGATAGATTTTGGTATGATAGAGAATAAATGGTAAATCTGTGGAGTTTGGGGTGAAAAGGAATCGCACCCGCTGCTCATTTGTCAGTTTAGAAAAATTTCAAACAAACGAAGAGCAATTGGCAGAGGACACCGCATAGCATCGTGAGGAGATGTGACTCAAATGTGATAATTTTGCTTTTAAAAGTTTATAGTAAGCAGGGATCTTAAATTTGAAGATGACTTATTATCTGAAGTTAAAAAGATACTAGGAAGTCAGTCTTTATTTTTATTTTTCTATATCATATAATTCGATAAATTTTATAAGGAGACAAACACCAAGACTTCAAAGGTTATAGGTGGAAATAGAATTTTGAAAATCACAATGTAAATAGTCTCATAATAATATATTATGTTAACTAATGACTTTTGAAATTGAAGTAGTAGTTAAGGAAGAACAAAGTGTACTTTGTCTTATTATTATATTAATTAATGATTTTTGAAAAAATAGTGAAAGAAGAACAATGGATTTAAGTTATGAATGAAGAAATTAGTATAAATGAGAAAAGTTACTCATAGCATGTTATAGAATTGTTGCAAAAGGGTTTACTAAACAATCATGATTAATTGTGGAGGAATCTTTGTTCTACTGGTATTCAAGGATTTATTATGGAGAAATATTTGCTTCATTAGCAAAGTTAGACACAGTTAGAGTGGTTTCTGCAATTCTATTCCAAAATAGTTGGTTTGCTTATCAAATGAATGTTAAATTAACATGTTAAGAGGAAATATATGTGAATAGCCACCAAGATTTGAACTGAAATGTCAAGAGCACAAATTCTATAGAAAAAAAGACATATTTATATGCTCTTAGACACCCTTGAAGTATATGTGAATTAGCCACCAAGATTTGAAGTTAAAGGTCAAGAGCACACATTCTAGAAAGAAGAAATTTTAATATGATATTAGACAACCTCAAGACAATCACATGGATTCCTATTTTCCCAAACTTGAAGTATATGTGAATTACTGACCAAGATTTGAAGTTAAAGGTCAACAACAGGTATTATAGAAAGAAGAAATATTTATATGCTCTTAGACAACCTCAAGACTATCACATTGATTCATACTTTCTCAAAAAAAAGAAGAAGAAGAAGAAGAAAGAAGAAGATTCAACCCAAGCTATT
Organism: Pinus tabuliformis; assembly: GCA_031772625.1. Taxonomy (NCBI): domain Eukaryota; kingdom Viridiplantae; phylum Streptophyta; class Pinopsida; order Pinales; family Pinaceae; genus Pinus; species Pinus tabuliformis. The sequence goes on along the minus strand of CM062807.1, from coordinate 895,999,791 downwards.
ATAATCGTTTTCCTTTTTATTAATCATATAATATACCTAATAAATTTGATATTGGATGATCTCAAATAAACCATTAAAATAATATTTAAAATAATTAATTTTATTTTTATGAAATAAATTATTTTTATTTCTAGCCAAAGCGATTTTCTTTTTCGCAAAAATATATTATTGAAATTAAAAAAAAAAATCAAAATAAATAAAAACAAAATAAACAAATCGAAAATCAAATAATGTAAATAAAAAATTTCAATCATCCAATAAAATGAAAAAAACTAAATTTTGATAATATATAAACTTTTAAAATTTATAGTGTTTTTTAATTAAATTATATAAAATTAATAATAATACAAATATGAATATTTTTCAAAAACTTTAATTTTTTTTTCAATTTCAATTATATACACAATTACTAAAATTATAATAATTATATAATATTTTATTATTTATTAAATAAAGTTAATATATTTATATAATATTTTATTATTTATTAAATAAATTTATGATATTTATTTAATATTTTTCAAAAATATTTAACCATAAGAATATATTTATTTTATTTAAAAACTAATTTAAACCTTTTAAAATTTTTAAATTATATAACTTTTCCAAAATATCATTAATACCTATTAACCATTTCCATAAAAAAACATTTTTAAATTATGTCAAGGTGGATCGAAAAGTTTTAGAAAAAATTAGTTATCATAATTACCTAAATAGTAACTATATAATTCTATAAAAAAACCTTTTTAAATTATGTCAAGGTGGATGGAAAAGTTTTAGAAAAGTTTAGCAATCGTAATTACCGAATCATAATTATCTAACTAATAAATAATTATCTAGTCATAATTATCTAAATAATAACTATTATATAGTTATTGGTAAAAATAAATAAAAGCATAATATTTTTAAATTATTTCCATGTAGATCTAAAATTTTTAGAAAAGTTTAATAATCATAACTATTTAAATGGTAATTATATATGATTTTTGATATAAAATTTTAAAAAATGTTATTGTTAAATTTATTGGCAAAATGACATTGTTATAAATATCTATGGAAAAGAAAAGTATTCATATTGCGTTATTGTTAAAAAAAACAAAAAGATATTAAGATATTAATATTCATTGAATTCTAAGTAACAAAAATTATTTTTGTCCAAATTTCCCCACACAAGTGTGGTTTTTTTTAGTTTTATGTAATGACTCCACCTTGTAATATTTACATAAATTACGTGCCACATAAAAAAAATTACCACAGCTATAACATCTTCTACAGTAATACATTTCTAAGTAATTACGTAGCTCAAGGTTATGTTATAGCACTAGTGTCATTATTGTCCGTCTTTAAATCTGAGGGTTTGGTTTCATGTCTGGAGGTCCACGCAGCTTGCAGCTGGATTCCATACTACGGTTTAGGTAGCTACCGTCACGTGGCATGCCATGGCCACTGCAATGGTTATTAACTCTTCGGCTCCGTTCTGTACGTGGCCTGGGCAAGCTGTCCGGTCTTATCTGCCACTTGGAATTCCCCCCCCAAATCGACGGTGCACCATACCTTCCGTGATCTGACGGTGAAGATCTTTTCAGGTTTGCCTCTTCTTTGGAGTGCAAAGAAGTTGACCTCATTTGCTAGGCAGCTCTCCTGTGGAGCTTTCTCTAGTTCGGCTCTTCCTTCCACAGTTTCATTCTACATGGGTGTATAGAGCTTCGTTGTTGTCACCGGTATTGTTGCAGTCTCAGGATCTAGCAGCGATCAAGACTTTAGGTAAACTATGTATTGTCTAATGCTACCTATTTACATTACTTAACAAATAAAGCTATGATTGATCATATTTTCTTTTGGATTTCATGCTTCCCACACGATGTTCGGAGACAGCTTATTCCTGGTTATTTTAGTAGGTGAGGAGCTCCTTCAGAGGTGGCTTCGACAACTCCTGGGTAAGACTTACTACAGGTTGGAACGCTTCTTGATTGGGGTTTTGATCTGGGATAATCAATGGGTCTGGCTCTCTCATGTTAATGTCTTATTGTTAATATTACATACTCGTTGAATGTACAGGGTTTAGGGGTTTTCACCCTTTTCGACCGGAGAACGTCCTCAGGTTTTCTTATTGTCTTTCTTTGTAAGTGTCGGAATTCTAGTGGCTTTGCACCCACGACGGTGCTGTCACTCCGGACTGGCTAGTTCTTTTGATTAAATTGTTTTACTGTGTAAGGGTTTATCGGCTGGAAGCCCATATGTATAATCTCTGGTTGTAATGCAACTTTCTGAAGCGACTGTAATAGTACACGCTTGTTTGAACTTTTCCATGCTTTATATAATATATATCTATGTGGGTTTTCATATTTACCTCGCATGAGTTCTATTCTTATATCTTTCCGATCAATAAGGTTTGTGTAGAAGGGTTATGGTTCTCGTTTCTTTTAGATGCGACCTCGAGCCATTATGCACCGATACATTGCAGTTATAATTTTTCTTGACTTTAAATGCCATGTAAAAGAATTCTGGAAAAATCCCCTTTGGGCTTTTCTTCATTCCACATAATTTTGCGTAGGTTTCGTACCTAAGTGAGTCATACTAAGTTTGGGTTTAAATTTTTCTTAAAAGTTTCTCTCCAAACACTGTTCTGTCTGTGGAATTTCTCTCGACTGTTGAATTTCTAAAAATTTACGCAGAGGGTTTTTACTCCTTGTACATTCCAGTTCAACAAGTGAGGCTTCTTTTTACAATTGTCCTCACGAGTCATTTGGGTCCATTCAATTATTCAAATGACTGAAAGCCTGAGTGAGTCTGAGTATTTTTTTTTCAAGTTCTTCTTATTTGTTTATACTTACATGCAAAACAACTATTCTATGATAGCTCCTATAGTTCAAGTTTGAAGAGCGATTCTCGGCCTTCTATATTATTTAATCTTGTCTGTATATTCTCAGAAAGAATGAATTTGTACAGTTTTACCCATGTCGCCCGATACGTGTTCACCCCTTATGGTTCTGTTTAATTCTGACTATTTTGTTTGTTTTTAAAGAATGGAACAATACTATGTGGATTTTTTCCTTGCTTATTCCTGCACTTGACAGAACTGCGTCAATAATCTTTACAGTCTTCGAATTTCGCAAATTGTCATTACTGAGTCTTTTTGTACCATTAATAAGAATTATATACACAGTGGGGAGGTATCGAGGACGTAAAAATAAATAGTTGAACAAACTATAATTCTATCTGCAGTATGTAAATTTCGTTCTGACAGTTACAATTTCAACAATTATAATTTCCTTTCCATTTATGAAAATTTCAACTCTGTAATTAGATATGGATCTGGTTCATCAATAAATGTATATAGCTGCATCTACTATTGAAAAAAAGAACCTTCTACTTGCAAAATCACTTCTAACACAGTTGTCCTAACAACAATTTACCAGAAGGTACCTCATACCTTGATGCTTTTAATTAAGCATCTTCACAAGGAGAGGTCACCATCGGATGTAGCTAGTCACACCACCCGACCATGAGATTGTCTTTCGAGACCAAATCTTCCGCCTAGCTTACTCATAAGACATACAGTCTTTTGTAGGTTGCTCCCGCTTTGCACTCTTGCTATCTGATCATCACCAGACATAGCAAGCTTTCCCCCTTCTCACTGCCTATCCCTTTAGCACAGTTTTTCCTCCCCTCACTTCCTTTTCTTGGAATCCCTCCATGGTTAGGGGAGGTAGTTAGGGTCCAGCAACTGTTTCTTTTAACTTCCCTCCTCAGAAGTTACATGATCTCCTCTTCACTAGGAATCATTTCTCATTCTTTTTTTTCAATAAAATAAAAATATTAATTAATTCAAACAGATAATAACCACAATCCTTCAGTTTGTTTTCACTATGGTAAATGAAATATTTATAGCATTCTGGGGATATTACATCTTCCCCCCCTGAAATCAAACATCGTCCTGATGTTTTCCAGCTGCAAACAATCCGGGATAAACTTCTCTCATGAGTTGTTCGTCATCCCACGTGGCGTCATCTGGACCAAAGTGCTGCCATTGCACTTTAACCTGGGTGATGACTCATTTTCGCAGTGTTACTTCTCTCCAATCGAGTATATTCAGCGGCTCAACCAAAATTTCTCCTTCCGGTTCGACTTGAAACATACAATAATTTAAGTCAATTTTCCCTTACTCAACAAATCCGATTGGCCTAACTAGGATTCTTTCTTACCTGGATATCTTGCCAACTGATTACATGCTTAGGATCATAAACGTATTTTTTAAGCACCGACACATGGAAAGCGTTGTGGACTGGGATATGACTTGGCAGAGCAAGCTGGTATGCCATCGGGCCAACTCTTGCCAAAATCTGAAATGGTCTACAGAATTGGGGTGCCAACTTGGCGCTCCGACTCCACTGTAACGTGCTCTTTTTTGCAAGAATTCTCACATACACATGATCACCGACTTGATATTCCTTAAACTTACTTTTCTAGTCAACAAAGTTCTTTTGCCTATCTTGAGCTACCTTTAGATTGGACCGTACCTTCTCAATCATTTCCTCCACTTCTTTAAGTATTTCGGGACCTAACATCAATTTGTCTTTCGGTCCACCCCAACTTGACGGCGTGTGACACTTCCGCCCATACAATACTTCAAATGGGCTCATTTGCAATGATGTATGATAGCCATTATTGTACACGAACTCGACCAAGTGAAAATAATATTCCCACTTTGTTGGTTGTTGCATTACATATGCTCTTAACATGTCTTCCACCACCTGGTTCACTCGTTCTATTTTCTGTCAGTCTGAGGGTGATAAGCTGTACTGAAATTCAGTTGAGTTCCCAATTCTCCAAACAATATTTTCCAAAAGAGTGATGTAAATTTTACATCATGGTCTGAAATTATTGTTTTTGGTAACCCATGCAACCTAAATATATTCTGCATAAAAATATGGGCGATCTGCACAGCTCTGTAAGTAGATTGAACAAGTATAAAATGTGCTGATTTACATAAATTGTCCACCACCACCATGATGGAGTCGTTATTTTTCTTTGACTTGGGCAAACCCATTATGAAGTCCATAGAGATGGTTTCCCACTTCCATTCTGGAATGGGTAATGGTTGTAATAACCCCGCAGGGTGTTGGTGTTTTGCTTTAATTTTTTGGCACTCCAAACAACATGCCAAGTATTCAGCCACATCTTTCTTCATGCCAAGCCATAAATATTCTTTTCGGAGTGCAGTGATGATTTTCTGATATCCTGGGTATCCAACATAATGAATTTTATGAAATTCGTCCAAAATCAAGTTTTTAATGCTGTTTTGATTGGGCACATATAGCATTTTCTTATAATATAGCATTTCAGCAGCATCCATAGCATAACCTTGTTGATTTTCCTTGCTGGTTGAGTGTTGAACTTGCTGTCCAATTTGTTGATATGCTACATCTTGTTCTGCTGCCTTCCTAATCATTTCTTTGAAGGTACTTTTTCCTTCGCTACAAGAAATCTCATAGAGACATTGTAATTTTCGACTTAAAGCGTCTTCCACCTGGTTCTCTTTCCCTTTTAAACGCTTGATCTCAAAATCAAAGCCACTTAAGAAATCTACCCACTGTGGTTTGCCTAGCATTTAAGGTGGGTTGGCTAAAGTAATTAGCTAGACTGCGGTGGTCTGTCAATAATAAAAAATTTCTTCCCATAAGATAATGTTGCTATATTTTTAAAACATGAATGATGACTGCCAACTCTAGATCATAAGCAAAATATTTCTGCTCATGCTCTTTTATTTTTCTTGAATCGTAAGCAATTACTTTCTCTCATTGCATTAACACGCCTCCTACCCCTTCCTTACTTGCGTCCGTGCGCACCACATAATCTTTACTAGGATCGGCTATGCTTAGAATGGGTGCAGTGGTGTGCAGATGCTTAAGTTCCTCAAAACTTTTTTGTCATTCTGGGGTCCATCTAAAGGTTCTTCCCTTTTTATGTAAGGAAGTCATAATACAAGCTACTCTCGAAAATCATTCTACAAACTTTCTATAATAACCTGCTAGTCCGATGAAGGATTTGATGTTTTCCACATCCTTTGGTACCAGCCATTCCATTATGGTCCTTATCTTTTCGGGATCCACCGCGATCCCTTCTTTAGTGATTATATGTCCCAAATATTGTATTTGTTCCTTAAAGAAATCACACTTGCTGAACTTGGCGTATAATTGGTGTTCTTGGAGGGTTTGCAGTACCAATCTGAGGTGCTCCTTATGCTCCTCCATAGTTCAGGAATATATCAGTATATCATCAATAAAAATCAGCACAAACTTATCCAAATACTGATGAAATATGTTGTTCATTAAACACATAAAGGTTGTGGGGGCATTGGTTAACCCAAAGGGTAACACCACAAACTCATAATGACCATATCGTGTTCTAAAAGCAGTTTTAGCTATGTCTTCTTCTTTAATCCTGATTTGGTGATACCTTGATCACAAATCAATCTTTGAGAATACCGTTGCTCCTTTTACTTGATTTAAAAGTTCATCAATACGGGGTAGAGGATACTTATTTTTTATTGTCAATTTATTCAATTGACGATAATCCATATACATGTGAAGGGTCCCGTCTTTCTTCTTAACGAACAACACCGAGGCTCCCCAGGGTGACACACTGTGGTGAATGTAGTTTTTGTCTAACAGCTCTTGTAATTGCATTTTTAACTCTGTCAATTATGTGTGCTCATTCTGTAGGGAGCTCGGGATACCAGGGCTGCCCCCGGCACCAATTCAATGGTAAAATCTATGTCTCTCTTGGGGTGGCAATCCAGGAATCTCTTCCAGAAACACATCAGCAAATTCTTGTATCATAGGAATGTTTTCCAATGTGGCTGTTTTATTTTTTGAGTTGGCATAACCCACTTGGATGGCATAAATCTGACATCCTTTCCTAATGCATTTTGCCAACTGAGAGGTGGTTATTGGCCGAATCTCCACTGGCCACTTAACTCCTTGCATCTCTTGCTTTGCTCCAAGCTCATCTTTGTAACAGATAGTCTTTGTTTTATAGTTTATAATGGACCAGTGATTTTCTAACCAATCCATACCAATCAATACATCATACGAACCAAGGGGAAGCACGTTTAAATCTACCATCACTGGCTATCTTGCTATCTTTAAAGGGCAGTTATTGACCTTAGAAAGCACTCATCTCTTTAAAGTGTGTTACAGCAAGGTCGAAGATCTACCTTCAAACTCCACCATGGTCAGCTGGTACTCCACCTGACGATCTTCCAGGGCAGCATTAATCCTTGGTAAACTACGTCCTACATCGCCAACTGTAGATGCTTCATAGATCTGGGAAACATGTTCAGTTCCCTTTCGTTGAGGACAGCTTCTAACATAATAAGGCACACCACAGCCCCAACATTGCACTGGAGGCCTTGTTGTCCCTTCATTGTCTATTTTTCCAGGTTGTTCGCTGATTCTAGACTCATTGGTTGGCTTTAATCTGAGCAGATTCTTCTGTATATTTCTGTTGTTTTTCCCTTTGGCAAATCCTTTGTTACCACCACCTCAATTTCCTTTAGTATTTCCAACCAATTTGTTGCTTCTCTTATCAACACACCTTTTACCTAGGAATTTCTCCCTTCTGTTTACTTTGCTGGTAACAAATCTTGGCTTTACGTATTACCTCATCCATTGTCTTTGGGTTATCAAACTCAATTCTTTCCCTCATGGTCAAAGGTAAACTACTGATGAACCTCTGTACTTTAGCTTTTTCCTCTCGAATATAAGGCACATAATGGAGCAATGAATTAAAACGGGTGATAAAATCATCCGTTGTTTACTATCCCAATCGTAGGTGATGGAATTCTCTTGCTTTTTCATCATAAAAACGTTCAGTCAGGTATCTTTCCTTAAAGTATTTTTGAAAATTTTCCCAAGTTATATTTTGTTCACTTACTCCTCTTACAATCTTAACTTCTTCCCACCATAAGGTGGCTTTCCCCTATAATTGGAAAATGGCCAACCATGCCTTGAGGTTGTGATCGTATTCATATAGCTAGAAGTATTTGTTCATATTAATCAAACAAGCCTCAACTACTTCCTCCAATTCTCCATCAAAGTGTGGCGGTTTTATCTTATGAAACTCCCCTTGCAACTCTATCTGTTGCCTTTTTTATGTCTGTTGCTCAGAAGCATTATCAGATCGTTCTTCTTGTTCTTCCTCCCTTCCTTCTGACTCTTCTGGTTCTGTGTGGTGATTCTTCTCCTCTGACACCCTTTGCTACTCAACACTAGGATTTAGCGGTTCCTGATTCTGCTTGTTAGATAGGCTCTTTATAATCCTTTCTCATTCCATGGTTAACCTTGCATTATCCTCCCGCAATCGGGCCATTTCATTCTTCAACTCCTGTATTGTCTCTAATATTGCAAGATTTGTATTGCGAGCCTCCTCTCTAAGCTGTACACATAATTCTGGGTTATTTTCAGGGCCTGTTGCAGGTCCTTGACCCACCACAAACCTATGTGAAACACTGTCTGCTCTTCTCATATTGGCTGTCTTCTGTTTTCTTGTACTTAACATAAGAAAAGTAACAGAAGAAGGGTTAACGCATTAACAATTTTCTTTAAATAAACAATAGAAATGAAAATAAAAATAAAATGAATACACTTTATCTGTTTATTTCCCAGAGGCCACAGTTTTTGAAACTTGGCTCTCATACCAATTGTAATGACTCCACCTTATAATTTTTACATAAATTACATGCCACATAGAAATAAATTACCACAGCAATAATACCTGCTACAGTAATACATTTCCTAGTAATTACGCATCTCAAGGTTATGCTATAGCACTAGTGTCATTATTGTCCATCTTTAATTCTGAGGGTTTGGTTTCATGTCTGGAGGTCCACATGGCTTGCAGCTAGACTCCATACTATGCTTTAGGCAACTGCCGTCATGTGGCTTGCCATGGCCACTGTAATGGTTATTAACTCTTCGGCTCCATTCTATATGTGGCCAGGGTAGGCTATCCGGTTTTATTTGCCACTTGGAATTCCTCGCCCAAATCGACGGTGCACCATACCTTCCGTGATCCGATGGTGAAGATCTTCTCGGGTTTACCTCTTCTTTGGAGTGCAAAGAATATGACCTCATTTTCTGGGCAACTCTCTTGCAGAGCTTGCTCTGGTTCGGCTCTTTCTTCCGCAGTTTGTTTCTACATGGGTGTATAGAGCTTCATTTTTGTCACCAGTATTGCTTCAGTCTCTGGCAGCGATCAAGACTTTACAGGTAAACGGTGTATTGTCTAATGTTACCTATTTACATTACTTAACAAATAAAGTTGTGATTGATCGTATTTTCTTTTGGATTTCATGCTTCCCACAGGATGTTGGGGGACAACATATTCCTAGTTATTTCAGTAGGTGAGGAGCTCCTTCAGGCATGGCTTCAACAACTCCAAGGTAGGACTTACTACAGGTTGGAATGCTTCTGGACTGGGGTTTTGATCTGGGACAGTCAACGGGTCTAGCTCTCTCATGTTAATGTCTTATTGTTAATACTACATACTCATAGAATGTACAGGGTTTACAGGTTTTCACCCTTTTCGACCCGAGAACATCCTCAGGTTTTCTTATTGTCTTTCTCTGTAAGTGTTTGAATTCTAGTGGCTTCGTACCCACGGCGGTGCTATCACTTCGGACTGGCTAGTTCTTTTTATTAAATTGTTTTACTGTGTAAGGGTTTATTGGTTGGATGCCCGTATGCATAATCTGCGGTTGTAATGCAACTTTCTAAAGTGACTGTAACAGTACACGCTTGTTTGAACTTTTCCATGCTTTATACACTATATATCTGTGTGGGTTTTCATATTTACCTCGCATGAGTTCTATTCTTGTGTCTTTATGATCAATAAGGTTTGTGCAGAAGGGTTATGGTTCTCATTTCTTTTAGATGCGGCCTCGAGCCATTATGCACCGATACATTGCAGTTATAATTTTTCTTGCCTTTATATGCCATGTAAAAGAATTCTGGAAAAATCCCCTTTGGGATTTTCTTCATTCCACGTAATTCCGTGTAGGTTTCGTACCTAAGTTGCTTGAGTCATACTGATTTTGGGTTTTAATTTTTCTTAAAAGTTTGTCTCCAAACACCGTTGTGTCTGTGGAATTGCTCTCAACTGTTGAATTTATGAAATTTTACGCATAGGGTTTTTACTCCTTGTACATTCTAGTTCAACAAGTGAGGCTTCCTTATACAGTTGTCCTCAGGAATCATTTGGGTCCATTCAGGAATTCAAATGACTGAAAGCCTAAGCAAGTTTGAGCTTCTTTTCTTTTAAGTTTCTTCTTATTTGTTTATATTTACATGCAAAACAACTATTCCATGATAGCTCCTATAGTTCAAGTTTGAAGAGCGATTCTCGGCCTTCTATATTATTTAATCTTGTCTGTATATTCTTAGAAAGAATGAATTTGTACAGTTTTACCCATGTCGCATGATATGTGTTCACCCCTTCCGGTTCTGTTTAATTCTAAGTGTTTTGTTTGTTTTTAAAGAATGGAACAGTACTATGTGTTTTTTTCCTTATTCCTGCACTTGACAGAACTGCATCAATAATCTTTATAGTCTACCAATTTCACAAATTGTCACTACTGAGTCTTTTTTTACCTTTAATAAGAATTATATACACAGTGGGGAGGTATCAAGGACGTAAAAATAAATAGCTAAACATACTATAATTCTATCCACAATATGTAAATTTCGTTCTAATAGTTACAATTTCAACAGTAATAATTTCCTTTCCATTTATGAAACTTTCAACTTTGTAATTAGATATGGATCTTGTTCATCTATAAATGTATATAGCTACATCTACTATTAAAAAAAGAACCTTTTGCTTGCAAAATCACTTCTAACACAGTTGTCCTAACAATAATTTACCAGAAGGTACTTCATACCTGGGTGCTTTTAATTAAGTATCTCCATAAGGAGAGGTCACCACCAGATGTAGCTAGTCACACCACCCGACCATGAGATTATCTTTCGAGACCAAATCTTCCCCCTAGCTTGCTCATAAGATGTACAATCTTTTGCAGGTTGCTCGCGCTCTGCGCTCTTGCTATCTGATCATCACTAGACATAGCAAGCTTTCCCCTTCTCACTGCCTGTCCCTCCAACGCAATTTTTCCTCCCCTCACTTCCTTTTCCTGGAAGCCCTCCATGGTTAGGGGAGGTAGTTAGGGTTCCAGCAACTGTTTCTTTTAACTTCCCTCCTCAAAAGTTACATGATCTCCTCTTCACTAGGAAATCATTTCTCATTCATTTTTTTCAATAAAATAAAAATATTAATTAATTCAAACAGATAATAACCACAATCCTTCAGTTTGTTTTCACTATGGTAAATAAAATATTTACAACATTCTAGGGATATTACATCCTCCCCCCCTGAAATCAAACATCATCTCGATGTTTTCCAACTGCAAACAGTCCGGGATAAACTTCTCTCATGAGTTGTTCGTCCTCCCAGGTGGCCTCATCTGGCCCAAAGTGCTGCCATTGCACTTTAACCTGGGTGATGACTCATTTCCGCAGCATTTCTTCTCTTCGATCTAGTATATTCAGCAGCTCAACCAAAATTTCTCCTTCTGACTTGACCTGGAACATACAATAATTTACGTCAATTGTCCCTTAGTCAACAAATCCAGCTAGACTAACTGGGATTCTTTCTTACTTGGATATTCTGCCAACTGATTACATGCTTAGGATCATAAACGTATTTTTTAAGCACCGACACATGGAAAACGTTGTGGACCGGGATATTACTTGGTCGAGCAAGCTGGTATGCCACCGAACCAACTCTTGCCAAAATCTGAAATGGTCCATAGAATCGGGGTGCCAGCTTAGTGCTCCCACTCCACTGTAATGTGCTCTTTTTTGCTCGAATTCTCACATACACATGATCACCGACTTGATATTCCTTAAACTTCCTTTTCCAGTCAGCAAAGTTATTTTGCCTATCCTGAGCTGCCTTTAGATTGGACCGTACCTTCTTAACCATTTCCTCCATTTCCTTAAGCATTTCAGGACCTAACATCAATCTGTCTTCCAGTCCACCCCAGCTTGAGGGCGTGCGACACTTCCACCCGTACAATACTTCAAATGGGCTCATTTGCAATGATGTATGATAGCCATTATTGTACGCGAACTTGACCAAGTGCAGATAATCTTCCCACTTGGTTGGTTGTTACATTACATATGCTCTTAACATGTCTTCCACCACCTGGTTCACCCATTCTGTTTTTCCGTCAGTCTGAGAGTGATAAGCTATACTAAAATTCAGCTGAGTTCCTAATTCTCCAAACAATGTTTTCCAAAATACTGATGTAAATTTTACATCACGGTCTGAAATTATTGTTTTTGGTAACCCATGCAACCTAAATATATTCTGCATAAAAATATGGGCGATCTGCACAGCTCTGTAAGTAGATTGCACAGGTATAAAATGTGCTAATTTACTTAACTTGTCCACCACCACCATGGTGGAGTCGTTATTTTTCTTTGACTTGGGCGAACTCGTTATGAAGTCCATAGAGATGGTTTCCCACTTCCATTCTAGAATAGGTAATGGTTGTAATAACCCCGTAGGGCGTTGATGTTCTGCCTTAATTTGTTGGCACTCCAGACAACATGCCAAGTATTCAACCACATCTTTCTTCATACTGAGCCAATAATATTCTTTTCGGAGTGCAGTGATCATTTTCTGATATATTGAGTGTCCAGCATAGTGAATTTTATGAAATTCATCCAAAATCAAGTTTTTAATGTTGTTTTGATTGGGCACATACATCATTTTCTTATAATACAACATTCCAACAGCGTCCACAGCATAACCTTGCTGATTTTCCTTACTGGTTGAGTGCTGAACTTGCTGTCCAATTTGCTGATATGCTGCATCTTGTTCCGTTGCCTTCCTAATCATTTCTTCGAAGGTACTTTTTCCTTCGCTACAAGAAATCTCATAAAGACATTGTAATTTTTGACTTAAAGCGTCTGCCACCTGGTTCTCTTTCCCTTTTAAATGCTTGATCTCAAAATCAAAGCCACTTAAGAAATCTACCCACCGTGCTTACCTAGCATTTAAGGTGGGCTGACTAAAGTAATTAGTCAAACTATGGTGGTCTGTCAATAATAAAAAATTTCTTCCCATAAGATAATGTCGCCACATTTTTAAAGCATGAATGACCGTTGCCAACTCCAGATCATAAGCGGAATATTTCAACTCATGCTCTTTTAATTTTCTTGACTCGTAAGCAATTACCTTCCCTTCTTGCATTAACACACCTCCTACCCCTTCCTTACTTGCGTCCGTGCACACCACATAATCTTTACTAGGATCGGCTATGCTTAGAATGGGTGCAGTGGTGAGAACATGCTTAAGTTGCTCAAAACTTTTTTGGCACTCTGGGGTCCATCTAAAGGTTGTTCCCTTTTTCTGTTAGGAAGTGATAGGATAAGCTACTCTCGAAAATCCTTCTACAAACCGTCTGTAATAACCTGCTAGTCGCATGAAGGATCTGATGTCTGCCACATCCTTTGGTACCAACCATTCCATTATGGTCCTTATCCTTTCGGAATCCACCGCGATCCCTTCTTTAGTGATTATATGTCCCAAATATTATATTTGTTGCTTAAAGAAATCACACTTGCTGAACTTGGCGTATAATTGGTGTTCTCGGAGGGTTTGCAGTACCAATCTGAGGTGCTCCTTATGCTCTTCCATAGTTCAGGAATATATCAGTTTATCATCAATACAAATCAGCACAAAATTATCCAAATACTGATGAAATATGTTTTTCATTAAACACATAAAGGTTGCGGGGGCATTGGATAACCCAAAGGGTAACACCACAAACTCATAATGACCATATCATGTTGTAAAAGTAGTTTTAGCTATGTCTTCTTCTTTAATCCTCATTTGGTGATACCCTGATCGCAAATCAATATTTGAGAATACCGTTGCTCCTTTTACTTGATCAAAAAGTTCATCAATACGGGGTAGAGGATACTTATTTTTTATTGTCAATTTATTCAATTAACGACAATCCATACACATGCGAAGGGTCTCGTCTTTCTTCTTAACAAGCAACACTAGGGCTCCCCAGAGTGACACACTGGGATGAATGTAGTTTTTGTCTAATAGCTTGTATAATTACATTTTTAACTCTATCAATTCTGGCGTGCTCATTCTGTAGGGTGCTCGAGATATCGGGGCTGTCCCTGGCACCAATTCAATCGTAAAATCTATGTCTCTCTTGGGTCGCAGTCCGGGAATCTCTTCCAGAAACACATCAGCAAATTCTTATATCATAAGAATGTTTTCCAATGTGGCTGTTTTATTTTTCGAGTTGGCATAAGCCACTTGGATGGCATAAATCTGACATCATTTCCTAATGCATTTTGCCAACTGAGAGGCAGTTATTGGCCGAATCTGCACTAGCCGATTAACTCCTTGCATCTCTTTCTCTGCTCCAGGCTCATCTTTGTAATAGATAGTCTTTTTTTTACAGTTTATAATGGACCAATGTTTTTCTAACCAATCCATATCAATCAATACATCATATGAACCAAGGGGAAGAATGTTTAAATCTGCCATCACTGGCTATCCTGCTATCTTTAAAGGGCAGTTATTGACCTTAGCAAGCACTCGTCTCTTTGCCCCTGTTGCCAGCTATACTAGCCAAGGGTCTTTAAATTTAACAGGTTGCAATTTACAATGCTCCACAACCTTAGGACTAATATAACTTAACGTAGCTCCAAGATAAATTAAAACAGTTACAGCAAGGTCTAAGATATTACCTTCAAACTCCACCATGGCTAGTTGTTACTACGCTTGATGATCTTCCAGGGCAGAATTAATCCTTCGTAAACTACGTCCTACATCGCCAACTATAGATGCTTCGTAGATCTAGGAAACCTATTTGGTTCCCTTTCGTTGAGGACAGTTTTTAATGTAATGAGGCCCACCATAGCCCCAACATTGCATTGAAGGCCTTGCTGTCCCTTAATTGTCTATTTTTCAGGTTGTTCGCTGATTCTGGACTCATTGGTTGGCTTTAATCTGAGCGGACTCTTCTGTATATTTTTGCTGTTTTTCCCTTTGGTAAATCCTTTGTTAACACCACCTCGATTTCCTTTATTATTTCCAACCAACTTGTCGCTTCTCTTATCAACCTACCTTTTACCCACGATTTCTCCTTTCTGTTTACTTTGTTGGTAACAAATCTTGGCTTTACATATTACCTCATCCATCATCTTTGGGTTATCAAACTCAATTCTTTCCCTCATGGTGAAAGGTAAACTACTGACGAACCTCTGTACTTTAGCCTTTTCCTCTCGAATATAAGGCACATAACCGAGCAATGAAGTAAAACAGGTGATAAACTCATTCATTGTTTGTTTTCCCAATCACAGGTCATGGAATTCTCTTGCTTTCTCATCATAAAAATGTTCGGTCACGTATCTTTCCTTAAA
This sequence comes from Pinus tabuliformis, assembly GCA_031772625.1. Taxonomy (NCBI): domain Eukaryota; kingdom Viridiplantae; phylum Streptophyta; class Pinopsida; order Pinales; family Pinaceae; genus Pinus; species Pinus tabuliformis. The sequence continues at coordinate 895,984,276 of CM062807.1, read as the reverse complement.
GTATTTTTGAAAATTTTCCCAAGTTATATTTTGTTCACTTACTCCTCTTACAATCTTAACTTCTTCCCACCATAGGGTGGCTTTCCCCTGTAATTGGAAAATGGCCAACCGTGCCTTGAGGTTGTGATCATATTCATATAGCTGGAAGTATTTGTTCATATTAATCAACCAAGCCTCGGCTGCTTCCTCCAATTCTCCATCAAAGTGTGGTGGTTTTATCTTACAAAACTCCCCTTGCAACTCTATCCATTGCCTTTTTGATGTCTGTTGCTCAGAAGCATTATCAGATCGTTCTTCTCGTTCTTCCTCCCTTCCTTCTGACTCTTCTGGTTCTGTGTGGTGATTCTGCTCCTCCGACACCCTTTGCTGCTCAGCGTTGGGATTTAGCGGTTGTTGATAATGCTTGCCAGATAGGCTCTTTATAATCCTTTATTGTTCCATGGTTAACCTCGTTTTATCCTCCCACAGTTGGGCCATTTCATTTTTCAACTCCTATACTGTCTCTAATATTGCAAGATTCGTATTGCGAGCCTCCTCTCCAAGCTGTACCCATAATTTTGGGTTATTTTCAGGGCCTATTGTAGGTCCCTGAAACACCACAAACCTATGTGGAACACTATCTGATCTTCTCATATTGGCTGTCTTCTATTTTCCTATACTTAAAATAAGAAATGAAATCAATAGAAATGAAAATAAAAATAAAATCAATACACTTTAATTGTTTATTTCCCAGAGGCCACAATTTATGAAACTTGGCTCTGATACCAATTGTAATAACTCCACCTTATAATATTTACATAAACTACATTCCACATAATAAAAAATTACCACAGCTATAATATCTTCTACAGTAATACATTTCTTGGTAATTATGCAACTCAAGGTTACGCTATAGCACTAGTGTCATTATTGTCCATCTTTAAATCTGAGGGTTTGGTTTCATGTCTGGAGGTCCACTCGGTTCGCAGCTGGACTCCATACTACACTTTAGGTAGCTACCATCACGTGGCATGCCATGGCCACTGCAATGGTTATTAACTCTTCGGCTCTGTTCTGTACATGGCCTGGGCAGGCTATTCGGTCTTATTTGTCATTTGGAATTCCCCGTCCAAATCGACGGTGCACCATACCTTCTGCGATTCGGTGGTGAAGATCTTCTCACGTTTACCTCTTCTTTGTAGTGCAAAGAATTTGACCTCATTTGCTAGGCAGCTCCCCTGCGGAGCTTGCTCTAGTTCGGCTCTTCCTTCCGCAGTTCCATTCTACATGGGTGTATAGAGATTTGTTGTTGTCACTGGTATTGCTTCAGTCTCAGGATCTGGCAACGATCAAGACTTTACAGGTAAACTGTGTATTGTCTAATGTTACCTATTTACATTACTTAACAAATAAAGGTGTGATTGATTGTATTTTTTTTTGGATTTCATGCTTCCCACAAGATGTTCGGGGACAACTTATTCCTGGTTATTTCAGTAGGTGAGGAGCTCCTTTAGAGGCGGCTTCGACAACTCCCGGGTAAGACTTACTACAGGTTGGAACACTTCCTGATTGGGGTTTTGATTTGGGACAGTCAATAGGTCTGGCTCTCTCATGTTAATGTCTTATTGTTAATATTACATAATCGTTGAATGTACAGGGTTTAGGGGTTTTCACCCTTTTCGACCCGAGAATGTCCTCAGGTTTTCTTATTGTCTTTCTTTATAAGTGTCGGAATTCTAGTGGCTTCACACCCACAACGGTGCTATCACTCCAGACTAGGTAGTTCTTTGGATTAAATTGTTTTACTATGTAAGGGTTTATCGATTGGAAACCCATATGTATAATCTCCGGTTGTAATTCAACTTTCTGAAGCGACTATAATAGTACACACTTGTTTGAACTTTTACATGCTTTATACAATATATATCTATGTGGGTTTTCATATTTACCTCGCATGAGTTCTATTCTTATGTCTTTTTGATCAATAAGGTTTGTGCAGAAGGGTTATGGTTCTCATTTCTTTTAGATGTGGCCTCGAGCCATTATGCACTGATATATTGCAGTTATAATTTTTCTTGCCTTTAAATGCCATGTAAAAGAATTCTAGAAAAATCCCCTTTGGGCTTTTCTTCATTCCACATAATTCCGCGTAGGTTTCGTACCTAAGTTGCTTGAGTCATACTGAGTTTGTGTTTAAATTTTTCTTAAAAGTTTCTCTCTAAACACCGTTCTGTCTGTCGAATTGCTCTCGACTGTTTAATTTCTGAACATTTATGTAGAGGGTTTTTACTCCTTGTACATTCCAGTTCAACAAGTGAGGCTTCTTTTTATAGTTGTCCTCAGGAGTCATTTGGGTCCATTCAGGAATTCAAATGATTGAAAGCCTGAGCGAGTCCGAGTTTTTTTTTAAGTTCTTCTTATTTGTTTATACTTACATGCAAAACAATTATTCTATGATAGCTCCTATAATTAAAGTTTGAAGAGCGATTCTCGGCCTTGTATATTATTTAATATTGTCTATATATTCTCAGAAAGAATGAATTTGTACAGTTTTACCCATGTGGCCCGATACGTGTTCACCCCTTACAGTTCTATTTAAGTCTGAGTATTTTGTTTGTTTTTAAAGAATGGAATAGTACTATGTGATTTTTTTCCTTGCTTATTCCTGCACTTGACAGAACTGCATCAATAATCTTTACAGTCTTCCAATTTCACAAATTGTCAGTACTGTGTCTTTTTTTACCTTTAATAAGAATTATATACACAGTGGGGAGGTATCGAGGACGTAAAAATAAATAACTGAACATACTATAATTCTATCCAAAGTATGTAAATTTCGTTTTGACAGTTACAATTTCAACAATTATAATTTCCTTTCCATTTATGAATATTTCAACTCTGTAATTAGATATGGATCTGGTTCATCTATAAATGTATATAGCTGCATCTACTATTAAAAAAAACAACCTTTTGCTTGCAAAATCACTTCTAACACAGTTTTCCTAACAACAATTTACCAGAAAGCTTCTAACACAGTTTTCCTAACAACAATTTACCAGAAAGTAGCTCATAACTGGGTGCTTTTAATTAAGTATCTCCACAAGGAGAGGTCACCACCAGATGTAGCTAGTCACACCACCCAACCATGAGATTGTCTTTCGAGACCAAATCTTCCCCCTAGCTTACTCATAAGACATACAGTCTTTTGCAGGTTGCTCGCGCTCTGTGCTCTTGCTATCTAATCATCACCAGACATAGCAAGCTTTCCCCCTTTTCACTGCCTGTCCCTCTAGTGCAGTTTTTCCTCCCCTCACTTCCTTTTCGTAGAAGCCCTCCATGGTTAGGGGAGATAGTTAGGGTTCCAGCAACTGTTTCTTTTAACTTCCCTCCTCAGAAATTACATGATCTCCTCTTCACTAGGAAATCATTTCTCATTCATTTTTTTTCAATAAAATAAAAATATTAATTAATTCAAACAGATAATAACCACAATCTTTCAGTTTGTTTTCACTATGGTAAATAAAATATTTACAGCATTCTAGGGATATTACATTTTAGCTCATATCTCCACTCATTTATTAGAGCCTAGTTTTAATAATAAGGCTACATCGTAATTAATATTTATGTGAAATTTTTTAGTTTTAGCTGATATGTCCACTCATTTATTAGAGTCTAGTTTTAATAATAAGACTACATTGTAATTAATATTTATGTAAAAAAATATTATAGAAAATACCTTTTATATTTAAATTCTTATGAAAAATTATTAACAATAATTATTTTGATCTCAGTATATATATATAATCAATTTTTAATATTAAAAAAATTATTGTTATCACAGTCTGATTTTAAGTAAAAATATATATATTGTGATATTTGTGTTTAAATATATATTGATTTCTCAAAACCTAATCCATATACATATATTGTTTCTTTCTAATAATTACTACCTTTGCTAATTTGTCAAAATCTAATTTAAAAAAAAAATATTTATTATGATTTGTATATCTATCTATATAAAATTTAAAGAAAAAATACTAATTATCATTCTCATTAAATTGTAAATCTATCATTATTCTCTACATACTTTTCTCTACATATCTATACTATTTTTCAATCCCATTACTAATTTTATTAATCTATCACAATCTAATTCATATACTTATATTTTTTCCTAATTTATACTATTTTTCAATCCCATTACTAATTTTATTAATCTATCACAATCTAATTCATATACTTATATTTTTTCCTAATTTAATTATACCTTTACTGACTTGTCAGAATCTGATTGAAAAAACATAATATTTATAGTAAAAAGATTGACCATCATATAGTTTTTGGCATTTTTTGGGAAAATTATTATGAAAACCTGACTAAAAAATATTAGGGCACATTACTATCACATTATTATTATGACATTACATTATTATTATTATAGTAAAGTATAATCATGTAAGTGACATAATTAATTTCTCTCTATTCAGGAGTTCGAGTTCTTTATTTCAGCTAGTGCCTTTTCCTAACATGGTAAATCGTTTACAATGTTGCTATTATTGATCAGAAAAAATTAGTTGACTTTATCAGGGAACAATTTAAAAAATAAATAAACAAAAAAATAAAACCTGTACATTGGATATTAGATTGGAGGTGAAATAATTGATTTTTGACCACATTCCCCGCATGAGCGTACCTATCTTCATTTCAGCTGCTACCTTCGCTGGCTGAAACATCTTTCATGCAGATGGCACGTATGATGCCACCCTATTTCTCGTTTTCAAATTAATTAGTGCGATAGAATTTTGACATCATAGAGAATTTCTGGCCGAAAAGGAATCGCAGCCGCTGCTCATTTGTCAATTTAGAGAATCTACTACAAACGAACGATGAGTATTTGTAGATGACGCCACGTTGCATGGCGTGGGGAACGTCGGTTGAATGCAACAATTTTGCGTAAAAGAATGGGCTACATGTACAGCAAAACAATTGGAACTCTTACCTACGCATAACTGGCAAATCTATAGGGTAGCCATAGAGAGCCGACAGATAGCGACAAAACCTAACCTTAATATATTATATTCCTGAATGTTTATAAAGTCATGTAAATGAGCTATAGTTTCCAAAGAGTGTGGTGGTGTCAGACCCTTTCGTCATGTTGCATAATTCAAGAAAGTATGGGCATTTACCTCATCTTTCCATCTGTACTCTAAGGGGTAGTTTGGTCATTACACCACCTCCTTCCTTCAGGTTATGGCATCGCCTCCACTTCTCCACTTTGTCTTTCGACGGTTATGTCCCCTTTGTCTCGGTCCTCGAGGAGGAACAAGAATGGCGACATCCTTCACCCCATGTTTCCCACTCCAAAACCTTTAATGCTCGTCGTCACGGGTTGCTAGTTGTTAAAGGAAATGTTAACAAGGAATACTTTCCCTTTAGAGTCCTTTGGGGAATCCAATCCTTAGCAAGGATTCCTTGCACAACAAGGTTCTCAATGGAGTCTCATAGCCAAGGCGTCCCTCTCGTTTTCTCTAACAACGGAACAAGTTTGTCACAACCTACCTCATGGCAATTGACGCATTCAAAAGGTTCTAATGTCAACACAATGGTCTAGTCCCTAAGGTCTTCAATTCCATTATGCTTCCACTACAACACTATGATATTACCATGATGATACTTCTCTGATATTGGTTGTGATTAGTACCATATATATGTCTTAGGTAGTTCAACAACTCAACTATATCATAAGCATACAATTCTTATGAGATCAATAATAAAATTTTAAATCAAATTAAACTACAATTCCAAAAGAAAATTCTTTGAATTGATCCCTATCTTTATGGCTAGTCTTTTCTTCCTTTGTCTTCATAGGTAATGATTCGAACATCATCTTTACCAAAAAGGTTCATCTTTACTAAACAAGCTCCATCTTTACCGAACAATCCCCCTCGTACTCACACCCCAATGAGTGTGGGGCATATTTCTTCTCCCATCATCTACTCACATTTTTGGGTCGAGACAACCCCCATTCTAGGCGGTCTACCTATCTAAACATTTTTTTTGTATGGCCCCCCATCAGCTACTTACCCTTTTGGGCTCAAGCAACCTGCATTCCAGGAAATTAACCTATTCAACGGCATCCTTGCATGTACCCCCATCAACTACTCATCGATCTGAGCCCAACCAACCCCCATTCCAGGAAGTCTACATATCCAAGTGTTTTCCTAAATGATGGGTTGTCATGCTCCACTGCACTACTCATGGAGTCTTATATTCAAGGTATTGATTATGACTTTCTCCCATGAAGTAAACAAAGTGCCATAGGGTTTTCATGTCTCCATAATAGTATTCTTCCTAACCTCCATGCCCCATCATTTCATTGGTGTCATATAATTTAATTTCTATGAGATAGACTCAAAATATTCAAATCAGAAATTTTAATTTCCCAACTTTGCTTCATTTATTAAATTGATCTCATGTGGTGTTAATCTATCAATGTGGCTTCTACCTCATACCCCATTCTAGCACTCTACTTGCAATCAACCAAACAATTGTTGATACTCATATACACATTCTTTCCATTGCAAATATTCACAACATCCTAAAATAATCTTAGAATTATTGCATATATAACAACTCTATTAATTTCCACTAAATTAAAATGAAATGATCATAACATCATATGGACGCATCAAATTCGTTGAAGATGTAACTAGTGTCAGTCTTCATAATTATGTCATCATTGTACTTGTAAAAGGAAAGAAGAAGAAAATATTTTTTTTTAACATATATATATATATATATATATATATATATATATCTATATATATATATATATATATATATATATATACATATATATAGAATGGGTTTCTTTCCCATGGTAGGTCAAGTACCCATTGTATGCTTAAGATTTGTTGAGTCATGTCAAAAGAGTCAAAGTCATGATGTAATATCCCTTGTGTGGCTCAAGAAACAAGAAAGGATAATGATTATTGTATAAAATTGAGTCTAGAAGCCACCAAGAGAGTAAGTCAGCCAACCCCTTCAGGTTGGCCTAGAAGAGGCCTAATATTCCCTCAAGAATGCTATATAAAGGAAAGATGTTCAACCTCATAAGTATAGTCATACACATCTTATCTTCTCTAATCCACACAAAAAAAGAAGGAGAGCAAAAGAGGAAGAGAGAAACATTGAGAAAGGAGAAGGTCAAAATTTTTGTTCTTGGGACTTCTACTACTCACACATGCAAGTTTGCTAGAGGAACTAGGGTTTCCTCATACACGATTTTGCAGAGATATGTTAGGGTTTGGATGGTTTATCTTTTGGGTGGATGTTCTTGGATCTAGGTCTTGGAAGTCTTCATTGAATTGGTTCTATAATGAATAATTTATGGGTTTTCCCCCTCTGGGGTTTTGCCGTGTGCTGGAGCTTATTTTTGGTGTCTTCTTATTTGCATTGTGATCTTCTTATTTTCATTTATCTTGATGATGAACAAATACAAACTATAATAATGATGCCCTAATCTAATATCATAAGGAAGTGTCAAGAATTAGGAGAAATAAAATTAATAATCACTCTAACTACTCTGTCATAGATTTCTCAACATGGTATCACAGCTAGGGATTTTAAGAGAAGATAGAGAAGAATATCAATTTGTCTCCAATTCACCTTAAGATAGGCATCTCTTAGAGGCCAAACTCATGTGTAAGAAGATTGAAATTCTAGGCATGATTATAAGCCCTTTATGTAGTATTAAGGTCACAAGAATACATAAGAAAAGCAAGGGAATTTGAAGCATACAAGCCTTATTCTAGGAGATTGAGGGGCTAATCTGATAACCCTCTCTAGGACAAGTACTTTTGGAAAAGAAATCAAAGTTTTGGGACAAAATTGTAGACCTATACTAAAAGAGAGAAGGCATACAAATTATATGTTTGAGGGACCGAAAGTCTAATCTAACTTTTCAAGGAAGGTCGAGCTCATTAAGTTGTAAATCAAATTGTTGGGCATAATATTCCTCTATCTAGAAGGATCCCAAAAAATTGAGTAACTTCAAATCTCTAGTATGTATCCCTAACTCAGTAATCTTATAGACCAAGAAAAGTATATTTTATTGCAAAAGGTTCAAGTCCCAATTTGTTAATGGTATTTTAAGTTTCATTAGAGGTTTGTTCTGAATTTTTGCAAGGCATCAATGCCTATTGGTTTGCATGTCCAATAATGCTAGATTTATGAGCATAAGACTTCATTGATAGCCTCTATCCAAGGTTTGAAATTTTTGTAAGGACTGTTTTGTGCATAAGAGGATTGAAATATACTCTTAAGCATATGTCTTGTCACATGTAAACTAAGTTTATTGAGAGTATTGTTGGCTTCATTGGAAAGCTAATCTAAGCATGAGTCCAAATTGAAAAACTATTGTTAAAGGAGCTGTAATTGAAGGAAGTGTGGTGAAGTAAAATTATGGGTGTGGACACAAACAATTCCTCTAGCCCGATAATTGGTCTAGCCACAACCGATACATTCTATGGAAGATTTCCTTAGGTTAGAAACAATGAAGAGGGCCTACCTCTTAGTACACTTATCCCATTTGATGTTGTTCCTGCTTGCTCGCTCCAGCTATCTCTCGGTTCCTTCTTCAAACACCTAAAACAAGTAAACAACAACAAACAACAACCGTGATAATAGACAAATTGTAATTCAACCTACTCAATAAGTCAAGAAGCATTAAGCCATGAACATGTAGGATGACACATCATGTAGGAAATCAATTGATATTTGCATATATATTGAATCAAGAAGAGATTACAACCATTGTCTTCACGTTGACGTTCTCCTCCAACAAAACCAAGTTCCCACACACTTCTGCTAGCATTCCATTGATTGCCTCAACAATGATAGTTTTAAGGCTCTTCCCTTTAGTCTTCACACTAAACCAAATTCACACGTCTCCCTCACACACAACTATAGAGCTACAACTATCAATAGCTTGTTGTGTACTCCAAACTTAGTTAGCACTAGCACACCAACATTAACACTTCAACATAAGCTTGTGCTTGGAAAAAATGGAGGTTTATATAGCATGAATGGATGGGAAATGGTTCCTCTTCTCATGGGAGAAGATATTATCTCTTGAGGTATTTCCATCCTAATAGGGGAAAAGAGCCCAAACTGACATCCTCAACCCCATCTGGCTCAACCATTTATCAGACTTCTGTTACGAAGATTCTAGAGCGGGAAGCTGTGACTCCTTATTTAAAAAACTTTCCAAAAAATGATCAATGCAACTGGAGCAAAGCTTAGTTGCTCTGGCCGGCTCTAGGGACAATGTTAATCTTTGCATATCGGCATGAGGAGGACAAGGGCCATTAGCATCGGTCTTGTAAACTGGGAAAAACAAAAGATTTTGAGGAATGATGCAAAAGGGAATTGTTTTGCTCATGAAGAGGAACACAATTGGAGTCTCTTCATGAAGGGAAAGCATGTAGGTTTCACTGTAGATGTCCTCCAGGATCAAAGAATGGGGAGTACAGGGACAATGACAATATAGTGTGTAATGTAGGGAGTGAGGGATGAAATGCTTTATGAATCAATGTGGGGAACCAGAGTCTGTTGTTGGAAAACCTGCAAGCAAGTACAGATACGTATACATAACTGAAAACTCTATCAAATGATACATGAATCGTTGTATGGATGCATCCATCCAGAGAATGATCATATAAATGGATCCAGGTATCGGAGCAGCCATCTATTAAAGAGGATCATAATGAAACCAAGGTATGGTCGTAGCTATCTGTTAAAGAGGATCATAATGAAACCAAGGTATGGTCGCAACCATCCAATAATGAGAAGGATCACATATGATAACTGATGGTATGGTCGCAGCCATCCATCTGAAAGAGACATGTATATCAACATAATCATATCACACCACTTCGCAACATGGACTTTGGTAATCTGAGCCCAGGGTCTTGCACTTCAACACGACCTGATCAAAGTACAAATCCTAACATGTGAATAAATGTGTTGACATCGACCATGCCAGAAAGTCACTTGATTACCACTCAAAGATGTAAACTATTAACGAGCGCGAGAGAAACCACCAATAATGACAATGGTCCTCAAGGTACTATCAGCACAATCCACGGAATGTGAATAGAGGAACTGAAGTCGAACACCTATGAAATCACTCGATCGAAAGCCAATGATGTGAACTTGTCATCAAGCACAAACAACTTGCCATTGGGGCATGCAAGATCTAAGGTACTCGAAGGGAGTCTCTCTGACAACTTCCTGGATAATGAGCTGAAGTCGACAGGAAGCGACCGTGTCAAAGGAGCGCCATAATGTATCCCACATCATCGGCATGAGACAAAGGGATGCAAAATGATTTTGGATGATACAGAGAATCAGGGGTCAGTGTAAATGCAGAGGGAAGACTCTTTGAACATATCGGCGACACAAATGGAAGTTTGGAAGCTTTTGGATCCATAGGATTGGTTGTCATGATGACGTGGCAGAGATAAAATGGAGGGAAAAAATGAATGGCCCAACCCAGGAAGGTCAACGAGAAAAGGAGGTTATCCTAAACCGACATGAAGCAAAAAGTGTCATGTTCAAGAGTGAGCTGTCGACACAATTGATTAGATTTTCAAATTTCCCCCCACCATTTTTGGCAGGTACCCCAATTATTTTTAATCACGAGCTTGAAGGGGATAGCCTATGCTTGCACTGTAAGTTCATCCTTCAGATGAATTCGATCTAGTAAGTTTAACAAGCCCTAGGAAGGAGAAGCTCATGTTTGTCATGGTGACGAATTCAATGTCATTGTATGTTTTAAGGAGTCTGACAAAGGTGTAACTCGATATCTCTTTCATGTCTAGAGAGTTTGAAAAAGAAACAGAAAAGAAAACTCCACATGGTCTATTTTCATATATTTATGTCTCTTGAGCCCGAAAAGGTAGAAAATGATACTCAAGAGAACTGCTTGACCATTTCGGTAAAAGAGTACCTTTTTCGTAAATAATGCATCCCAGCTCAAAAAGGGGTAAACATATACTAGGTGCACGATGTTTCGCATCCCTTAACGAGTTAGAAATGACAAGGGTTGAGCTACCTTTTCATGTTTAAAGGGTTGGAAAAGAGCTTGAAAGTGGACCCACCATTTTTATTCTCTTTTATGAGTCAAAAAGGGAAAAAATACTTGGCAATATTTTCATCTTTTACTAGTTAGAAAAGTGCTTAAAAGTGACTCGTCCTGGAGGAACGAGTGGTATAAAGGGTAGGAACTGGTTCCAGCAATGAAGGAACTACTCGAAACATGTAATGGTCAAGCAGCTGGCTAATAAAACCACTCATTATTGCGGTCCCTCAAGAAAGGAAAAACAACCAAGTGAAAGAATATGATCGGCCAGAGAGATGGTAGTGATGGAATGAAACAACAAAGGCTCATCTAGCAGAAATTAGCTGATAAAAGCAGCAATCACTAGATGTAAATTAGGCATGGTTTCATTTTTACACAAGCTTGATTCATGGAGAACTCTGCTTGGATTTAGTTTCATGTTTACACAAGCTTGAAACGAAAAACTATGCTTGAGATAAGTTTGCATGCCCCCAGCATAATGACTCAATTCGAGGTACAAGCCCCCCAAGCTCCATTTCATTCAACTAGGTGGATGGAATGAAGGTTCACTTTTGAGATCTTGGAAAGACTCAATTGGGATATTATGAGATCTTAATCAAAGACTTGATTTTGAAAATGGAGTTGCTTCATTTTTTAACAAGGTTGACACAATAAAAGAACTATCCTCGAGACCCTTGTTTCATTTTTTAACGAGCTTGACACAAGACAAAGAACTATGCTCACACACTCTATTTCATTTTTTAACAAGGTTAACACAAGACCAGGAACTATCCTCATACCCTTTGTTTCATTTTTTAACGAGGTTGACACAAAACAAGGAACTATCCTCACAACCCTGTTCATGAACCATACAAGAACATGGCTCCCAAGAGGTCTTCATTAGACGGAAGAACCATGCTTTGGGAGGAATACATGTCAATTGGTATGGGTTCCAGTGCCCCCAGTACATAACATACTATACCATCTGTGTGATCATTAGCATACGCGGAGACGGAACGGGTAGCCACATAATTGACGTGTGGCGGGGAAGGTACTCCTTGCAAATGAGAGCTAATAGGGGACGATAGTTGCAAAGGAGGTGCTTGGCAACCAATGAATGACAGTTGATGAATAGTCACAATTCTCCCTTCATGCAGAAAACAAACCACACGAAAAAGTGAAGAAACAACAGCTCCAATGACATGAACATAGTCGCGTCCAAGGAGAAGATTGAAATCTAAAGGACCTTGGACTACCATCACATCAATATAGACTGTATTTCCTCCCAAAGTAATAGGGAACTTTAGAAGGACCGCCAAGGGTTGACTGCTTCCTCTGTTGAAAGCCAATGGATTCTGAGTGATAGTAACAAGATGTGGGGAGCCCAAAGCTTGCCAAGTAGTAGAAGACATGATGCTAACAAATGCGTCTTCATCTAATATAGTGCCATGTAATACCATATTATATGCTTGTACTGTGATCTGCAAAGGCACATAAGATGGAAGGCGGAAATAAGTTAAGTGACTCCAATCGAAAGAAACGACATAACTACTTGGTGGGGGTATCATATGATTTCCCCCATGCTCTATAAGGAAAGGAGAGGGACGCTCTTGAACCACCAGGATGGGAGGGTCACTCTTCGATTCATGAGAATCTGAGGAGACGAGAAGAACATGAGAAGTATGATCACCACTCTCTTCCAGAATAGAGTGAGAAACTAGTAGTAGAACCAAGTCACCACTCTTTTCGACCAATGGTTGGTCAGGAACAGACACAAGAGAGTCTTGCTTAGGAAGAACAAGATGGGTAGGAGTTGAATCTAAGTCAATCTATTTACCAACCAGGAGAGGGTCAGAGGAAAGCCTCTCATAACCAATAGGAAGTTAGGGTTGAGGAGCTGTAAGGTTTTCTAAAACTTTGGAAGCTTTATCCATAAGAGGACAGAGGTGAAGAATATGCTCTCCTTCACGTAACCTATAGGGGAATCTAATCTTTCCCATCTTCTTACCATCATTAGCTGAAGGCGTAACATCAACATGATCTCCAGAGGTTGGCAAGGATGGTCAGGTCAGGTTTTGAGACCATGCCTTTAAGACTCTAGGAATGTCAAGACAGTCTCGAAGGAGATGGTCACCCTTACATAGCTTGCAAGGGAATTTTACCTTTTGCAAAGGATCGGAAGGTTTGTTAACAGGAAGTGCATTTGGAGCAATACTTTCGTGGATGGCCCCTCGCTTATTTGACTTCTTCTTCTTCGTGTCCTTTGCCTCCTAGTTACTAGATTTCAAACTTTCATCACGCGAAGTAGAAGAGGAAGGTGAATAAATGGGGGAAGAATCTGATAGGTCAACCTTAGAATCAATGTGATGTGACTCAAACGAAGGAGATGTTTGGAGAGGATTCGTGACGCTTGGGACCACCAAGGTCGAAAAAACCAAACAGGTAGACCAACGGTTAACTCAGGAAGGGACAATGTCGCCATATAAGGAGCACCAAAATTTCCAAAAGAAGGAAAAGGACCAGGATTCCCATTCGAGGGGAACCCTTGATTGGTGGACTCTGGAAATGTTGCCATTGGAATCGAACCTAAAGAATTACTAAGGAAGATAAATTTTACCAGGAATATTTCATGGGAAGTTAATTTTAGAACACTAAAATAAAACTTTACCTTTTCATGTTTTAGGAGTTGAGAAAAGGACGAAAGATGACTCTAGTCGCTTTCAGAGTTAACGAGCTCGAAAGGACAAGTGCTCGATGATCTTTTCAAATTTAAAGAACCAGTAAAGATAAAAAATGACTACTCAGGGTACTCTAGGCATGAAGGATTACCAGGTAACCGTGAACTGCTGAATACCTCCCAGCCATAGGGGCTTCACTCAATGAACCTATGACATATCACGTGCATTCGTGGCATACTAAACGATACCCCTAATTTGACTACATATTGCAAAGTACCTCTAAAAATAACATTAATTAATCCACTAAAAGTATGAACCCAATACACCTTCCCAATTTAAAAATCCCCTAGTTTCACTAGATATTGTAGGTATCCATTTTTTCATTAACATTTTTTATACCCCTTTACATTTTTTCATTAACTTTGAGCTCCATTTTTTATACCTATTAATATAAAAACCCTTTACCCCCTATATATCCCGCAATATATTATGTAATTTTTTATTTAATATATATCCCCCAATATGAACCCACGTGGCATGGCATTTCTCCCCCAGTGAAGCCCCCGTGCTCTCAGAGAACCGAGAAGTATGGGTAGGAAATCTCCTCGAATGCTGTGTTTAGTGTATCACATTTACAAGGCGTCGGACTTGGCTTCCAACGGATAAAGGATTGCAAACCTAGTGGGGTCTTCCTTTATATACACGATGATACGGGGAGCACAAGTCCATACTAGTGTTGTCTAATGCCAAAGTGAATGACAACTGCTAGGTTTAAAGACGTCGGAACACGTCTCTAGCCTAGACCACTAAATGTGAGTGTTAAGTTTCAATTCTTCCTTAGGTTAATTTAATAAATTTTAATGGTTTATCTTGAATTAGGTTTCAATTACAAGGCCCTACCGCTGTCATCTGGAAAAACTCCTACATGCAACTATATGAGAAAATAGATATTTTTCTTTGATGAAAGTTATCACTAATTGAGAGATATAGAGCACACAACCAATGTAGGAATCAAAGAATGAAAGCTTTCACTTATGCATGCCCTAAATGCACCCTTAACAACAAAAGAAGTTTCATTTCATTTATCATGCCTATGTTGATGCACTTCTAGCTTCTTAATGATGCTACTAATGCAATATTTTCTCTTAAGAAAACTAGAATGATGTCCTTCTTTTCATAAAATGCAAAATGAATCTTTCACATAAAGCAATTTAATGAAAATTTCACAGTTCCAAACAAACAAGTGTCAATCAAATCCAAAGCATGATAAATGAAACTAAAAGCAACATCTTCCCTAAATCGAACAAACCAAACACATAAATGCTTCAATTGACAAACCAAGAAATGCAATCTATGCTTGGAAAGAGAAAAGAGACACACAAAAGAAGAGAACAAATGAGACTCTTTCATTCATTCGATTGAAAATGAAGCGAACAAAGCATCATGGTCACTTCTAGGAGGAAGAAGAGGTTCTGAGGGTCAAGACACACTGGTACTAGAATGGGAGAAATTCTGATTTTTTCTTAACTCAGAGATCGGAGTGACTGCTTGACTAACAACTAGCGTCGATAGGCACAACCAACACGACTGACCAGTACTACAACTAGCGTTGATGGCATGATCGGCGCGACTGCCTAACTAACAACTAGCACTGATCGAGGGATTCAAAGAAAAATAAAAAATAACTTCACACAGGGCCAGACTTAACACATCAGAGGGTGGACTAAACCAAGCAAGCACACAAAACAAGCTAAATGAATCTTTCTAGTCAAGGAGAACATGGTCAGAAGAAGCTAAGAGGGAGAAATCAAGAGAGTAAGGCACACTGGTCGAGATCTAGGGTGAACCCTAATCTTCACCTACATGAATCGATGCGACTGCCTAACTAACAACAAGCACTAGAAGGGGGTCAATGTGAGTGTTTCTCAGTAGATCACGCTGATCGACGTGACTATCAATGAATTAAGCACCCTAAGCAAGGATGCAAAGAAAAAATAAAAAAATTTCAAAAGTTGAGACCAGATTTGCTACTATGAATTTTAAACTCAGACTAGTAAGTAAAGGAAAACAAACAGAACCAAAGGGAAAAAGTGGAACTAGAAAATTTCACACAAAACCATGAAATATCAAACAAGATGAATAGAAGGATTGGGTCCCCAGTATGGTCACCAATTTGTGGTGAAGTAAAATTATTAGTGTGGACACAAATAATTCCTCTAGCCCGATAGTGGTCTAGCCACAACCGATACATTCTATGGAATATTTCCTTAGGTTAGAACGAATTAAGAGGGCCTACCTCTTAGTATACTTATCCGGTTTGATGATGTCCTTGCTTGCTCACTCAGCTATCTCTCGCTTCCTTCTTCAAACACCTGAAACAAGTAAACAGTAGAAAATAACAACCGTGATAATAGACAAATTGTAATTCAACCTACTTAACAATTCAAGAAACATTAATCCATGAACATGTAAGATGACACATCATGTAGGAAATCAATTGATAGTTTCATATATATTGAATCAAGAAGAGATTATAACCATTGTCTTGACGTTGCCCTTCTCCTTCGACAAAACCAGGTTCCCACACACTTCTACTAGCATTCCATGATGGCCTCAACAATGATAGTTTTAAGGCTCTTCCCTTTAGTCTTCACACTAAACCAAATTCACACTTCTCCCTCACACACAACTAGAGAGCTAAAACTATTAATAACTTGCTGTGTACTCCAAACTTAGCACTAGCACACCAACATTAACACTTCAACACTAGCTTGTGCTTGGGAAAAATGGAGGTTTATATAGCATGAATGGATGGGAGATGGTTCCTCTTCTCATGTGAGAAGCTCTTATCTCTTGAGGTAGTTCCATCCTTATAGGGGAAAAGAGCCCAAACTGACATCCTTGACACCATTTGGCTCAACCATTTACCAGACTTCCATTACGAAGCTTCTAGAGATGGAAGCTTCGACTCTTTATTTAGAAAACTTTCCAAAAGACAATCGGCGCGACTGGAACAAATCTTAGTTGCTCCGGTTGGCACTAGGGGTATTTTTAATCCCTGCATATTGATGCGAGGAGGACAAGGGCCATTAGCGTCGGTCTTGTAAATTGGTAAAAATAGAAGATTTGGGGGAAATGGTGCAAAAGGGAATGGTTCTGCTCATGAAGAGGGACACAATGGGAGATTCTTCATGAAGGGAAACCATGTAGGGTTCACTATAGTGTTCCTCAAGGATCAAGGAACTGGGAATACAAGGACAGTGACAAAATGATGTGTATCAAGAAGCATCAAGACCTATGCAATATACC
The DNA here is from genome assembly GCA_031772625.1 of Pinus tabuliformis. Classification (NCBI taxonomy): domain Eukaryota; kingdom Viridiplantae; phylum Streptophyta; class Pinopsida; order Pinales; family Pinaceae; genus Pinus; species Pinus tabuliformis. The sequence goes on along the minus strand of CM062807.1, from coordinate 895,967,188 downwards.
TATGCATGAAAAGAACCCTAATCCAATCTATACAAAAGAAGTACTAGGTTTTTCAAGCCATCGTAATTTTCTAGATCCAAGTTCTAAGCATCTTTGTGGGTGATCAATCTACAAGTGTGGATCAACCCTCACAATAGTCTCAAGCAGATCCAAAGTTGTAGGCCTAATTCCAAGACTACAAGAAGGGATTCGAGACTTCCTTCACTCACCCTTAGTCATAATTTCGTAAGAATATACAAGTGGCAATAGAACCATAATTGTAGAAAATATGTGATAGGTTAACCTGATAATGCAATATAAATCAAAGTAAAATAGTATACCCTACTTCTACAATCAATTTGCAGAAGCTTAAAGATCGAGCTAAACAATATAACCAGAAGAAGAAGAATCAATGGCGCAATACACATGAAAATACTTTTGGGGAAATCCTCAAATAAAAACCCCACACTATTTTATTATCATACATGGTGGAAATACATAAAAATTATACAAAGCCTTAGCTCTCACAGCTAGCCAGCTCTCAGTACAATCCTCACAGATGCTCACAGGAAATCTTGGCTTCTCTCCAACCTTCCTCTCTGCCCTCCAAGCTCCTACCTCCTTGCGTTGTTCCTTGTGGATGATTAGCCTATTACCCAATTTCGACCTTAAGTGGGGAAATACTGTTGATAACCATATTCGCTCTTTCTTCCTAGCCTTGTGTAGGTTGGGGGTCACCAATGAAGTTGTGGTGTGTCGCCTATTCTCTTTTACCTTGACTGGTGTAGCCTCCACATGGTATTTTAGCGTGAGAATAGGGTCAATCACCTCTTGGGATGCTTTTCAGCAGGCCTTTTTGGACAAGTTTGGTGATGACAAAACATCTGCAGCCTTACTTTTAGAATTATCCCATCTAAAAATGGAAAGCAAGGAGAAAGTTAAGTATTTTAACATCTGGTTCAACACCTTGTTTAATAAAATCCTAGCCACATCTAGACCTACTGAAGAGGTGCTAATGGAATTCTATATCTCTACTTTCCCTGTCCCTACATCGATGTGGGTTAAAAGGAGTAATGTGCAAACCTTACAAGGTGCTATTGATGAAGCAATGAAGGTCGACAATGAAATGCTCAGTCTTACAGCATGCCACCCTACAACTAGAGAAAATAAAGCCTCTCAAAAATCCTAAAAGAATAATGGAAATGATAACAAAGAGGCTGAAACTAAAGAAGAGGACACCACAGATGTGGAAGGGTTCCATTAGATCATTAAGAAAATAATGAACACAGTCATTGATATGAAAAGGAATCATGGAGAGAGTACTAGTGGTAATGGAGGAGATTATAACAACATAAAGCCCTTCAAGCCTTTCTATCATAAGAAAATAGAAGGTGGTCATGGCTAGCTTATGCTGCCTGCTCCACCCAATGAACATGCTTTAAACACAGAAGAGTTGGCTCTTATTGGATCGCTCCTTAACAAAGAGGAACCTGTATTGGAGTTTGAACCAGAACAAGAAGATGAGGAAGGATACCAAGTAGAAGAAACCTTGGATGAGGAAACCCAAACTAATGTGTTATGGGATTTCCATAGTAATGAGAATGCTGACGAAGGGGATAACACTGCAGAAATCAACGCTAATGAAATCCACACGCGAAGTAAAGGGCCACTCCCAGATGCGACAAATCCATTAGACTAAACAAAGAAAAATGTTTGCCCTATGAAAGAATCCGCTTGTAGAGTTCCTGTCGAGAATAGTAGACCTTGTGGTCAATCCAAGAATGCCCCTGTTGCAAGTCACCCAAAGAAAGAAAATGCATCTCCCACTACAACAAAGGCTACTCAAGACCGTAAACTCCCATCTAAGAATGGCAAAACAAGTATGTTTACTATGCCATATCTTGTTTATAACATTGATTACAATATTGTGGATGATCCCAAGAAGTCTAGGGTTAATATCACGTATTTTGTCTTGTTAAAATTAACGCAGCAAAGAGATTTGCTGCTGAAAGCTATGAATGAGCAGAACTGCAAAAACACCACCACCTCAAGCACCCAAACCAAGAAGCCAATGTCCAAACTTGTTAATACAACTAGCGCAGCCCAAATACCATCAGCTATGGAGGCCACGTTATCTAAAATGAATCGAAAGCCCCAAGATGTCACTGCAGCCATGATAGGGAGAAAATCAAAATCTATGACTCCACCCTTCCTTATCACATTTGAAATCTTCAACATGAATTTGCATAATTGCTTGTTAGACTCTAGCCCCTCATCCACTATTATGCCTTACGTTGTTGCTAAGAGACTTCAAGCAATACCTGATAAAACTAAAACTCAAATTATGCAGTTGGACAGAACGAATGTGAGAGTTATTGGGGAGCTGAATGATGTGTTGATTCAGATGGCTGCCAAACCTCAATACACTCAAGTCATTTATATAGTGGTAGTGGATATACCTAAGGCTTATGGGATGCTGCTTAGTAGGGACTGTTCATCAAATATAAATGGATATTTCTCAACTGATTGGTCCCATATTTTGTTGCCTCAGAGGGGAAAAAGTGATATGCTGAGAGTGGATCGGGAAAGATACATGAAGTACGCGGTAATGGAACCAAACATCCCTAATGAAACTATAATGTTTTATAACTCTATCCTTGGGAATTATAGTTATAATGTTTATGCCAGAAAAACCTATTTTGGGGAGTGCCATGCAAAAACAATCAAAGAGGCTTTGACAAACACACAGTTGGAAGAAATAATTAAACACTCCCATAATCCAAATGATGAGTTACCTTGTATTATAGTAGATGATAGGACTAATTTCATAGGAAGTATTTCTTTTAGCATAACATTAGAGTTTATTTTCGGGACACTCCACTTGGATGACTCTAATTGTCTTGAAAGTGCAGGCGCTGGGAGCATTTTCATTGACCCACTAGGGAACCAACGCCTGATGGCCAGCCGGTTGGAATGCGCGCGCACCAGTAACACAACAGAACATGAAGGCTTGCTGAAAGGCTTGAGAAGAGCCATTGAAAGGAATGTAAAAAATCTCAGAGTTTTTGATGACCCACAGATAATGGTGAACCAGGTAAAGAAAAAGATACACTGCAGTCCACCACACCTGGTGAGGTACTAACATGAGGTATGGAGTTTAATTGGCAATTTTGATTCTTTCAATGTCACATACATACCTCGAAAGTATAGCCACGATGCCTATTTGATGGTTGTTATGGCTGTGAAACTTTTCCTAATGTTAGATTAAACAAGAATAAATTTTATGTTGAATTTATTTTCAGATCATCTGTAACTGATAACATCTCAAATTGGCAGGTGTTTGAAGGTGATAATCAAATCCTTGAGTTCCTACATTACGAAAGAACACTCATAAACACAACCATTAACAAAAAGGAGCATGAAAAACTTGTAAACGGAAGTGAAGATGAGGTGATATGTTTCAATGAGAAATTTATTTACTTTTCATCTCTCATGAGTGAGCCAACACGTAAGCACACAAAATTACAACAGTCATGGTTGAGCCCATTCCAAGTTGTGGGAAAAATTGGTCATGGAATTTATAGATTGAAAACCTTACAGGGAGAGACTGAAAAGCTCCCTGTTAATGGCCAGCATTTGAAGAGATACTTCCAGTAGCCACTGCATTGGTAGTTGCTTCCTGAGTAGGTTAGAGTTCATCTTATTTTGTTGTTAGTTTAGTTGTATTTCTGTCCATTCTTTTGTTTTCTTCCAAGTCTATTTTCCTGCTATTTTGAATTACATTCCTTTTCAGCCAACTGATTGTAGTCCTCCAGTCTCGTTATACCTTTCAGATTTGCCCTCATTCACTACTCTTGGCCTTTCCCTTCCTCATTGACTTGCTGATGATTCTGTTGTTCCTGAATCCATCATTTCCCCGCAAATCAAACAAAATTTCTATCAGCCCATGAGCACTTGAGAATTAGTAGTGGAATGCAAACTGAAACCCCTCATTGTCATTTGTTGGGAACCGTGTGAGATCTGTTGATAACTTGGATATCTGGAGCATGTAGGGGCATCTTTATAAAACAAAAATTGTGTAACTACAACTGGATTGGCATGGAGGAATGTTGCATTTAAATAAATCCCACTTAGACCTAGCCTATACTTGCTTGTAAGGTTTACAGTCATTCTCCATTGGTCCCATCCACCACACTAAATGGTCCAATACCTGTTACTCACAAGTAAACCTCCTTTCATGGGCTAAGCTCACTGTCTCATACCCTGTGGCAAATCTAATTGTGCTCTAGTCCTTGTGCCTGAAACTAGAAGGACTTATCTAAAAAGAAATGAAATGTCAAGTCCTTGTGCCAATCTGGAAGGACAGGTTGTTTGGGAAGTTGGTTAGAGTAAGGACTATTGTTGGGCTCAGAGTACCAATTGACACAGCAAGCCCAAACTTTCTTAAGTGGTTTAAAAATATGGCATGATCCATGACTATGCCCCATTCAATCAATGAAAATATAGCACTGAAATTCTCATATAAAGTGCAAGAAAAACATGTCTACATCAAGCTTGATGAGCAATAAAGAGCTGAGGTACACACCTAAATAGGTATTAACAGACCAGTGACAGCCACAAAGGGATTTTTGAAAATGGGAAATAGGTAAAGGAAGGTCAATAAACCCCATAATATTGCCATTGGAGAATGCCTGTCAAAATCATATCAATAAGTAGAAGCTATTTGTCTCTATCCCTCTTGAAGTAGTTAATGTTTAAGTGGAACCCATGCTTGTCCATCTATATGGTTTGCATTTCAAGTTTATCTTAACATCTTGATGTTTTATTGATCTGAAGGTTATTTGGAAACAGAGATAACTAGTTCGCCTAGTGGTTCGCCATTTGTTGTGGCCACAACTATCACCTTATTAAAACATGCTCTGATAGCAAGTTTTGAATGGGTCCCCTAGAAGTTTGATTTCTCATTTGTCAGAATGATCTATTTTATCACAAGGATGTCAACTTTTTTCCAAGCCAAATTTTCCATGCCTGATGGCTAAGCCATTGAATAAACCTCCGCTGCAATGGTTCATTCCTGACACAGCCTAGCCCTTTGTTCACTCCCTTCATCGGGACCTTTTAATCTTCACAAGCATGCATGATACACTTATGCCCACACAAACAATCACCCCCACCCTTATCATAATCGTCGGTGCACTTAACTCACGAAATATTCCATCGCGTGTTTTTTTTATCATAATTCCTCATAACTAAAGTACTCCACAAAATAGGCGTAAACCCTTTTGGGCCCATCGCAAATAACACAAGGCATTCATGGCTTCCAGATCCGATGGGTTTTATTAACTCAAATGTATACATTTTGGGTCTAGAGCCCCATCGCAGATCGCTATCGGCCCAGCCCCAAAGCTATGTGTATAAACAGTGCGCCTCTATCTGCCGGACCCTCTGACCCTATTAGGCATATCATATATATCTATATCTATATATATATATATATATATATATATATATATATATAGAGAGAGAGAGAGAGAGAGATATATATATATATATATATATATATATATATATATATATATATATATATATATATATATATATATATATATATATATATCGAGTGTAGTGTTAATCGCTTATTGCTATCGGCCTTGTACCAAACCTCATGTACATATAGCGAGCTTCCATTTGTTGGACCCAATGGTTTTATCAACCACAATGTATATATATATCAGGTCCGGAAGCCCCATCGCATATCGCATATCAGCGGAGCCCCGGGCTCATGCAATTAGCGGAGAGGTGAGAGCCAGACCCAACGATGATTATATGCTCGATTATATAAAGTTTGATGTCCGGCTTGAGCAATCGGAGCGATATTTTCTTTGTTTTCTGTTGGTTTTAACCTGGTACCGAAGTTACCTACATAAGAATTCTAAAACACATAAAATAAACAATGCGAGATCATAACACATACAACACAGATACATAAAGATTTTCCCCTCAATCCCAAAACTAAGACTACCAGCTTGATTTTTCATTATGTTCCTTTCAATGTTATAATACATATTTATACATGCTGAAGCATCCAATACGATGGAACAAAAAACATCGCGTCCAAAACCGTGGACTGAAAACCATCACATCCAAAAACATGTGCGAAAATCACGCAAAAAACCATAGGTGGGTCCACCCAACCTAACATAGGTTCCAAAAAAAAAAATTTCCAGGGCACTGCCTCGGACCCCATAGAGTGGGGTTACCTGCACCCCTAAAACCCCCTTTGACCCCCCCACTACGTAATCTGTGCAATGAAGGGGGGGCTCCACCCCCCTCTGACCACTCGGTTAACTACGTGGGCTAGTAGTGGAAAGAATATAACACAACTCAACATTCTCCCACTTTTTGTTTTCTTTCCATAGGGGGCCACAAGAGAGCTTAGTCATTTATCCAGCCCTGCAACGCCCATTTTTTCTCTACACCAAGAGAACTTCTCAGAGCTCACATATTTTGTCAATGCATCTGCAGTGTTCTTCAAAGTGCCCACCTTTAACACTAACATCTTTTTGTCTTCTATCATATCCCTCACAAAGTGATACTGAACATCAATGTGCTTTGTCGTTGAATGATATGTATGGTTCTTTGCCAAGAAAATTGCACTTTTGCTGTCATAGTCTATCCTTATAGGTCCCTGTACTAACCCTATACTTGAACACAATCTCTGTAACCAAACTACTTCCTTGCTTGCATGAGTGGATGCTATGTATTCTGCCTCTATAGTTAATAGTGCCACTACAGATTGTTTCTTACTCATCCAATTGTCTGCACCTCCAAATACGTTAAGCACATACCCACTTGTAGATCTTCTTTGATCTAGATCTCTAGCCCAATCTACATCAACAAAGCCATGAATATCCAACACTCTGTCTAATCTCAGTCTTCCTTGGTAGCACAAAAAATAATCACTAGTGCCACGCAAATACCTGAAAACCTGCTTCACTATTGTCCAATGCTCCTTTCCTGGTCTTGACATAAACTTGCCCAATACTCCCACTGCATGTGCAATGTCTAGTCTAGTACAAACCATGGCATACATCAGGCTACTGACTGCACTTGCACATGGAACATGGGACATGTCCTCTTCCTCTTCTTATGTCTTGGGACACTGTTCAGTAGATAACTTTACACCTACAGGAATAGGAACTTCACCGGTTTACTATCCTGCATACTAAATCTCTGCAATATTGTCTTGACATACTTCCTCTGGTTTAACCAGAGCTTCCTCTTTGCCCAATCTCTTTTAATTTCCATGCCCAAAATATAGTTTGCAACAACAATATCTTTCATGTCAAATTTGGAGGACAATTGGGTCTTCAAATCTTGGATAATTTCTTTGTCATTTCCAACTAGCAACATATCATCCACATACAAGACCAAATAAATAACACAGTCACCAATTAATTTAAAATACACACAGTGATCTGCTTTTCTTCTAGTGAAGCCAAGTCCCCGTATAAATGTATCAAATTTCAGATACCACATCCTTGGTGAGTGCTTTAACCCATACAAAGACTTCTTTAACTTGCATATCAGTTCTTTCTTACCCTTCACCGCAAAGCCTTCAGGATGCTTCATGTAGATTTCCTCTTCCAGATCCTCATGAAGAAATGTTGTGTTCACATCCATCTGTTCTACCTCAAAATCAAAAGCAGCAACAATAGATAAAAGTAATCTAATAGAAGTTACCTTGGCAATAGGAGAAAAAATATCACCAAAATCAATTCCCGGTACCTTGGAATAACCTTTTGCTAGCAACCAAGATTTGTATTTCTCCACCTTTCCTTCTGCATTTCACTTCTTCTTGAACACCCATTTGCTACCAATGGGTTTCCTTCCATCCGGCAACTCCACCAGATCCCAAGCCTCATTTTTGTGCAAAGATGCCATTTCATCATCCATGACCTCTTTCCAGAGTTTTCCATCCTCTAAATCTACTGCTTCGTTCATAGTTCTGGGATCATCATCAATAATAGATAAAGCAAAATTTGAACAGAAAGCAGATGAACTATACCTTTCTGGCTGCCTTCTTTCTCGAACTGATCTTCTCACACCTGGAGTTTGTGGCTCTTCTCTCTAGAGACCACTAGATTTTCTGCTCCACTTTCAAGAACCACAGAACTGTTGCACCCATCAACAACCATGCTACCTTGCAGCTTGTACAGAGTTTCAATCCGAACTCCCCGCATCAATACCAGCGCTCCCCGAACCATCTTGCATGTATCCTTCTCGAACAATTCTTTTACACCTGCATCATCCAACTTGCTTACAGAAATTAGATTTCTGGCCAATGAATGAATATGAAAAACACCTGGAAGTGTTCTAACCCTTCCACCTTGCAAATTCAACTTTACTTTTCCACGACCAGCGATTCTATCCTTCCTATCATCCCCTAAGTAGACATCACCACCATCGTATTTCTCATACTTGCAGAACCACTCTCTATGGGGAGTGAAATGAAAGGATGCACCTGAGTTAATCAACCATGCCTCATGATCTATATGTGTACTTGAAGAAGCCAAGTACACATCCCCACCTTCATCTAAGGTGGTTTTCACCTCTACAGAAGGAGCATCATCAGATCCCTTTCCTTTATCAGGAGATTTAGATTTATAGTCCCTTTTGTAGTGCCCTTCCTTTCTGCATTTCCAGCACACCACCTTTACAATTTTTCTTGGATATTTAGATCTCCCTCTAGATTTAGATCTCCCACTCGATGACTTATTTTTGTTTATGTTCTGGGACCGTCCTCGTACAAATAAGGCATAACCATTCTAGTTGTCCATATTTTTCCATCTCATCTCGTCCGCAATAACCAAACTATACCACGAAACAAATTGATGCACTTATCTTCATCTGGAATTTTAATATCAATAGATGCTAACTGACTTACCACAGTATTAAATGTGTTCAGATGCTCTGTCACCGAGTCTCCATCTTTCATCCTCAGGTTATACAGTTTTTTCCGCAAGAACAGTTTATTCACGAGAGACTTAGATTGGTACAAAGTCCCTAACTTGTCCCACAAAGCCTTTGTCGTAGCTTCCCCTGATACATTCAACAATACTGAATCCAAGACACATAATCATATTGTGCTCTTTGCCTTCTGATCCAACTTCTTCCATTCTTCATTGGACACTCTCATTGGTTTAGTACCCAGATCTACCATGATCCACTGATCTTTATTCACCAATAGATCCTCCATCTTGAGTTTCCACAACTCAAAACTCTGATGATCTCTATCTTTCCACTGCTCACCATCTTCTTTCACCACCAAAATTGATCTCGTAGATCTCCCACTAAACAGGGTCTACCACAGGCCCAAGTGAAACCCCTCCGTAACAAAGGCATCCCATTGAAGCCAAAAACAGCTCTAATACCAAATGTAGGTTTTAACCCCGTACAAAAATTACATGCATACGAATTCTAAAACACATAAAATAAACAATGTGAGACCATAAACACAGAGATGTTCCTCTGTATCCCAAAATCGGGATTACCAGCTTGATTTTTCATTATGTTCCTTTCAATGTTTTAATACATATTTATACATGTTGAAGCATCCAATACCATGGACCGAAAACCATCGTTTCCAAAACCATGGACTGAAAACCACCGTGTCCAAAAACATGTGTGAAAATCATGCACAAAACCATAGGTGGGTCTATCCAACCTAACATAGGTTCCAAAACCAAAATTTTCCAAGGCACTGCCACGGACCCCAGAGAGTGGGGTTACCTGCACCCCTCAAACCCCTGTGGCCCCCCCGCTATGCAATCCGCGTAATGAAGGGGGCCTTCGCCACCCTCTAACCCCCCGGTTAACTACGTGGGCTAGTCGTGGAAAGAATATAACACAACCCAACATTTTCATGTGTTTTCCAAATTTTCCAAAATAACAAAGTGATCAGGTTTTCAGTGTAAGAGGCTGGCCTATGGAGTCCCGATATTGTAACTACCCATCCAGGAAGTGGAAGGCATGGGTGTTGCGACCCAAGGAGGGGTCGATACCCAATTGCAATTTAAAATAAGCCCTCAAAAAACTGTGCCAGGCCTATGGGTTGAGCAGGAAATTGTATGTTGACTGTGTATTAGGCATAAATCCTTTTCACACTTGTTCTGTGGCTTTATAAAATGAATGAAGGCAGCTTTTACATTTGATTGAACATTTTTGTTTCATTGTTCACAATCATGAAGCTAATGATAGCTATCCTTCCAGGTGAGAAGCAAAGGATGCAGGAGGGGATTCGAAGGGCCATGTATGCAGAAGAATTACATTTAAGGGTTTGGCCGCAAGCGTTCTGGGTCAGAACCCCACGCGTTGCCTGTACATTTTGTAAGCAAATTTGTCCTAGTCTTCATTATGGGAAGGCAACATATAGTCACCCTTTTCACCAACATCTATTCTCTTCCTCAGGAAAGGAATTGATCCGGCCATTATGCTTTCTACGTGCCAACGGTCACACTGACAATCCTATCTCTGTGTACTCGATTTGCATATCTGAAATAGTGGGAAGATGAAGAGGCAGGGTAGACCTAGACTCAAGGGCATTTTCATAAGTATTACCTCCGAAGAGGAGAAATGGATTTTTATTTTTGAGAAGAATAGTTTTTCTTTATTGTGAATAAGGAGGACTATTTTGGGGAAGAAGGAGCCTTTAGTTTCAGACTTATTTAATTGTTCTTTTATATGTTTTGGATCAGAGTGTTGTTGCTGGCATGAATGTAAATGTGATTTGTATTTATGCATATTGATGACTTACAGTTCACTATTAGTCTTGTTAAATTGAATGTGATTTAGTTTCATGGTTAACTTGTGAATGGTCTCTGATTTGAAACTAAGTTAAACATCAGTTGCAAGTTTAATTTCATAAAAGAATGTGGATTCCTATATGAGTGATTGGATTGCAATTTAGCTTTAATACAATCTTGTCCAACTGTGAATTTAGTGATTGATTCATTTGGACTTGAATCTATACATGATGTTTAATCTTCTTTATCATGCTCCTGCCGAACATATATATGATGTTTAAACCTCTGTATTATGCTTCTGCAGGATAGATTAGGATAGCTAGGACTAGATTAGAGTAGTTAGAAGTAGTATAGATAGGATTTAATACATAGAGGTTAGTTGTTTTATTTTTGTTGATTTAATTGAAGTCTTCCTCCCAGAAGCAATCTTTCGACATGTTCAAACAGTTTATGGGGTCCCTTAAAACCCGTCAAAGCTAGCCATTCCAAACGAAAGTAGGTCTAATTGGGGCTTGCAATCGGGTTAGTTCCCCTTGTTGGCATTATGCACATTTTCCATGTCAACACATTCCAAAAGACGACAGTTGATGAAACAAGCAAAAGGGGTGAAACGACTCTGAGGAAGGTCATGAAATGAGCACGAGTGCTTGTAACAATAAAGAGAAATACCAAGGAAAGCTCCGAAATTTGAATGAAAGCCAAAATTTTGTAGGGTGTTGCAGCTGCTACAACACTTGGCGACACACTGGTTGAATAAAAACTTCTCTACCTTGGTTCATTTTTAGTGTGGGGCTCCTTCAGGGAGTATTGATTCTTCCTACAGATTACTTTGGTTTTTCCACTTACCCTATGGTAGACATGGTTCTCTTTGTACCTTCTTAGTTGAATGCAACATAAAATTCAACTAGATCATAGTGTTTCGAATTGGGAAGGGTAGTTTTGCTCGCGAGCTTATGATTTTCATAATAGAGTTTTCATCTCTAGTGTTGCTCCACTACCAGTAGGCCTAGACAGTACCCTGACAGAGTCACACAAGAGCATAAGCATTTCTCCACTGCCAGTGAGCTTGGATAGTACCCTGGTGGAGATTCCTGTTTCACTTCTCTGCGCAGGAAACATTTCTCTTATTTTTCCTTTATTATTTATAAAGAGAACTATGCATAGGCACTTATTTATTTTTTGGGTGGAAGAGGGATCCTGACTTATTAGGAGAAACAGAGGTTTTTCTTTCAGAGAAGAATATACAGATCTATGACTTATATTTTCTCATTTGTATTTTCCCCTTCTCTGTTTCTACTAGTTAGATAAGCTTGAAAACACCAAAGAAGAAAGCTAAGTACAGGCATGAGGTTCCTAGACTGGACACAAGTTCATGGTTGGATCCAAAATATCCTTACAGATGAATCATATTTTCCGTCAGGACTTCATCGGAAAAAAGTTATAACCAAATACAAAGAAGATGGACATAGGAATCACCATGGGCTGCAGTGTCACAAGACTCTTCGAACTTCATCCACACACACATTTGGAATTCTAAACACAGTAAGACATAACACTTATTCACACATAAGCAAAACAACATAAAACCAAAGGGAAACAAAACAACAAACAACAAAAGGACTATGTACATAGTGCAGGGCGCGATCCCGGATCTCATTGAAAATAAAATTTTAAGTCTTAGCCATTGACAGGAAGAGAGTCAATCTTCCCGTCAAGTGATTAAAGATGATACATGTATTGGCCAAGCTTTTGGTGGAAACTGTAAGGACCAATCCACGAGGATTAAAACTTAGTGTTCTTGCCTTTGTCCTCATGGCCTTTGTCCCACTTTAAGACTAAGTCACCCACATTGAAGCTAGCCTTCCCTGAAGACTTTCTCTCAAACCATCTCTTGAAATGGTTCTGATGGAGTGAATTTTTTTTCTTTCATCCTTTCTTCCTGTAATTTGTGTAAAGTGTCCATCCTACGTTGAACTAAAAGGAACAACTTGCCTTGGGATTCTTGGGACAACTCGAGAGCAGGCAAGTAGATGTTCGACAAGAAGATGGCTTCCTTTCTATACACCAGTAAGTAAGGGGAAGTATTCAAAGAAGGCTCAAGTGTGACATAGTCATCCCATAAAGCATTCACCAAAACGGATTTCCAGTTTCATTGCTCAGATAATATGGTCATTTTGATGATGCGAATAAGATTATTATTTGTGGATTTGGTAAGACCATTTCCCTGTGGTTAGTAGTTAGTAGAATGTTTCAAAACAATACCATTTTCCAATGAAAACTCATAAATCTTTAACTAAGAAAAGCACGTTGCATTGTCAAAAACAAGTGACATAGGAATGTTGAACCTGGAAATGATATTCTATTGTAGGAAGAGGATGACTACTTGATCGTTCACTTGTTTCAACAAAACTACCTCTTTCCACCATGTGAAATAATATGTAGCAGTCAAAATATAACAATGCTTCTTTGATGAATGCGGGAAAATTTCCCCAATGATATCCAAGCCCCACTATTGGAATGGTTCTTCCACTATAACAGGCTGGAGTGAGGCTGCTCACTTCTGATTTTTGCCAGCACACTTTTGACATCCCGGACACTTGCGGGCATAGGCATCTGCATCCTTGAATAATGTAGGCTAGTAGAAACTGGCCCGCATGACCTTGTGTGGTGTCGTCTTATCCGCGAAGTGTCCCCCAACTGGTCTATCGTGTAGATCATGTAAAACGTTATCTGAATCTTGTGCCTCCAAGCACTTAAGCAATATGCCATTATAGTTCTTTTTTTACAGAACCGCATGCACCAGCTGGTATGATAATGCTTTGATTTGAAGTGCCCTCTTCTCCCGCAAACAAAAATGAGAGGGAACGGTGCCATGCTCAAGGTACTGCTGCACATCTTCATATCAAGAATTTCTACCTGAAGTGGGAGAGACTCGCCCAACATCCCCTGCAAGATGACATTTCCATATGGGGTGCGTTCAACTTACATCTTGTGACAAGATTCATCATTAAACAACCTCCCTTGCAAGCCATTTTTTGTTCATTTGCATATAGTTGAGCCAATGTTAATGTCTCTGCTTCAAAAGGCATTCTTTTCACCATACATGTTATTTCTGTTGATTGTGTTTTGGTATAATGTTTAATCTCTCTAGATGTAAGTATTACTCGCATGTTGCTATAATTTTCACATAATTAATAGATATAGCTTTCCATAATTTGGTTACAAAATGGTAATGGCAGTTTTCTTAGTGATAAGCCTCCTAATTTCCCCTTAAGGGATCATGTAGGCGGGCTTTGCAAAATGGAAACAAAACCAATGCCCATACTTGTGGTAACAATCTGATGATCTGATTGCTCTGCTATATTCATGGTTTATAAGATTTTCAATCCTTTGAACAAAAATTGAGTATCAAATATAAATGTCAATATGAATATGCATTTTACAAATATAAGTTTTGGAATTTCCATATTTATTTTTTACATTAGGGTGATGTTGCTATTGTTTAAATTGGTCCATTTCTTGTTAAGTGGGACACTATTACCTATATTATTGAAACATTTTTTGTTCATTTATTTATGTAGGTAGGGTGCCCCTATTTTCCATTTCCCTATACATAACTCAGGTCACATCTTCTTTCATTTATGCTACTCTTTCCTATCCTTACAACGTTTCCTTTGCAACATCTCGTGCAATTGCTAGTAACTAATTAGCTTGGATTTATCTTAACTTTGAATATATCAAATGTTTACTGATATTTATTAACGTATTATAGCTCATCATTTGGCTAGGATTTGAACTTCGATGAAGAAGATAACATTTATTCCACCAAACAACTTGAAATAATCCTTATTGACCAAATGTTTTGGCATCGCACACTACTAGGGGAAGAAAGTAAGCTTCCTCTCAGCTTGAAAGCGAGACAGAGAGTTAGCTCTCAGTATAGACTCAATTAAAAGTGTAACATAATTAACCACTGAGATAGTAACTATTCCAAGGAACCACCCAAACTAAGCTCGATTAACACACACACACATACATATATATATATATATATATATATATAAAATAAAAAATGTTATTACAAAATTTTAATTTTAGAAAATATATCATAATTTAATTAATATTTTAAAAAAATAAATTAATATAATTGTTATATTAAATTATCCAAATAAATAGATAAAATAATAACAGCACTAATAACTATTGGATTGCACATGACAAAATGCATTTCCTCCCAATTTCCACACTAGACATATTTATTATTTTTTTACCTATTACTTTCACTAACTGATCATGGTTTGGTTTTCAGAATATATATTTTTTTTTAAACAATAGCTATATAAATATTTACTAAAAAAATAATAATAAAAAATATTTTTTCTAATTATGATTATATAAATAATGATATGTAAAAGGATAAGCAATAATTATATCCTTTTGATAATTTTTTGAAAAACATTATTATCATAAATTGATTTCAAAAAAAAATTACAATATTTATAAAGATAAAAATCATATAATTATCACATTATTGTTCAAATAAGGAAAATATATCAGTTACCATTAAATTGTAAATAATATAATTGACTTATACCCACATTCCCCTTCACAATTCTTTCTTCTTCAATTGAACTGTTATTTTTATTAAAAATGATATGATTATTACATTATTTTTCAAATAAAAAAAATATATCACTTATCATTAAATTGTAAATAATATAATTGACTTATACCCACATTCCCTTCCCAATTCTTTCTTCTTCAATTTAATTGTTACTTCTATTAATTCGTAAAATAATTGATTTAAAAATAAATTAAAACAAATCTACTTACATAAAAAACAATTAACACTATATAATTTTTAATAATTACAAAATTCTATATATATAGATATATATATATCCTCTTCCCTAGTAATTGTCCTTCATTTATTATCACCAAATCCACCGTGGCCGCCTGCCCCCGCCGCCACACCAAGGAAAAAACCTAAAACATTATCTGGATATTGGATCTGAAGATTAGATTGCAGGTGAAATAATTGATTTGTGACCACGTTTCCTAGAAGCCTACTTAATCTTCATTGCAGCTGTTACCTTAGCCAAAACATCTTTGCCACCACATCTTTTGCTTTCAAAATAATCAGTGTGATAGATTTTTGGTATGATAGAGAATAAATGGTAAATCGGTGGATTTTGGGCTGAAAAGGAATCGCACCCGCTGCTCATTTGTGAGTTTAGAGAATTTCGAACAAACGCAAAGAATTTGGTAGGAGACACCGATAGCATCGTGGGGAGATAATTTTGCTTTAAAAGTTTATAGTAAGCTGGGATCTCAATTTCAAGATGACTCATTATGGGAAGTTAAAAAGACATTAGGAAGTCAGCGTTTTTTTATTATATATATCATATAAATCGATAGATGTCATAACAAAACAATCACCCAGATTTCATCAAAACTTCAAAGGTTATTGGTGGAAATAGAATTTTGAAAATCACAAAATAAATATTCTTATAATAGCCTATTATGTTAACCAATGACTTTTGAAGTAGTTAAGAACAAACCATGCTTTGTTTTATTATCATATTAATCAATGACTTTCGAAAAAATAGTCAATGAAGAACAATGGATTCAAGATATGAATGTAAAAATTCATAAAATTGAGAAAAGATATACCTAGTATGTTACAGATTTATCATTAGAGAAAGTAAATGTTAGAGTTAAATAGATTTAAAAAATAAAATGTAATGTAAAAAATCAAGTTGAAGAGTATACCATTGTTGCAAAAGGGTTTACTAAACAATTAGGGCTTGATTGTGGAGAAATTTTTGTTCCATTAAAATTCATATAATGATTGTGGAGAAATCTTTGCTCTATTAGCAAAGTTAGACACAGTTAAAGTGGTTTTTGCAATTCTAGTTCAAAATAGTTGTTTTTTTAATCAAATAAATGTTAAATTAGCTTGTTAAGAGGAAATATATGTGAATTAGCCACCAAGATTTGAACTGAAAAGTGAAGAAGTCAAATTCTATATAAAGAAGAAATATTTATATTCTCTTAGAGAACTTTGAAGTATATGTGAATTAGCCACCAAGATTTGAAGTTAATGGTCAAGAGCACACATTCTAGAAAGAAGAAACCTTTATATGCTCTCAAACAACCTCAAGGCAATCACATGGATTCTTATTTTCTCAAAAAATGATTCCACCCAGACTATTATAATTATTTTCCATTTTGTTGATCATATAATAAACACAAGAAATTTGGTATTAGATAATCTTAAATAAACCTTAAAATAATGTTTAAAATGATTAATTTTACTTTTATGAAATACAATATTTTTATTTGTAACAAAAACATGCCATTAACATTTTTTTACTTGTATTTGTAGCAAAAAAATGTTATTGAAATTTTAAAAAGTCAAAATAAATAAAAACTAAATATACAAATAGAAAATCAAATAATGTAAATAAAAGATATCAATCATCCAATAAAATGAAAAAAAATAAAATTTTATAGTATATAAACCTTTAAAATTTATAAACATGTTTTTGTTTTTATTTTTTTATTCAATTATATAAAATTAATAATAATATTAACAATAGATGGATATTTTGAAAAAAAATAAAAAAATCTTCATTTTAATTATATAAAAATTCAATAAAATTATATTAATTATAATTTTTTAATATTTGTTAAATAAATTTATTTAAAATTTTGCAGAAAAATTAAATATTTTTAATTTTAATTATATAAAACTCAATAAAATTATATTAATATAAATAAATTATTATTTATTAAATAAATTTAATATATTATTTAATATTTTTTAAAACTATTTGAAAATAAAAAATATATTTATTCTATTTAAATAAATTTTACTTTTTTAAATTATATAACTTTTTCCAAATATCTTTAATACTTATTAATCATTTCCATAAAAGACTCTTTAAATTATGTGAAGATAATTATGTCAAGATGGATCTAAAAGTTTTGGAAAAGTTAAGTAATCATAATTACTTAAATAGTAACTATTATATAGTTAATTACATCAAGATGGATCTAAAAGTTTTGGAAAAATGAAGTAATCATAATTTACTTAAATAGTAATTATTGATGATAATGATGATTAATGTCCGCTGAGATTAAATAATGGTCTATCGGACTTAAAGAAACAAATTATATGTTTTGATTTAAGATTTTATTCCTATGCTCAAAAAGCCTAGAGAGAAGCCTCCCGAGCTCACTATAATTTTGACATTGTAAAAGGCTAGGAAGGTGTTGAGGGCCCTGAGGTCGGGTCAACAACAAGGGGGATACCCACCCGGTCCGGAACCTGGTTGGCGGCTCCTTGCCTGTTTGGAGTAGCGAGTCCGACTGGGGGTAATGGGACCAGTTTCCCAATGTGATGGGTGTGTGTGTGTGCGTAGAGTCTGATGGTATTAATCTAAGGAAAAGCGGGGGGGGGGAATTCTTCTAATCTAGTCTTAATTCTAACTGCTAAATTAACTCTATGCTAATGTAATCTAATGAAGAAAAATACATCTAATCTACGCTAACCCGGGGTGTTTTCTTTTGTTATGCGATCTAGAAAGATTTCTAACAGCAGCCGGTAATAAAGATCATTCAACTGATATCAGAATATAAATCAATAAAGATAAACCATTCTGCATAAGAAGTTAGGCAGAGTAGTTGTGAACAGCATATCGCATAATCAGTTTTCTATATGTTAAACATAAATAAATGACCCCACCGTACAGAAGTGCCAAATGGTAATGCAGACATTCATGCAATAACATACAAAGAACTCAGCCACATATCACTTTAGGAATACTAGCAGAATCTAGCCAAGAGATAAAAGTACCATTTATGACTAACTTCACTAATAAACTTCAAGTAACAATGATTTATTTCTACTTGTTCTAACATCTGCTAAGAGTACAGAAGTGCAACATCAGTAACAGATATTAAAATGCAAACATAAATAAATCTCGATCCATCCATTCATCAAAAACCTCCTCTGAGGGTGCAGAAGTGCATGTTCTGAGGATAAGTTTTTTGACAGATTTCCAGACCCTTCTCCAAAAACCATGAGAAGGGTTAAATACTACTAACTAATCAATCTTAATTACATGAAATTAGGGAATCGGCCTCAAATGACCACCCTTTTACTAAAAGCAACTTTATTTCTAAACTTAAAATCTAATTTATCACCGTTTCTGTATATTCTCTTTAGTGCTGTCAACAGTGTAATGCTTTCCTGGGAAGAGTCGGCTGGCCGCCTTCTTGTTTCGCTCGGGAGATAAAAGTGGAAATAACAGGAGCTGGCACTTCCTTCCGGCAGACCAGAAGATATTTTCGAAAACCTTTCTCTAGCTGGGTGTATTCGCCGCGTGTATACTTAGCGTGTCCCAGTTTCTTCTCGAACTGGTTTTGCTGTTGCCGTTTTCGGTTTCCGGTCGTGCGAATGACTGAGTGGGTTAGGAGTCGTGCTGTATGGGCAAGTCCCTGTGTCGAGAATTTCTTCCGTTCTTTGTTCCAGGTTGTCCTGAAGCGTCTTTCTTCACTTGCGTTTCTCTTTTTGCTTTACCCGGTCTGAGCTTTAGGATCTTTTCTGAACATGCTGCTTTTGTGCGCCCTTGACTCTGAGTCCTGGATAGTCTAATTTCATCAGTGCAGGTTGGCTGATAGCCTGGAATCCGCAGTTCTGCTGCATGCGGCATCCGTTTGCGGAGGCATTCTCTCTCTGCTATCTGATTGGCGCTTTCCTCTTTCCCTCAGATGTTTCCTGCATATAAACTTATATCAGTTGCGTGTCTTGCAGTTTACGCAAAGGGGAAGTGAAATGAAAAGACTTGACGTGAAAGCATTAATCTCTAATGAATGCATAATTCTGACATTCATCATAGCTTGACTCTTCGATAAATGTAACGCAATCATTCCTAGATACTTAAGCATGCGGTTATTAAATTCTTTCAAGGCGCGTGCTTAATGCATGGGTCTATCGTGTGATAAGTCTTTTCAGGTCGCAGGTCGCAGATCGCAGATCGCTGCCATCGCAGATCGCAAATCGCTGCCATCGCAGATCGCAAATCGCAAATCACAAATATCGCAAGTTCTCGTTTAATGGTTACGTCGTATAGCATGATGCTTGCAATTTGCGATATCGCATATCGGCGATCGCATTGCTCGGAGGCTTTTCTTTTAAGGGGCGCATGTGGGGCATGCGATGCGATTTGAGCCTTAGGGAGAGAAATACAAAAACTTTAAAAAAGTATTTTTTGGGATTTTCGTTCAGGGTCCCCTCTTTGCTTGATGTTATTGCTAATGTCAAGTGAAGAAGGGGGGTTGTTGGTGACCACAACAATGGCGATTCACTGTGAAGAACCAGTTATCTCTGCTTGTTCTATTGCATTTTCACTTCCAAAACAGAAAAGTTTTCTTATGCCTAAATTTTGTTATGGACAGATAGAGTATTACCTTTTATCCTGTCAATGATGTTTCTTCACAACTTCTTATTTCATTCTGATTGTTTGTTTCCCCTCGGTTATTTTTTGTATTCATACCTAGTCATTACTTAGTCTCCTCAAAGACAAAATAAGGTCTTCTCTGCGTACTGGCTTTGTAAAGTATGCTCATTTGTCGCAGGTAGAGCCTCTGCTGCCCGCAAGCATCCATAGCCTCGACAGGGTTACCATGTTATCCAGCAATGATCCTTTTTCCTGCTTGAGGTTATTTACAACATTCCAGAGAAAAATCCTTTTGACACTTTTTCTTTCCTTTTTTTTTTTTTTTTTTTTATTCTCTAAAGAACAATGTCTTGGTTTGGTGGCCAAATTATGACACAGTCATTCACTTGATTTACACTTTTGCTGAACAAGCTGGCTCGTGATGAGACCCCTTGTCTTTCGATTGCACAATCTTGAGTCGTTGCCCTGTTTTGGTAGACAGTAGTGGCAAAGTCAGCAAGTTATAATATCTGTGATCATGATAAGCCGGCTCGTGATGAGACCTCTTATTCTTTGAGATATAGTGTTTTCTTGGATTGTCTCTCTGGATGCTGCGATTCTCCTTAGTAGGGAGGAAGTCATTGTTTTTCCTTAAGAAAGCTCTGGACGACAATAATAGAGTTTTAAGAACAGCAGTTTTGCAGAGAATAGCTATTTTGCTATCGATGATACTTTTCATAGCATTGGCATAAAACAATTTTTGCCAAAAGTTACTCTCATCCCAGGTTTCTTTGTGAAGTTTGAAACTAACATCATATTCAGGTTAAAGTTAACTCTATTTGTCAATAATAAAAGTCAGATTTTTTGAAAAGTTTTGCTATTTATACAAGTGAAATCAAAATTTGATACAGAAATGGTATGTTTCTTCATGAATACTATTTATGATCGTTCACAACCAGCCCTATTTATGAAAAAAAATGAAAACTAACATGAAAATTTAAAACTATCCTACAAAAACAGAAGGATGACCTTCTATGGGAAATACATTTTGAGGATTTGTCCATTTACGGGCAGAGAATCTCTTCTGCCTGTCAAGTCCTGCAACACAAAAGTTGATGGGCCTATGACTTCTACGATTTGAAAAGGACCAAGCCATAGCTTCTGGAATTTCGTATGTTTGCCCTTTTCTTCGTGAGCCTTATCCCACTTCAAAACTAAATCACCCATCTGGAAGTTTTTTCTGGTTTTTATGTTCGAATCAAAAGAGGATTTTATCAGCGCTTGGTGGTGAGCATGGGTTTTCTTGGCCTGTTCTCGTCGTTCTTCTAACTTGATTACCTCCATTTGCCTTAGTTGTAAGGGAGAAGTAGGTACTTCATCAATGTATTGTACTAAGGACAAAGAGGGAATGAGTAAGTGAGTAGGAAGAACTGTTTCTCTCCCGTAAACCAAATTAAAGGGAGAAGTCCCGATAGAGGCTTTCTTGGTAATTCTGTCTGCCCATAAGGCGTTTACCAGCGCTTTGTGCCAATTCTTTTGGTTTTGGTCAACTGTCTTTTTGATAATCCTGATCAGGTTCTTGTTCGTTGATTCAGCCAACCCATTACCTTGCGGATAGTAGTTGGCAGAATACTTCAGTTTGAACCCTCTTTTGAGTGTGAACTCAGTCATGGTATTTCCAGAAAAATATGAAGTGTTATCAAATATTAAGGCCATTGGCAATCCAAACCTAGTAATGATAAACTGATCTATGAATTCAACAATGTTTTCAGAATTAGCTGTCTTGAGAGGAACTGCCTCTACCCATTTAGTAAAATAGTCAGTTGCAGTGAGGATATACCTATGCTGTTTAGAGGAGTGAGGAACGATCTCACCTATTATGTCCAGGCCCCATTGGCTGAATGGCTGTTCGATGTTAACCGGCTACAATGGCATGGATGACTTCTTTTGTCTTCCTGCAGCAGTTTGGCAGACTTGGCATTTTCTCATGTGATTGTACGAGTCTTTGAACAGCGTGGGCCAGTAGTATCCTGCACGTAAGATCTTGTGTGCGGTGGCTTCTCTAGCATAGTGTCCACCTGCTGGTCCATCGTGGAGTTCCTGTAAAACCTTTTCGGCTTCAGTTTTCTCAAGACATCTAAGAAGCACAGAATCATAGTTTCTTTTAAATAAGACATCATTTACGAGCTGGTATTGTTTGGCTTTTAACCTCAGGGCTCTCTTTTTTATGTGATCCAGGTGAAATGGAGCATATCCGTTCTTTAGGAAATAAATGATGTCGGCATAAAATGATTCTGCGTCGTTTAGGCTTACCTCATACGCGTGTACCTCTTCAGGTGACTCTTCGGGGATTTGCGATGCTCCAGCTAACATCTTGCAGAAGCCTTGGCCTCTTACGATGTGTGCCGGCTTGATTTCCAGGTCGTATTCTTGCAAGGCGGTGATCCAATTTGCTCTCTTTTCGCCCACGTCTTTCTGAATCAGGAGGTTTCTTACCGCCGGGAATGGTACTATGACCTTGGTATGGGCCTTTAGCAAGAAGGGTCTGAAATATTTGACTGCTTTAAAGACGGCATATGCCTGTTTTTCTACGTCCGAATATTTCAGCTCATCACCTTGTAAGTTTGAGCTAAAGAATGCGATTGGGGCTTCTGCCTTTTCTTTGTTTGCCTGGGTCAAGATCGCAGCATAAGAATGCTCTGAGGCAAACGTGTATAAGACAAATGGTTTTGAAAAATTTGGGGTTGCTAGGGATGGAGCGTCGATGATGGCTTGTTTGATTAAGTTAAACGCTTCGTGCTCGTCTAGACCCCATTTAAAGTTTGAATTCTTTTTTATCATTTTTTGTAAAGGAGAAATAATACATGAAAAATCTGGGACAAATCTTTTCACAAAATTGATCTGTCCTAGGAAAGATTGCATGGTCTTTTTGTTATGGGGCATGGATATCTCGGAAATTTCTTTGATTCTGGCAGATTCGATGTGAATGCCCGATTTGGACACTATGAATCCTAGCAATTTTCCTTCACTCAACGCGAAAAAAGATTTCTTCGGGTTAAGCGAGATTCCATACCTTAAACATCTTTGAAAGATTTGCTTCAAATCTCTGAGATGGTCGCTTCGTTTTTTGGAGTACACAGTTATATCATCCAGGTAAATCACTACTGATTTATTGATTAACCCTTTGAACGCAATATCCATAGCTCTTTGAAAAGTAGCGCCGGTGTTGATCAGACCGAACGGCATCTTTCGATACGTGTAGGTACCCCATTTAGTTCGGAAGGTGGTTTTTAGCTGATCGTCTGGGTGTACTAGTACTTGATTATATCCTGAAAATCCATCCAGGAAAGACATCAATTCTGAGCCTGCTACAGCCTGTAATATTTGCTCCATAGGTGGGAGGGGAAAATTGTCCTTCTGACAGGCTTTGTTGAGATTCCGGAAGTCGATGCAGATTCTAATATCTCTGTTTTTCTTCCTAACAGGTACCATATTGGATACCCATTTGGAATGTCTGACCGGAAAAATTATTCTGGCTCTCAACAACTTATTCAGCTCAGTTTTTATCTGACTTTCCAGGTTGGGGTGGATTTTTCTGAGCTTTTGTTGGACGGGTTTCTCGTTGTCGATCATAGGGATAGTGTGCTGAATGATAGAAGTGTTATAAGTTTTCAGCTCATCATAGTTCCAGGCAAAGACGTTTTTGTATTGTCGTAGAAGACGAATGTATGCTGATTTTTCTTCAGGAGCTAGGCCTTGGCCTAGATTGATGTTTTGGGGTTTCTCATCGGTTCCTAAGTTCACTGATTCGTAGTTCAGAGTTGAACTGTAAAGTTTGGCGTTAGTTGACCTTTTGAACCGGCTTTTTAAGTCATACAAATCTTCTAATTTGACCACTGATTTGGGTATGGCATTATCAGTGCCATTTTGTTGTATTTGGTGGTCATGACAGTCCTCGTCGATTATCTGGTTTGAGTAGGATCCTTCAGAGGTAAGGAAACTTACGATGTCTGGGTCGTTGTTGAATACTCTCCAGTTGGTGATGTTGTCAGGGATAGACGGTTTAAAAATTAATTCTATCGAAAACCTATCTGGACTAAAGTCTTCGGAGGGAATGAGTCTGGAGGCTACGTTTGCTAGCAGGTCTGCGCTTGCATTGTGAAGTCTTGGGATTGATGAAATATTAAATGCTGTAAAATGCGCAGTGAGATCTTGCACTAAAGATTGGTAGTGCTTTAAATGACTAGACAGGCAGTGTATGGTGTTACGTACCTGTTTGACGACGATCTCGGAATCTCCAAAGACTTGAAGATATTTGACGTTGGAGCCGATTGCTTTGTATAGGCCTTGCACCAAGGCTTCGTATTCCGCTGTGTTGTTCGTGCAATCGAACTCTAGTCTGCATGTGAGCATGGTCTTATTTCCGTCTGGGCTAATCAAGACGCATCCTGCTCCCGCTCCCTCGTTGGACTTAGAGCCATCAAAATATAATTTCCAAAATAAAGAAGTATTTACAGGGTTATCTAAGAAACTAACACATTTTGAATCATCAGTCTGGGAGAAGTTTTCCACTTGGGATACGACTGAATTTTCTAAATATGGTGATACGTGAGCATTGAAATTTCCAAGGAAAGAGTCTACCGAATAGTTGCCTATGATGCTGCTATTGTATGCTATGGCTTCGTTCTCTCCCTCCAGGTCCGTCACTATGTACTTTTGGTGCAGTTCTCATTCAACCTTTATTTGATTTGGCTTCCCGTTGAAGGGTAACCACATGTGCGACCAGTCAGTCGAAAAATATCCGTGGAGCTTCTCGGACCAATCCCTGCTAAGAATTAGACCATAAAATTCAGGGATGTCAGCAACTAGAATATCGATGACCTGGCATACCTTGGGGTTGGACGATAGTCTTATGTTCACTTGATTAAGTTCGCCTATCACTTCGACTTGTGATCGATCAAGTTGAACTATGCGCACTGCGGATTTTTGCGGTTGAACATTAAGTTTGGCACATATTGACTTGGGTAGAATATTGGTGGAAGCACCAGAATCAACCAAGCAGTTATGCACGTTTCTGTTAAAGATCTCGTAAGTGAGGAGGAAAGGGGGAGTGTGAGATCTAGACCTCCCTCCAATCAAGGCGATGTCATTTGGATCGATTTTATTGATCGCGTTGATTGGGGGTCTTCCTATATTATGGGAAGCTATAGCTGTAGGTAGAGGCGCAGTAGGTACGGCGTGTAACTCTTTCATCATGATCTTCTGTTGATGTTTCAATTTGCTCAGCTCGTACAGGGTGATATTAGCCCTAGTTTTCTTCATGTCGTCGATGATGTTATACTCCATTTCATCCGACACTATTAGTGTCTTTGATGGAGGCGATTGCTCTGATTGGACTGGGCTAAATGAGGTCGCTTTAGGGGTTGTCTTCTTTGTTGCGACCTTTTCTTTTGCTGGAGGGCTTGCGCCCTTCTGTTTTGGGGTAGTCTGGGGAGGATCAAGTTGATTGCTGCTTCTTGTGCTAACCGGAAGTGCTTCTTGATCTTCCTCTTGTGGGAGGATGAAATCCCACATCCCTTGCAGTTCCACCACTTCTTCATCGTCGGTATGCATTTCAATGGTGTTCTCTTCTTCTTCTTCTTCAGATTCCACGTTAGAGACCACGCTGGGTGGCTTCGTCTCCATAGGAGGATTCCTCTTAAAACTCCTAAAAGGCTTTCTTGGGGACGATTCTGCTACTTGTTTCCTGATATCAATCATCTCATTTGACATGGCCTTTAATACCTTTTGTAATCCTTCCATGTCGAAAGGATCCTTCGTTTGCTTCTTCTTGGTTTCTTCTTTGAAAGAGATTTTCTTAGATTTACGCTCTTCGATTGTAGATCTCTTTTCTAGGGCTACTACGCGTCTTTCGACTGCCAATGCCTCAGCCAAGTTTTCGACTAAGGTTGTCTTGCTTGCCCTATCTACGAAGATGGCCAAGTTTGAAGGTAAGGCCGTGATGTACCATTCGCATCTTACTTCCTTGCTGGGTTGGGAAGCAGCGGGGATTTTATTGAGGATCTTGTTGAACCGTAAGTTAAAATCTTTAATGGGTTCCCGAGCCTCAGCTTTAAGATTGGACAGATCGTTGATCAGTGTCGTTGTCGATCTATCATCGCCGAATTTGGTGAGAAATTGATTTTGAAAAATATCCCAGCTGGTGATAGATCCGGAGGGTAGCGAAAAGTACCATGACCCGACCGTCCCTTGCATCGTATAGGGGAAGAGTCGGACCACGGCGTCTTCGTTGGTAACTCCGTTGAGATTAACAGAAAGCATGAAACTATTGATATGTTCTTCAACTAGCATTCTGGTTTCTGGATTGAACTTTGGTAACCACTTCTCGGGATGGGCAGGTATTGGACTCAGGGGTGGAGGCATTAAAACCGCCCCAGGGTTGTTCCATGGAGATTGTGCCATCGCTGAGTTGCTGGTTAGTAAAAGTGTAGAAGATGATCTTTGAGGTTGAGAAGATAGAGAAGTTATGATCTTTGACGATTGTGGAGGAAGAGTTGCGGAGGATGGATGAGTGATTTGAGGTGGAGATGTGAGTGGTTGACTTCGCGGAGAGGGAGTTGAAATGGATGAGGTGGATGAAAGAGTCTCTCTGTCAGACTCTTGAAATGCTTTCCTTGCTCTTTTCCTAGTGGGGAGAGGGATTTCGGTTGGCTGAATGCCAAACTTTTCACTCTTCAATCGGGTCAGGGGATGAGCAGGGTTGTATTGCGAAGTCAAGCTGCCTTTAGATTTATCAGATTTTTGGTTAAAAATAGAGAATCCCTGGAGTTTATGGATCAAGGTTTGAACTTCAGGGGGATCGACAATAAGTTGTTCTGATTTATATGGATGTATAGCAGCAGTGGATGTCCGAGCGACTTCCAGTTCTGAGTTTAGTCGTATTGGGGAAGTCGGGGAAGTTGGTGAGGGTGATTTGCTCTTAGAATGGTATTTGGGTTTTGAAATATGTGCCATTCATAGCTGTGGCCCTCCTTCTAGCACCAGAAATGTTGAGGGCCCCGAGGTCGGGTCAACAAGGGGGATACCCACCCGGTCCGGAACCTGGTTGGCGACTCCTTGCCCGTTTGGAGTAGCGGGTCCGACTGGGGGTAATGGGACCAGTTTCCCAATGTGATGGGTGTGTGTGTGTGCGTAGAGTCTGATGGTATTAATCTAAGGAAAAGGGGGGGGGGGGGGGGGGGGAATTCTTCTAATCTAGTCTTAATTCTAACTGCTAAATTAACTCTATGCTAATGTAATCTAATGAAGAAAAATACATCTAATCTACGCTAACCCAGGGTGTTTTCTTTTGTTATGCGATCTAGAAAGATTTCTAACAGCAGCCGGTAATAAAGATCATTCAACTAATATCAGAATATAAATCAATAAAGATAAACCATTCTGCATAAGAAGTTAGGCAGAGTAGTTGTGAACAGCATATCGCATAATCAGTTTTCTATATGTTAAACATAAATAAATGACCCCACTGTACAGAAGTGCCAAATGGTAATGCAGACATTCATGCAATAACATACAAAGAACTCAGCCACATATCACTTTAGGAATACTAGCAGAATCTAGCCAAGAGATAAAAGTACCATTTATGACTAACCTCACTAATAAACTTCAAGTAACAATGATTTATTTCTACTTGTTCTAACATCTGCTAAGAGTACAGAAGTGCAACATCAGTAACAGATATTAAAATGCAAACATAAATAAATCTCGATCCATCCATTCATCAAAAACCTCCTCTGAGGGTGCAGAAGTGCATGTTCTGAGGATAAGTTTTTTGACAGATTTCCGGACCCTTCTCCAAAAACCATGAGAAGGGTTAAATACTACTAACTAATCAATCTTAATTACATGAAATTAGGGAATCGGCCTCAAATGACCGCCCTTTTACTAAAAGCAACTTTATTTCTAAACTTAAAATCTAATTTATCACCGTTTCTGTATATTCTCTTTAGTGCTGTCAACAGTGTAATGCTTTCCTGGGAAGAGTCGGCTGGCCGCCTTCTTGTTTCGCTTGGGAGATAAAAGTGGAAATAACAGGAGCTGGCACTTCCTTCCGGCAGACCAGAAGATATTTTCGAAAACCTTTCTCTAGCTGGGTGTATTCGCCGCGTGTATACTTAGCGTGTCCCATTTTCTTCTCGAACTGGTTTTGCTGTTGCCGTTTTCGGTTTCCGGTCGTGCGAATGACTGAGTGGGTTAGGAGTCGTGCTGTATGGGCAAGTCCCTGTGTCGAGAATTTCTTCCGTTCTTTGTTCCAGGTTTTCCTGAAGCGTCTTTCTTCACTTGCGTTTCTCTTTTTGCTTTACTCGGTCTGAGCTTTAGGATCTTTTCTGAACATGCTGCTTTTGTGCGCCTTTGACTCTGAGTCCTGGATAGTCTAATTTCATCAGTGCAGGTTGGCTGATAGCCTGGAATCCGCGGTTCTGCTGCATGCGGCATCCGTTTGCGGAGGCATTCTCTCTCTGCTATCTGATTGGCGCTTTCCTCTTTCCCTCAGATGTTTCCTGCATATAAACTTATATCAGTTGCGTGTCTTGCAGTTTACGCAAAGGGGAAGTGAAATGAAAAGACTTGACGTGAAAGCATTAATCTCTAATGAATGCATAATTCTGACATTCATCATTGCTTGACTCTTTGATAAATGTAACGCAATCATTCCTAGATACTTAAGCATGCGGTTATTAAATTCTTTTAAGGCGCGTGCTTAATGCATGGGTCTATCGTGTGATAAGTCTTTTCAGGTCGCAGGTCGCAGATCGCAAATCGCAAATCACAAATATCGCAAGTTCTCGTTTAATGGTTACGTCGTATAGCGTGATGCTTGCGATTTGCGATATCGCATATCGGCGATCGCATTGCTCGGAGGCTTTTCTTTTAAGGGGCGCGTGTGAGGCATGCGATGCGATTTGAGCCTTAGGGAGAGAAATACAAAAATTTTAAAAAAGTATTTTTTGGGATTTTCGTTTAGGGTCCCCTCTTTGCTTGATGTTATTGCTAATGTCAAGTGAAGAAGGGGGGTTGTTGGTGACCACAACAGAAGGTCAGTATTGTAACAAAGATTGTGAAATTGAGATCTAATGTGGTTATACGCGGGGCACTCTAAGAGGAAGTGGTTTTCATCCTCGATGTTCCTATTCTCACATATATGGTAGATCCTTTCCATCCATGGCGTTTTAGGAACCGCCCAACGACCTGTTTCACTATGAAGCTCATGAGTTTTTAAATTAGGTCAAATAAATCTAAAAATTTCAGAAAAATTTAGTAATTATAACTACTTAAAGTTTAACCATACATAAATTTCGATATAAAAAATATAAATTTTTTTATTAAATTTATAGCAAAAATTCCATTGCTATTAATATTTATAGGAAAAAAGGTATGCATATTGCATCATCGCTAGAAAAAAAAAAAGTAGAAGATAACAACATGCTTTGAATTGTAAGTTTTTGTGCCAGTTTCACGACACGTGTGTACTTATTTATTCTTAGTTTTAAGTGCTATCCCCACTAATTTATTGGAGTATGGTTTTAATAATAAGACTACGTTGTAATTAATATTTATGTTATAACTTTTTATATTAAAAAATTTATAAAAAATTATTAACTATAATTATTTTTATCCCTTTATTTGTAATATGAAATTTTAATATATTTATATGATATTATATATATATATTAAAAAATAATTATTGACGTAGTCCATTTTAAGTAACAAAATATATATTGTGATTTGTGTGTTTCAATAATAATAATATACTACTTATTATTGGATTTTAGATAATATCATTGATTTCTGCCAACTGTTTTTCCATATACTAATACCTTTTTTTAAATCTAAATTTTGTCTTTATTAATTAGTCAAAATCTATATAGATATATTGCTTCTTTCAAATCAATTACTATCTTGTCAAAATCTAATTAAAATATATATATATATATATTATGAATTTCATATATATAAAATTTAAAGAAAAAATACCAATTATCATTATCATTAGATTGTAATTCATATCATTATTCTCTGCTTACTTTTCCTTATATATTTATATTTTTTTCAATCCAATTACTATTTTTATTAATATGTCACAATCTAATTTATTAACTTATCAAAATCTAATTTTTAAAAAATGTTATATTGATGATGATGATGGTTAACGTCCGCTGAAACCAAACAATGATTTATCGGACCTAAAAAAAGAAATTATTTATCTTGATTTGTATATCTATAGACTAATATAAAATTTAAGTAAAGAAAAATTACTAATTATCATTATCATTAGATTTGTAAATCATATCATTATTCTTTGCTGACTTTTCTCTACATATTTATACTTTTCTTCAATCCAAATACTATTTTTGTTAATCTGTAACAATCTAATTCACATACCTATTTCAATTTAATTATACCTTTACTCAGTTGTCAGAATCTGATTGAAACAAAAACGTAACGTTTATAATGAAAAAAATGACCATCATATAGTTTTTTTTGCAATTTTTAAGCAAAACTATTAGGAAAGCTTAATTAAAAAAAAAAATACGGCACATTACTAGTACATTATTATTATTAGATTACATTATTATTATGACAGAAAAATATAATCATGTATACGGCACATTACTATTACATTATTATTATTAGATTACATCATTATTATTATGACAGTAAAATATAATCAGGTAGGTGACATCGTAGAGAATTTCTGGCTGAAAAGGAATGGCAGCCGCTGCCCATTTGTCAGTTTAGAGAATCTACTACAAACGAAGATTATTTGTAGATGACGCCACGTCGCATTCCGTGGGGAACGTCGGTCGTATGCAACAATTTTGCGTAAAAGAATTGGCTACATGTACAGCAAAGCCGTTGCTCTAACCTATGCATAACTGGCAGCTCTATATGGTAGCCGTAGAGAACAACGGAACACGTTTGTGACAACCTACCTCATGGCAATTGATGCATATCAAAAGGTTCTAATGTCAACACAATGCATGGTCTAATCCTTAAGGTCTTCAAATCCATTATGCTTCCACTACAACACTATGATATTACCATCGTACTCTCTGATATTTCTTGTGATTAGCACCATATATACATCTCTTAGATAGTTCAAAAACTCAAATATGTCATAAGCATATAATTTTTATGAGATCCATCGTAAAATTTTAAATCAAATTAAATTACAATTTCAAAACAAAATTCATTAAATTGATAAAGATTTGATACTTTCTTTAAGGTTATTTTTTTTTCCTTTGTCTTTATACGTCATGATTCCAACTTCTTCTTTACTCAAAAGGTTCGTTTTTATTGAACAAGCTCCATCTTTACCGAACAATCCCCTCGTGCTCACATTCCAATGAGCATGGGGCACATTTCTTCTCCCATCACCCACTCACATTTTTGGCCCCATACAACCCCCATTCTAGGTGGTCTACCTATCTAAACATTTTTTTGTATTGGCCTTGGAGGTATTCATTGAATTAGATTTGCAAGCTTATTTACTGCCTGTAGCTAGCCATTCATATGTGTTATTATATATGCATCTGCGAGTACAGTCAGTATTCTCATTTGCTACCTGTTGCTAGCCATTCATATGTGTTTATATATATGCATTTGCCGGTATGGTCAGTATTCTCCATCCATTCATTAAATCTGCAAACTATTGAGCATTAGTGGTCTAAAGCCTTGTAAGGTGAGGGTGTTCATGCATGTCTTGATTAAAACATAGTTTAAATGGTTATCTGGTTTGATCCAAACCATCATTCATTCCAATAGTTCTGAGAACAATATTGAAGATTATATGTTACCGGGCATCTTTGAGCTACAACCTAGGAGAGTTTCCTGGAGTGATAATAGCTACAACACTTGGCGACACACTGGTTGAATAACAACTTCTCTACCTTGGTTCATTTTTAGTGTGGGGCTCCTTCAGGGAATATTGATTCTTCCTACAGATTGCTTTGGTTTTTCCACTTACCCTATGGTATACATGGTTCTCTTTCTACCTTCTCAGTTGAACACAACATAAGATTCAACTAGATCATAGTGTTTCGAATTGGGAAGGGTAGTTTAGCTCGCGAGCTTATGATTTTCATAGTAGAGTTTTCATCTCTAGTGTTGCTTCGCTACCAGCAGGCTTAGACAGTACCCTGACAGAGTCATGCAGGAGCACAAGCATTTCTTCACTGCCAGTGAGCCTGGACAGTACCCTGCTGGAGTTTCCTACTTCACCTCTCTGCACAGGAAGCCTTTCTCTTATTTGGCCTTTATTATTTATAAAGAGAACTGTGCATAGGCACTTATTTATTTTTTGGGTGGAAGAGGGATCCTGACTTATTGGGAGAAAAAGAGGTTGTTGCTTCAGAGAAGAATATAAAGACCTATGATTTAGATTTTGTCATTTATATTTTCCCCTTCTCTATTTCTACTAGTTAGATAAGCTAGAAAACACCAAAGAAGAAAACTGAGTACAGGCATGAGGTTCCTAGACTGGACACAGGTTCATGGTTGGATCCAAAATATCCTTACAGACGAATCGCATTTTCTGTCAGAACTTCATCGGCAAAAAGTTATAACCAAATAAAAAGAAGATGGACATAGGACTCACCATGGGTTGCAGCACAAGACTCTTCGAACTTCATCCACACACACATTTGGAACTCTGAATGAAGTAAGACATAACACTTATTCAGACAGAAGAAAAACAACAGAATACCAAAGGGAAGCAAAACAAAAAACAACAAAAGGACTATGTTCATAGTGTGGGGCATGATCCGGATCTCATTGAAAATAAAATTTTAAGTCTTAGCCATTGATAGGGGGAGAGTCAATCTTCCCGTCAAGTGATTGAAGATAATACATGTATTGGCCAAGCTTTTGGTGGACACTGTAAGGACCAATCCATGAGCATTGAAACTTAGTGTTGTTGCCTTTGTCCTCGTGACCTTTGTCCCACTTTAAGACTAAGTCACCCACACTGAAGCTAGTCTTCCCTGAAGACTTTCTGTCAAACCATCTCTTGATATGGTTCTGATGGAGTTAATTTTTTTTCTTTTAACCTTTCTTCCTGTAACTTGTGTAAAGTGTTCATCCTACGCTGAACAAAAAGGAACGAATTGCCTTGCGATTCTTGGGACAACTAGAGAGCAAACAAGTAGATGTTTGGCGGGAGGATGGCTTCCTTTCTATACACCAGTAAGTAAGGTGAAGTATTCAGAGAAGGCTTAGGTGTGGCCTAGTCATCCCATAAAGCATTCTCCAAAGCAGAGTTCTAGTTTTGCTGCTCAAATAATATGGTCGTTTTGATGATGCAAATAAGATTATTATTTGTGGATTTGGCAAGACCATTTCCCTATGGTTAGTAGTTAGTAGAACGTTTCAAAACATTACCATTTTCCAATGAAAACTTATAAATATTTAACGAAGAAAAGCACGCTGCATTGTCAAAAACAAGTGACGTAGGAATGTTGAACCTGGAAATGATATTCTATTGTAGGAAGAGGATGACTTCTTGATTGTTCACTTGTTTCAACAGAACTGCCTCTTTCCACCATGTGAAATAATATGTAGCAGTCAAAATATAATAGTGCTTCTTTGATGAATGTGGGAAAATTTCCCCAATGATATCCAAGCCCCATTGCTGGAATGGTTTTCCCACTGTAACAGGCTGCAGCGGGGTTGCTCACTTCCGATTTTTGCCAACACACTTTTGACATACCCAACACTTGCAGGCATAGGCATCCGCATCCTTGAATAATGTAGGCTAGTAGAAACTAGCCCGCATGACCTTGTGTGCTGTGGTGTTATCCGCGAAGTGTCCCCCGACTAGTCTATCATGTAGATAACATGAAAGCTTATCTGAATCTTGTGCCTCCAGGTACCTTAGCAACATGCCATTATGGTTCTTTTTGTATAGCACCCCATGCACCATCTGGTATGATAATGCTTTGATTTGAAGTGCCTTCTTCTGCCACAAACAAAAATTAGAGGGAATGATGCCATGGTCAAGGTACTAGCGCACATATTCATACCAAGAATTTTTGCCTGAAGTGGGAGAGGCTCGTTCAACATCCCTACAAGATAACATTGCCATATGGGGTGCATTCAACTTACATCTTGTGACAAGATTCATCATTGCACAACATCCCTTGCAAGCTATTTTTTGTTCATTTTCATATAGTTGAGCCAATGTTAATGCCTCTGCTTCAAAAGCATTCTTTCCACCATACATGTTATTTCTATTGATTATGTTTTGGTCTAATGTTTAATCTCTGTAGATGTAAGGATTACTCACATCTAGCTATATTCTTCACATAATTCATAGATATAGCTTTCCATAATTTTGTTACAAAATGGTAATGGTAGTATTTTTAGTGATAAGCCTCCGAATTTCCCCTTAAGGGATCATGTAGGTGCGCTTTGCAAAATGAAAACAAACCCAATGCCCATACTTGTGGTAACAATCTAATGATCTGATTGCCCTGTTATATTCATGGTTTATACGAATTTCAATCCTTTGAACAAAAATTGATTATCAAATATAAATGTCAATATGAATACACATTTTACAGATATAAGTTTTGAAATTTCCATATTTATTTTTTACATTAGGGTGATGTTGCTATTGTTTAAATTAGTCCATCTCTTGTTAAGTGGGACACTATTACCTATATTATTGAAACATTTTTTTGTTAATTTATTTATGTAGGTAGGGTGCCCCTATTTTCCATTTCCCTATACAGAACTCGGGTCACATCTTCTTTCTTTTACGCTAATCTTTCCTATCCTTACGACTTTTCCTTTGCAACATCTCATGCAATTGCTAGTAACTAATTAGCTTGGATTTATCTTAACTTTGAATATATCAAATGTTTACTGATATTTATTAAGGTATTATAGCTCATCATGTGGCTAGGATTTGAACTTCGATGAAGAAGATAATGTTTATTCTACCCAACAACTTGAAATAACCCCTATTGACCAAATTTCTTGGCAGTGCACACTGCTAGGGGAAGATATTAACCAATTTTTTTGGCATTGGATACTGCCAAGGGAAGAAAGTAGGCTTCCTCTCAGCCTGAAAGCAAGAGAGAGAATTAGCTCTCAGTATAGACTCATTTAAAAGTGTAACATAATTAACTACTGAGAATAGTAACTATTCCAAGGAACCACCCAAACTAAGCCCAATTAACATATATATATTAAAAAAATAAAAATTGTTATTAACAAATTTTAATTTTAAAAAATATATTATAGTGTAATTAATATTTATAAAAAAAAAAATTATTATAATTATTATATTAAATTATCCAAAATAAATAGATAAAATAATAACATAACTATTGGATTGCACATGACATAATGCATTTCCTCCCAATTTCCACACTAGACAAATTTATTATTCTTTTTACCTACTACTTTCACTAACTGGTCATGGTTTGGTTCTCAGAAGAAAAAAAAAAAAAAAATAAATAAAAAAATACAAAAAATAAAAAAAATAAAAAAATAAAATAAAATTAAAATTAAAAATAATAACTATATAAACATTTACTAAAAATTAGTAATAAAAAATATTTTTTCTAATTATGATTATATAAATAATGATATGTAAGAGGATAAGCAATAATTATATACTTTTGATAATTTTTTGAAAAACATTATTATTATAAATTGATTTCAAGAAAAATTTTACAATATTTATGGAGATAAAAATGATATGATTATTACATTATTATTCAAATAAGAAAAATATATCACTTACCATTAAATTGTAAATAATATAATTGACTTATACCCAGATTCCCCTTCACAATTCTTTCTTCTTAAATTTAATTATTACTTTTATTAAAAAGATATAATTATTACATTATTGTTCAAATTAAAAAAATATATCGCTTATCATTAAACAATAAATAATATAATTGACTTATACCCACATTCCCCTTCCCAATTCTTTCTTGTTCAATTTGATTGTTACTTCTATTAATTCGTAAACAAAATTGATTTAAAAATAAATTAAAACAAATCTACTTACATAAAAAACAATTAACACTATATAATTTTTAATAATTACAAAATTATATATATATATCCTCTCCCCTACACTAGTAATTATCGTTCATTTATTATCACCAAATCCACCGTGGCCGCCTGCCCCTCTCCCCAGCCCCACACCAAGGAAAAAACCTAAAACGTTATCTGGATATTCGATCTGAACATTAGATTGCAGGTGAAATAATTGATTTGTGACCACGTTTCCCAGAAGCCTACTTAATCTTCATTGCAGTTGTTACCTTATCCAAAACATCTTTGCCACAACATTTTTTGCTTTCAAAATAATCAGTGTGATAGATTTTTGGTATGATAGAGAATAAATGGTAAATCAGCGGATTTTGGGCTGAAAAGGAATCGCACCCGCTGCTCATTTGTCGGTTCAAAGAATTTCGAACAAACGCAAAGTATTTGGTAGGGGACACCGCATAGCATCATGGGGAGATAATTTTGCTTTAAAAAGTTTATAGTAAGCAGGGATCTCAATTTCAAGATGAATTATTATGGGAAGTTAAAAAGACATTAGGAAGTCAGCGTTTTTTTATTATATATATCATATAAATCGATAGATTTTATAACAAAACAATCACCAAGATTTCATCAAAACTTCAAAGGTTATGGGTGGAAATAGAATTTTGAAAATCACAAAATAAATATTCTTATAATAGCCTATTATGTTAACCAATGACTTTTGAAGTAGTCAAGAACAAACCATGCTTTGTTTTATTATCATATTAATCAATGACTTTTGAAAAAATAGTCAAGGAAGAACAATGGATTCAAGATATGAATGTAAAAATTGAAAAATTGAAATAATTGAGAAAAGCTATACATAGTATGTTATAGATTTATTATTAGGGAGAGTAAATGTTAGAGTTAAATAGATTTAAAAAATAAAATGTAATGTAAAAAAGTAAGTTGAAGAGTATATAATTGTTGCATAAGGGTTTATTAAACAATTAGGGCTTGATTGTGGAGAAATTTTTGTTCCATTAACATTCATACAATGATTGTAGAGAAATTTTTGCTCTATTAGCAAAGTTAGACACTGTTAAAGTGGTTTTTGCAATTCTAGTTCAAAATAGTTGTTATTTTTTATCAAATAAATGTTAAATTAGTTTGTCAAGAGGAAATATATGTGAATTAGCCACCAAGATTTGAACTAAAAAGTCAAGAACTCAAATTCTATATAAAAAAGAAATATTTATATGTCTTAGAGAACCTTGAAGTATATGTGAATTAGCCACCAAGATTTGACGTTAATGGTCAAGAGCACACATTCTAGAAAGAAGAAATCTTTATATGCTCTCAAACAACCTCAATACAATCACATGGATTCCTATTTTCTCAAAAAATAATTCCAAAGAGACTATTATAATTATTTTCCATTTTGTTGATCATATAATAAACACAAGAAATTTGGTATTAGATAATCTTAAATAAACCATTAAAATAATGTTTAAAATGATTAATTTTATTTTTATGAAATAAAATATTTTTATTTGTAACAAAAATATGCCATTAACATTTTTTCATTAACATTATTTTATTTGTATTTGTAGCAAAAAGATGTTATTGAAATTTTAAAAAGTCAAAATAAATAAAAACTAAATATACAAATAGAAAATCAAATAATATAAATAAAAGATATCAATCATCCAATAAAATGAAAAAAAACTAAATTTTTACCGTATATAAACCTTTTAAATTTATAAACGTGTGTTTGTTTTTATTTTTTAATTCAATTATATAAAATTAATAATAATACTAACAATAGATGGATATTTCGCTTAAAAAAAAAAAATTCTTAATTTTAACTATATAAAAATTCAATAAAATTATATTAATTATAATTTTTTTAATATTTTGCAAAAAAAAATTAAATATTTTTACTTTTCATTATATAAAACTCAATAAAATTATATTAATATAAATAAATTATTATTTTTTAAATAAATTTAATATATTTATTTAATACTTTTCAAAAACTATTTAGAAATAAAAAATATATTTATTCTATTTAAATAAATTTTACCTTTTTAAATTATATAACTTTTTCCAAATATCTTTAATACTTATTAATCATTTCCATAAAAGACTTTTTAACTAATCATAATTACCTAAATAGTAACTATCATATAGTTAATTACATCGAGATGGATCTAAAAATTTTGGAAAAATGAAGTAAACATAATTACTTAAATAGTAATTATTTAGTTATGGAAAAAAAAATTAAAACCGTATTTTTTATATTATGTCAAATAAATCTAAAAATTTCAGAAAAGTTTAGTAATTATAACTACCTAAAGTTTAACTATACATAAGTTTTTACCGAAATTATTACCGAAATTATTGTCACAAACATATTATGGATGACAGATGTTTAAATTCTATAATAATTTTTTTATTATTAAATTTATAAGAAAAATTCCATTGCTATTAATATTTATAGGAAAAAAGTATGCATATTGCATTATCGTTAGAAAAAAAAAACTAGAAAATAACAACATGCTTTGAATGGTAAGTTTTTGTGCCAGTTTCACGACACGTGTGTACTTATTTATTCTTAGTTTTAAGTGCTATCTCCACTAATTTATTGGAGTATGGTTTTAATAATAAGACTACATTGTAATTAATATTTATGTTATAGGAATAATTTTTTATATTAAAAAATTTATAAAAATTTATTAACCATAATTATTTTGATACTTTTATATATAATATTAAATTTTAATATTTTTATGCCATATTTTATATATATTAAAAATAATTATTGACATAGTCAATTTTAAGTAAAAAAATATATATGGTGATTTGTGTGTTTCAATAATAATCATATCTATTATTATCCTATTTATTATTGGATTTTAGATTTTAGATATATAATTGATTTCTACCAACTTTTTTTCCATGTATTAATACCTTTTCTTAAATCTAAATTTTGTCTTTATTAATTAGTCAAAATCTATCTATATACTTATATTGCTTCTTTCAAATCAATTACTATTTTGTCAAAATTTAATTTAAATCTAAATTTTGTCTTTATTAATTAGTCAAAATCTATCTATATACTTATATTGCTTCTTTCAAATCAATTACTATTTTGTCAAAATTTAATTTAAAAAAAACATATTATGAATTTCATATATATAAAATTTAAAGAAAAAATACCAATTATCATTAGATTGTAATTCATATCATTATTCTCTGCTTACTTTCCTTATATATTTATATTTTCTTTCAATCCAATTACTATTTTTATTAATATCTCACAATCTAATTTATTAACTTATCAAAATCTAATTTTTAAAAAGCGTTATATTATAGTTTGTGTGTCTATATACTAATATAAAATTTAAGTAAAGAAAAAGTACAAATTATCATTATCATTAGATTTGTAAATCATATCATTATTCTCTGCTGACTTTTCTCTACATATTTATGCTTTTCTTCGATCCAAATACTATTTTTGTTAATCTGTAACAATCTAATTTATATACCTATTTCAATTTAAGTCTACCTTACTCAGTTGTCAGAATCTGATTCAAACAAAAACGTAACGTTTATAAGGAAAAAACTGACCATCATATAGTCCTTTTTTTTTGCAATTTTTAAGCAAAACTATTAGGAAAGCTTGATTAAAAAAATATTACGGCACATTATTATTACATTATTATGAGATTACATTATTATTATGCAGTTGATTATAATGCGATTTTTTGGAAGTTTTTTCGGTTTTTCTGTCAAAATCCAGCAGTAATTTATTGGAATCGCAAGTTTGATAGTCATTTTCTACACAATCAAAGCGTCCAGGGGTTTTTCAGGATGCTGAATCCAAATGAGTTAAAAAACCATTCTAAATAATACAAATCAAGATTTAACCTCAATTTTTCCTACCGGATTCCATCACTTGAATCTCCAAAAAACCACATTACGGTAAAATAGAATCATGTATACGACACATTACTATTATATTATTATTAGATTACATCATTATTATTATTAGATTACATCATTATTATTATGACGGAAAAATATAATCATGCAGGTGATATAATTAATTTCTCTCGATTCAGGAGTTCATTTCAGACAGTGCCTTTTCCGAACATTTATTAGATTACAATGTTGCTATTATTGATCAGAAAAAATGATTTGACTTTGTCAGGCCAAAATTTAAAAATAAATAAAAAATAAAACCTGTACATTGGACATTAGATTGGAGGTGAAATAATTGATTTCTGACCACATTCGCTGCATAAGCATACCTATCTTCATTTCCGCTGCTACCTTCGCTGGCTGAAACATGTTTTATGCAGATGGCACGTATGGTGCCACCCCATTTCTCATTTTCAAAATAATTAGTGATAGAAATTTGACATCGTAGAGAATTTCTGGCTGAAAAGGAATGGCAGCCGCTGCTCATTTGTCAATTTAGAGAATCTACTACAAACGAAGAGTATTTGTAGATGACGCGACGTCGCATTCCGTGGGGAACGTCGGTCGAATGCAACAATTTTGCGTAAAAGAATTGGCTACATGTACAGCAAAGCCGTTGGAACTCTAACCTATGCATAACTGGCAACTCCATATGGTAGCCGTAGAGAACAACGGAACACGTTTGTGACAACCTACCTCATGGCAATTGATGCATATCAAAAGGTTCTAATGTCAACACAATGCATGGTCTAATCCTTAAGGTCTTCAAATCCATTATGCTTGTACTACACCACTATGATATTACCATGTTGGTACTCTGTGATATTTCTTGTGATTAGCACCATATATATATGTCTTAGATAGTTCAACAACTCAAATATGTCATAAGCATATAATTTTTATGAGATCAATCATAAAATTTTAAATCAAATTAAATTACAATTTCAAAACAAAATTTTTTAAATGGATAAAGATTTGATACTTATCTTTAAGCTATTTTTTTGTTCCTTTGTCTTTATAGGTCATGATTCGAGCTTCGTCTTTACCGAAAAGGTTCCTCTTTATTGAACAAGCTCCATCTTTACCAAACAATCCCCTCGTGCTCACATTCCAATGAGCATGGGGCACATTTCTTCTCCCATTACCTACTCACATTTTTGGCCCCATACAACCCCCATTCTAGGTGGTCCACCTATCTAAACATTTTTTTGTATTGGCCCCCATGAGCTACTCACCCATTTGGGCTCAAGCAACCCCGATTAGAAATTTAGCTATTCAAGGGTGTCCTTGCATGGGCCCCCATCAACTACACACCCATATGAGTCCAAGCAACCACCATTCCAAGAAGTCTACATATCGAGGTGTTTTCCTAACTCCACTGCTCTTGGAGTCTTATATTCAAGGTATTGATTATGAATTTCTCCCATGAAGTAAACAAAGTTCCATAGGGTTTCCATGTCTCCATAATAGTACTCTTCCTAACCTCCATGCTCCATCATTTCACTAGTCTCGTAGAATTTAATTTCTATGAGAAGACTAAAAATTTTCAAATCAGAAATTTTAATTTCCCAACTTTGTTTCATTTATAAAATTGATCTCATGTGGTGTTAATCTATCATTGTGCCTTCTATCTCATACCCCATTCTAGCACTCTACTTGCAATCAACGAAACAATTGTTGATACTCATATACACATCCTTTCCATTTCAAAGATTCACAACATCCTAAAATAATCTTAGAATTATTGCACATATAACAATTCTACCAATTTCCTCTAAATTAAGATCATAAAATCATGTGGGTGCATCAAATTTGTTGAAGATGTTATTAGTGCCGGTCTTCATAATTATGTCATCATTGTACTTGTAAAAAGAAAGAAAAAGAAAATATTTATTTTTAATATATATATATGAAATGGGCTTCTTTCCCATTGTAGGTCAAGAACCCATTGTATGATTTAAGATTTGTTGAGTCATGTCAAAAGAATCAAAATCATGACGTAATAGCCCTTGTGTGGCTCAAGAAAAGAGAAAGGATAACGATTATTGTACAAAATTGAGTCTAGAACCCAGCAAGAGAGTAAGTCAACAAACCCCTTTAAGTCGGCCTAGATGAGGCCTAATAGGCCCTCAAGAATTCTATATAAAGGAGAGACACTCAACCTCATAAGGATAATCAAACACATCTTATCTGATCTAATCCAAGCAAAGAAGAAGGAGAGTGAAAGAGGAAGAGAGAAACATCGAGAAAGGAGAAGGTTGAAATTTCTATTCTTGGAACTTATACTGCTCACATGTGTGAGTTTGCTAGAGGAACTAAGGTTTCTTCAGTCCTGGTTTTGGAGAAATATTGTTGGGGTTTGGATGGCTTATATTTTGGATGAATGGTCTTGGGTCTAGGTCTTGGAAGTCTTCATTGAATTGGTTCTATAAAGAATAGTTTATGGGTTTTTCCCTTTTGGGGATTTTCCCTGGCTTGGAGCCTATTTCTGGTGTCTTCTTATTTGCATTGTGATCTTCTTATTATCATTTTTCTTGATGATAAACAAATTTAAATTATAATAATGATGCCCTAATCTAATATCACAAGAAAGTGTCAAGAATTAAGAGAAATCAAATTACTAATCACTCTAACTACTCTGGCATAGATTTCTCAACATGGTATCACAATTAGGGCATTTAATAGAAGATAGAAAAGAATATCAATTTGACTCCAATTCACCTTAAGATAGGCATCTCTCAAAGGCCAAACTCATAGGTAAGAATATTGAAATTCTAGGCATGATTATAAGCCCTATCTGTAG
The DNA here is from genome assembly GCA_031772625.1 of Pinus tabuliformis. Taxonomy (NCBI): domain Eukaryota; kingdom Viridiplantae; phylum Streptophyta; class Pinopsida; order Pinales; family Pinaceae; genus Pinus; species Pinus tabuliformis. Next base: position 895,924,118 of record CM062807.1, on the reverse strand, counting down.
TATTAAGGTTGTCAAAATACAAAGGAAAAACAAGGGAATTTGAAGCATACACGCCTTGTTCTAGGAGATTGAGAGGCTAATCTCATAACCCTCTCTTGGACAAGTACTTTTGGAAAATAAATCAAAGTTTCGGGACAAAATTGTAGACCTATACTAAAAGAGCGAAGGCATACAAATTATATGTTTGAGGGACCAAAAGTCTAATCTGACTTTTCAGGGAAGGTCAAGCTCATTAAGTAGTAAATCAAAGTATTGGGCATCATCTTCCTCTCTCTAGAAAGATCCAAAAAAATTGAGTAACCTCAAATCTCTAGTACATATCCCCAACTAAGTAATCTTATAGACCAAGTGAAGTATATTTTATTGCAAAAGGTTCAAGTCCCAATTTGGTAAGGGCATTGCAAGTTTCGTTAGAGCATTGTTCTGAATTTTTACAAGGCATCAAAGCCTATTTTTTTCCACCTCCAATAATGCTATATTTATGAGCATAATAAGTCCTTGATAGCCTTTGTCCAAGGTCTGAAATTTTTGTAAGGAGTGTTTTGTGCATAAGAGGACTGAAATCTACTCTTAAGCGTATGTCTTGTCACCTGTAGACTATGTTTATTGAGAATATTGTTGGCTTCATTAGAAAGCTAATCTAAGCATGAGTCGAAATTAAAAACTATTGTTAAAGGATATCTAATTCAAGGAAGCACCAAGACCTATGCAATATACCTATGCATGAAAAGAATCCTAGTCTGATCTATAAAAATGAAGTACTAGGTCTTTCTAGCCATCGTCATTTTCTAGATCGAAGTTCTAACCATCTTTGTGGGTGATCAATCTACAAGTGTGGATCAACCCTCACAATAGTCTTAAGCATATCCAAATTTGTAGGCCTAATTTCAAGGCCACAAGAAGGGATTTGAGACTTCCTTCACTCACCCTCAATCGTAATTTAACAAGCATATACAAGTGGCAATAGAACCATAATATGGTGACGATTATGTACATACCTACAATGGTATAGATCCATGAAGAAGTAACAACTCTGTGTATAAAAGACAAGGTTTTGGTCCACTATTCTGAGTATATATATATATGTATATATATATATATATGTATATATATATATATATATATATATATATGTATATATATATATATATATATATATGTATATATATATATATATCTATATCTATATATATATATATACATATATATATATATATATATATATATATATATATATAGATATGTATGTATATGTATATATATGTATATGTATATGTAGCATTCGATTCTAGACAACCATAGGGTGAGCCGACCTATGGAGTGGCATAAAATAAAATAACCAATGGTATGAGATCCATAGGGTTGTGAGTATGCATATCCACAATAATGAAATTGGCTTATACACACACACACACATGGTCCAAATAATCAACAGTGAGCTAACATCCCCTCTTGATGTTGGAAAGGTATATTTTTCAAATATATATATTGTGGTATGGAAGTCATTTTGTAATTGTAAAGAAGCTATATCAATAGGAAACATGTTTAAGGGTTGGCATTGAAAGCCCTAGTCCTAGAGCACAATCATCTATAAGGAAGCTACATCTACAGTGATTGTTCACATTGTAAAGGAATTCCTGGTATATAATCTACAAGCAGTGGGTAAGGTCACAATAGTGTGACAATGACAACAAGGATATTTCCTTCGCACCAGTGCAAGACAAGTTCTGTTTTGACAATAGTCGTTGAAGCATTTTAAAATAAATTAACAAATTTGATAGAAGAAAAATTCAGAGAATGCTTGGAAAAATAAATATAGATGTGATGTGTGCATCACTAATTTGCTAGCAAAAGTGGAGTAGCATAGTGATCCTGATGCCAGAAGAGGCATGCTTACGAAACAAATAGATATAGTGAAGAATATCTTGAGTTGATGCACAACTTGAAGAAAAACAATAAAGAGACCATGGCATCTAGAATAAAATATGCCATGAGGTATGTATGGCATATTTTATTAATGGTCAAACATGAAATGTTGTAGGTTAGTCAATTGTATGGTTATAGGGTTTGTTTTTGAAAATTGTTGATATTGCTATTAGTATCTAAAACCCTCAATGACACATGAAAAACCCTTGTCATATGGAAACCCTAACCTTGTTTCATTTGTCCTCTCATAGAAACACTAACCCTTGGTATTTAGGGTTTGTGTGAAATCTAGGGCTCATGACAAATATGAATGGATGAGGATGATAATCGGTATATAAGTCCTTTGTTCTAGGTTTGGCACTTAAGAAAACCTGAAGTCCATCCTCTAGGTTTCCATGGTAACCCTAGATTGACATCTTGAAATCATGTTTTTGTTATTGTATACTTTTCTTGGGTGTACTTGTCAATAAATATTGCATGTACAGGAAGTAAAGAAAGTAGGATGAACATATCCTATGTTTTGGCGAGCATAATGGAAGGAAGGAACTATAACAACCCTAAAAGTGTTTTGATCCTTATGCATAAATAAAGATTCATGGTATGATCGTGTAACTATGGATGCCTAGAACTAGTTGATGGAAGGGAAGAATTAATAATAAAATACAATAGGATCCATGAAACTGATATAATAGTCATCTAGCCAATATAAAGATCTTGCTGCAAATAAATTTCTTCATCTTCCGAAGAATGACTATGATAGTATCACCATTGTTATTTAGTCTCTATATTTTTTGGCAGGGTTCTTATGAGATTATTAGTTTAATTGCAGCACGTGGATCCATTCTTAAGAGACTAAATGACTGTATGAGACTTGATGAAGATAATATTCCACTGATGAATATGATAATGACTTAAGGAGGACCATGATGTTGATGCTGACATGATACTCTACACAATCATACTATATGAAGAATATGAAGACAAACATGATGTGATTCCATTGGGTTTTTGCCTTAACAATAGGTCTAAAGGAATGTGTGTACACCACAATGAAAAATGCGATAACAAGTTCGATAACCATGTCTTGGTAGATCACTTTCCTGATGCTCAGAAGGAGCTATGTTCAAATTCCATAGTGACTAGTTTGTGAATATGCAACATATAAAGATTGATGATATGGAAAGTAATGACTTGTCCGTATGAAAAGTTGTGAAGGAATATGGCCCCATGATGTGTGTAAACATTGGTGACACATAATAAGGAAGCATACAAGAAGTTGATGGTACCATGATATCCATAGAAGAATAGACAACTGACATTGGAAACAAGTCCCTACTTAAGAAGGAGCTTGGATATATTCCTTTCATGTGTAAAGGAATGAGTAGATCCTCCCTCATTAAGAGGGAGAGATAGAAACATCATTCTTATCTTCACATTATGAAGAAATAATGGAGGATTGGGTAAGCATCTGATACTCTTTAAGGATGTGGTAGGGCATCCAATAGGCAAGAGTAGTTGAAGAGGAGATTCAATGAGGATGTTAAAATCCGAGATAGGAATGGTCCTAAAAGGACATACTTTGTGAACATCTGGATGGAGTATGTGTCTTCAGAGACAATGATGAAGATGCCTATAAATAATTGTGTCCCTAGCACTGTGCTCTAATCTATTGGATATATAGAGTATTTAGTCCATGCCTCACTCTATGAAAATGTTGGTCGATATGATGAGATGCACTGACATAAGATGAAAAGATAGCTTATGAGATGGATTACCAATCTGACTCTTTTTATGAGAATAATTTGATGAAAGTATTTTCCTTGTACCTATAGTCAATTATGAATACGTCCCTACTTAAGAGGTAGTGTTGAAGATGTAACTAGTGTTGGTATTCATAATTATGTCATCATTGTACTTGTAGAAAGAAACCATTTCATATATATATATATATATATATATATATATATATATATATATAAAGAAATAAAGCAATCTATATATATATATATATATGAAATGGTTTCTTTCGCATTGTATGTAAAGCACCCATTGTGTGCTATAGGATTTGTTGGGTCATGAAAAAAGATTCAAAGTCATGATTCAATAGCCCTTGTGTGGCTCAAGAAACAAGAAAGGAAAATTATTATTGTATAAATTTGGGAATAGAAGCCCCCAAGAGAGTAAGTTCTCCATCCCCTTCAATTCGGCATATAACAAGCCTAACTCACCATTAAGAAGTCTATATAAAATAGATATGATCAACCTCATAAGGTTAATCACGCACACCTTATCTTATTTGATCCAAGAAAAAAAAAGTAGAGCGAAAGAGGAAGAGAGAAACAACGAGAAAGGAGAAGGTCAAAATTTCTGTTCTTGTGACTTCTACAACTCACACATGCGAGTTTATTGGAGGAAATAGAGTTTCCCTATTTCTGATTTTATAGAAATATTGTTGGGGTTTGGCTAGATTATCTTTTAGGTGGATGGTCTTAGGTCTAGGCCTTGGAAGTCTTCATTGAATTTATTCTATAAGGAAGAGTTTCTAGGATTTCCCCTTGTGGGGTTTTGCCCTGGCTTGGAGCCTATTTTTGGTGTCTTATTTCTTTCATTGTTGACATCTATCTTGATGAATAGATTGAAATTATAATACTTATGCCCTAATATAATATCAAAAGAAAGTTTCAAGAATTAAGAGAAATCAAATTAATAATTACTCTAACTACTCTGCCCTAGATTCATAATATAATTATATTTTATTCCAACAATCTCACAAATTGGAAATGAGAAATGAATATCCTGATGTCATGAGTGATTTAGCTCTTTATTTTTTGTATACATTACTATTTCATTGAAATATTTTTGTGGCAGAGGCCTGCTACCATAACCATACTCCTACTTGGGCATCCATGCAAACCATTCACTGATATTGAAACAAAAGATATAAAATTTAACTAAAAGGAATTGGGTAAACCAAATTCCTTTCATTTACCTTTTCTCATTTCTTTCCTTTCTTACTTCGTGACTATTACAAGAACTTTTAGCTAAGGAATTTTGAAGGAGTCCAACTGGCTTGTAGCATAGCTATTGTTGTAATTTTCAGTAGTCCCTAAAATTATCTCAATTTCATAGATTAATCACTATTTTACCAATTTATATATTTCATAAATCCATTTTCATTAATTATCCAATTCAAGCATGTCTTCACCCATGCTCTAAAACCCGTGGATATTCATTTGACAAGCATATGTTATACATGCGCACTTTCCACACTCTTCATATGTTGTTATTTTTAGAGTCAAATTTCAGTTGTTTTTGTTTTCATTCATTCACACAACAAATGACATAAGCATAATCACATTAATATTGGTAATTAATAATAAGAAAACCATTCTTTCACACCTACCAGATGGGCACTCCATGTGACATGGGATCCATCACGTTACTTCACTCTATTGATCAAAACATAACAACTAGTATACCATTGACACAATCATAATTTTTTAAAAATTAAATTAAGTATCCTCCCACTATGATGGTTCTCAACAAATTACCTTTCAAATGAAATAACATCATTGTGTAGCAAAATTATATTTAGTTTTTCCCATTCTTCTTGTTTTCTTAGGAGAACCTTCTTTTTCATGGTCAACATGGATTTGGTCCATAACATGTTGTACACTACTATTGTACACTCCTCTATTTCTTGTTACAATCGTGTCTTCGTATGTGTTATTACACACAAATAGCTTTCAGTTGCATCAAGAATAAACATATTAGCTCATTACCTTGACATGGAAACACTATGCATGTTGATATAAGGCATGTGGACCTAATGTTGTTCACCTATCTAAAACCCATGTTAGTAACACAAACAAAATATATTTAATAATTCTATCAAGATTAGCGATCCCATGAGCTATAAATCCAAGGGAAATTAACATATACAATAATAATATAGTTGTATTAAATTTTACTTGAGCCTCTTTAGCTGCAGTGCTAAATTGAAGCTCTAATCATACCACACTATATCAGAGCTTCTAAATTTCTCTTTCAAGGCCTATCCAGTGCAAGTGTTGAATCTAACCTCTCACATTGCTTTGTAATGCTCCCTCCCATCCCCTTATACTACCTTATGTTGTGGGAGGTATTGCTTATGTAATTGACCTAACATCTAAGGTCTATTATGAAGATGGGATCACAAAAATTTCGCTATTTCTAATGTGATTAAAACTTGAGGCCAATGAAACCATTACATTTTGGTCATTGAGGGCTCTTCATTGATATAAATTTTATCCCAATCTGACTCGTAGACTAGTCTATATCAATCTTGGACTCCCATGTGGCACTAACATGGCGTCCAGGTGTGACCCACATGGGATTGCCATGTCAAAAGACGGGGTCCACTTATTCCCAAGCACTTACGTGGCTTCCATGTGATCGTTTCCACATCATCTCGAGCACGAGGCACACATGGTCCTTACCCTTATGTGTTTTTTGGGTTTTCATCATTATATGAATTTTGGGATTAATTCCCAATACAAGTGGGATCCATAGGCTACATCACACCAAACCAACCATTCGGTCATGGAATTCCCATTTTTTTTTTGTAATGGCACAATGTTCATGGCAGTTCGAAGTGGTCTGACGACAAGTTTCCTCCATGAGCCATCGTTGGGTTCACCTACTCTCTATCGATCAGTCGCCTTCATGAGATTATAAAATGCAAATTTCTCTAGTGATGAGTAGTCATAAATGTTAATATTCCACATGGCCCCTACCACATCTATTCAACACGAGTCTCACCATGTCCCCACTTCTAGAGTTTTGAAGGGCTCCTCTCTTATATAAATTTCCATTTAGGATTTGACCCCAATGTGGTACACAGACCCCACATCATTTCTCTCTGATGTAATATCACCCTCATCATATAGAATCTAGGACCAGGAGGAGGAAAGTGAGCAGTGGTGCCCATGTCATGCCACTCAGATGTAATACCACGTACAACATATAAGTTTCAAGACAAGGTGGTGGGCGGTAATTTTTGGTACCAAAGTCATGCCACTTGTATGTACTACCTCTTATAGTGGATAAGTTTCAAGGCTAGGTCATGGGGAATGAGAGGAAACATGGTTCCACACCAGAACCATGGCCACTTTGGTCTAACCCTTGCACTCCTTGTGCATATAAGCTTTCATCTAATGTACACTCACATATGTTGACCCATCGACATCAATTATCTCCATTCCAAAACATAAACTATGTATCAGACATGGATTCTAATGAACTAATGGCCCATGTGTCATGGTTCTCATGGGGAAATGCTCCACTAGAAAGCCTCTCAGTGTCATGCCCACTCATATAGAAATAAGTTGAACCCTATCACTTCCAATCTTGCTAGATGATGGGTGAAACAATAGAGAAATTATTCAATGTGGCAATAAGGGAAAACTTCCCCGTGCCTAATTGTCTATGGATTTAGACTGAAGGCCCTGAAGTCCCAATCTCTCATTGAAATCCCTGATAAAGAAAAAAAACACAATGTTACATAGTTGCAAGAGGAAAGTTATAGTTTGATTGCATAAATTATAAATCCATCATACCATCTAATTCCTTCAGTTATTTTCATTATTACCATGTAATATAGAGATAGAGAGTGTGAGTTATCACAATAGAATTGGGGTAGTTCTTGTCAACACAACCTGATAATTCATTTAGTTCATAGGAGGCTAGATATCCTATAGATCATGAATCTAGTAGTAGTCCACTCAATCCAACACTTCATTTCAATCATTGACAGTTCCTAGCCATAGTAACCAATTGAATATGCATAAATACACAATTTATCATTTCTTCATAAGTCAATTATTCATCAATTCAATCTTGGTATTCTTTCTGTTCATAGTATATACTATACAAATTTAGGTTATATTCATGACATGGGACTTCATAATGAAAACACTCATTAAACCACAAACATATGAGATAGTTTATAAATCCTTAACATAACAACGAGTCCTAGGTATTATTTCATAAGCATACAAGACCATGAACTATTCTTAAGCATAATACAAAATATCATAACCCTACGAAATATCATCACCCCTAGTCCAATATACATGAGAATTTATACTTATTTTTGCATGTTTGAATTTATTGAAGATGAAGGAGGGACTTCAACTGTACACCCAACCATATGCGAGGTACATTTCAATATTTTTTGTAGTTGACTATCCCTGAGTCAGATCCATAGTTTGAGGGGGTGTGTGTTCAGGGAAACTAGACCAAAGACTTTGTCACACAATCATGAGATGGATTCCACTTTCCAGGTGACATATCAACATCCCCTCAGTCCATGAGGTTGAATCCCTTGAGCTTATCACTAAGCACTTTAGCTTAGACACTGACCAGTTAAATTTCCAATTTAATTCCAACACCGCTTTACTCTTTCTCTGCAAATATTCTCCCAGCTTGCTTCTCTACTCCTCTATTATCACTCTCAATATTCATGGGCCTCTCAATCTTCAAAGGATATTTTCCTTTGTTTCCTCTCTCCTTTTGTTCCCCAAAGATGTTGTGCCTCCCTTACATCATATTGCATAATACAAGAAAACATGGGTGTTTCCCTCATCCAATCACATATTTTCTTCTGTCAAGTGTTGGTTTGGTCTATTGTGCCACCTCCTTCCTCTTTAGGTGAGGGTTCCATATCCACTTCTCCTCTCTATCTTCCTAGTATTCCTTTGCCTTTTTCTTAGTCCATGAGGAGGAACAAGGATAGTGCCATCCTTCACCTCATGCTTCCAACTACAAAATATTTAATTCCCATCAATGCAAGTTGGTAGTTGGTAAGGGAAATGTTAATGAGATTAAATGTTCATGGTATGGTTCTACTGAGTAGGAACATGTTGACGGTGTCGGATCCGCCAACATTCAGGTGATCTACCTGATATGAGGTCCCAATTAGACCTCACACTATTTGGTGTAGGAGTCCCATCCAGTATGATGGCCCGATTTCCATATGCCTAGAGATTTTCCTTGACTCTTGTTGTTCAGCACATGAGAGTATTGCAATGGTACCTTCGAAAAGAAAGGTGAGTGCACCTAGTGAGTGTGTAACGTAACTATGTCTAGGTTCTCTTACTACAAAAATGGAGGAAAAAGGAGCCTTAAAGTGAGAAGTAATAATACCACCCAGGAAGAGACACACGCAAACCAAGAAGGTTTATCCAACATCTAGTGGAATAGTCCACAACAGATGTGGTTGTCGTTAAAACCAAATTATAGGGAAAGATCTGTCCACCATCTAGTAGAATAGTCCACAACGGACCTGATGGTCATTATAACTAGTAAGCGAGAAAGGTTTTTCTTTTATTCTGTGGCATATTCCACAGGGATGAGAGAACCATGATAACTAATACAGGACATTCCCAACAAGGTAAGCACTAAAACAACTGAAATAGTTAAACTATATTAGTACATTTGAAACAAACATGAATTACAAATGCTCAAAGAATAGTCTTACAAACATCTACAGGTCATCCATAGAAACATGCTGGCCTGAACAAGCTTATGTATTAAGAAAACATTCCAAGACACATATTCACATCATACATCAGTAGCCCCAGTAGTGGTACATTGGAGCCACTCCTTTCTCCTCAAAGAAATGATTGAAATTCTCTATGCTTTGTGGTAGGAGCCAAGGTGAATTTTTTTTTCTCATACAATGAGGGGGTATATATAACCAAGGGTGATGCTTGGCCCTTGTGACTCTTGGACTACCCTCATGATTGTTCAACTTCCTATGAATTTTCAAATGACACGACTCTTGATATTCATATGTGTCCATTGGACTTTCACTTTACATTACATTCAATTTACAATAGATATGGCCCATAATAGTGATATGGCCTTTGATAACTCATGGCATGACTTGACATGATACTAATGACATGGACTAACTTGCTAAGGTGGCAATGTCTAACTGTTGTTGCTACTGAGTGATAGATGCATTCTTGGATGTGCTCTCTCTTCTCCTCTACATAGCTTCATGATGCAAGGTCTTCAATGACCTTTCTTCTTGAGAGGTGGTTGCGTGCATGAGTTCCCTTTGCTTGTCCTTATAAGATTCTTTGTCCATCCAACTGTAAGTGATTCTTCTAGCATGTTCACTCCTTCTTCTTCTCCTTCATCGTCTCATCATGATCTAACAATGTACTTGTTCCTGCAATTCACTCATGATAGGATGACATCATACAAAACCTCCTAATCTAGGTTGAATAATTGTTATCCATGGACTAGGCCGGGACAGGTGATAGGGAGGGAGACTGGTTACTGAGACTGTGCTGAGTGTAGCTCAGACTTGTTTGAGGAACTCTTGCGCACAACGTTCACTACCAAGAGAAATTGCACAAAGGCCACTAGGAGACATGATTGCACAACTGAGACCATCAATGGTTATTTAATATGGGACCTTGGGAGGCAGGTTTTCTTAGTTTCTAGAGGCAAGGTAGGAAAGGGTAGTAGAGAGGCCTAGGAGGACATGTTTGTGCATTTCTTGAGATTAATGGGTCTCGGCTGAGGGAGGATACTCGGAGGAAATTTTGCATAGTTCTAGGAGGAAAGGAAGGCGTAGGCCTTTGTGCATTTTGGGGTTCTAGTAGGCAGGGAGGAAGCTTGATGACTGATCTTGAGAAATGTGTGGTTTAGATCAAGCTTTAAGAAGCTACTAAGAAATTTCGGGAGGAAGGAAGTCTGCTCAGCTTTAGAATTGCATAGTGAAACTGCCCCTAGGGAGAGTGACTACCCACTATGCAGTTCTAGGCAGCAGGGTTCAATCACTGAGGGCTGAGATTCCATAGTGTGTAGTTTAGTTCGGGTTCGGTGAATGAGAGTTGTTTGGTTAAGAGGATTTTCAAAAAAATGGCTAAGTGTGGGAGGCAGGTGAACCTGTGAGGAACTTGAAATTGTTATCACAAACTTAGCATATTTCGACAACATAGACCACAAGAACAACAAGACAAAGCATTAACCTATGTGAGACTATCTAGAACAAAAATTGACAAATGCGACACTTAAGATAGACCCTAGGACGACCGTGATGACACTTGTGTGACGATACTTAAATTTTTTTGTATGAGTGGGACCGATGTTTACATAGCTAGGAAATATCGAACACACAAAGACAAACCTTCGAACTCATCAGAAAAGGACCACAAGCATGATACAACATTCCAACATGCCAGAAGACAACAATTGATCAAACAAGAAAAAGGGATGAAAATACTCCGAGGAAGCTCATGAAATGAGCTCAAGTGCTTGCAACAATAAAGGGAAATACCAAGGAAGGCTCCAAAATTTGAATGCAAGCCAAAATTTTGGAGGGTATTGCAACTGCTATAGCACTTGGTGACACACTAATTGAATACCAACTTCTCTATCTTGGTTAATTTTTAGTTCAGGGATCTTTCAAGGAGTATTGATTCATCATGCAGATTACTTTGGCCTCTCCACTTCCGTTATGGCAGACATGGTTCCCTTTGTACCTTCTCAATTGAACACAATATAAGATTCAACTAGATCACAATGTTTTGAATTGGGAAGGATAATTTAGCTCACAAGCTTATGATTTTCAGAGTACAATTTTCATCTCTGGTGTTGCTCCACTACTAGAAGGCCTAGACAGTACCCTGGCAGAGTCACACAAGAACAAAATCATTTCTCCATTGCCACTGAGCCTGGACAATACCCTGGTGGAGTTGTCTGCTTCAACTCTCTGTGAAGGAAGCCTTTATCTTCTTTCGCATTTATTATTTAAGCACTTATTATTTTTTTGGGGTGGAAGATGGATCCCAACTTATTGAGATAAAAATAGGTTGTTCCTTTAGAGAAGCATATAAATACCTCTAATTTAGGTTTACTCATTTAGATTTTCCCCTTCTCCATTTATACTAGTTGGACAAGGTTGAAAACACCAAAGCAGAAAAATGAGTACAGGTATGAGGTTCCCATATTAGACACAGCTTCATGGTTGGACCAAAACTCTCACTACAAATGGATTGTATTTTCCATCAGGACTTCATCAGCCAAAAGTTACACGTAAATATAAAGAAGATGGACATGGGAGTAGCGAAGGGCTATAGTGTCTCAAGACTCTTTGAACTTCATCCACACACATGCTTGGAAGCTGGAACACAGTAAGGAACAACACTTATTCACACATAAGAAAAACAAGAGAAAATAGAAGGGAAACAAAACAACAACCAACAAAATGACTATGTACATAGTGAGTGGCGCAACCTCGAATCTCATTGAAAATAAAATTTTAATTCTTGGCCATTGATAGGGAGAGAGTCAATCTTTCCGTCAAGTGATTGAAAGCGATATATGTATTGGTCGAGCTTCTCATGGACAGTGTAAGGACCAATCCATAAGGATTGAAACTTGGTGTGCTTGCCTTTGTCCTCGTGGGCTTTTTCCCACTTTAAGAATAAGTCACCCACATTGAAGGTAGTCTTCCCTACAGACTTTTTGTGAAACCATCTCTTGATACGGTTCTGATGGAGTGCAATTTTTTCTTTTTTCTTTCAGCCTTTTTCCTATAACTTGTGTAAAGTGTCCATCCTACACAGAACTAAAAGACACGACTTGCCCTGGGATTCCTAGGACAATTGGAGAGCAGGAAAGTAGATGTTCGGTAGGAGGATGGCTCCCTTTCCATACATTGGGAAGTAAAGGGAAGTATTCAGAGAAGGCTTAGGTGTGACCTAGTCAGCCCATAAAGCATTCACGAGAGCAGACTGCCAGTTTCACTGCTCAAAGAGTATGGTCTTTTTGATGATGTGAATAAGATTCTTATTTTTGGATTCAGCAAGACCATTTCCCTGTGGTTGGTAGTTAGCAGAATGTTTCAAAACAATACCATTTTCCAATGCAAACTCATAAATATGTAACTGTTACACTAAAAAATGTCACCTTGACTACTTACAGTTAGTATGGCTCCAATCAACAAGTCATGCTACCCTCTTAGGCAAGTCTCATGCCTCTGTTATCCATCTCAAACTCAAAGAAGAGAGAAAGTCTTGTAAAAATCATGTTTATCTCTGGGGTCGCAGGTTCTCTCTAGCCTTACCTGCGGGGACGCTGACCATGTTCACAAAATCCGCGTCCATAGACGCTCTGTATGTTAAGGGACAGGTGCGTCCCTCTGTAAAAGGCAAAATGCGCGAGTTTTATCTTGAAAAAGTTACTTGTGGTTACTTCTAGAACATTCTAGAGGTCGGTTTGATGAAATGGATGCGCCTCCAGTTGGTTCATGTATCTCTATTAAGGGGGAACTTATCCCATCAATAAGGGAGCTATCCCACCCATAGAGGGGGATGATCCCATTGATAGTGGACCTGAATAACCTCTTTACAGCACTATAAATGAAGGCATTGAGCCAGAAGGAGAGGAGGTTGGAGCTATACATTTTCTTTGGGTAAATGCTGCAGGATTTAGGTCTTCCATTAGAGCCTTTGTGAGGAGAGATTGTCTTCACTTGATTCTACTTGGGAGAGGGTGAGCTTTGTCAAAGTAGAGGAAAACCCTTGATGGACCCTGGGAGGAACTTGCACAACACCAAGGCCAGGTTGTAAGAGTTTCTTTGTTTCGTTATTAATACAAACTGGTTTATTTTTCTCAATAGCTTGTGTTAATGAGTTATTTCATGTGTTCCTTGGTCTGCATGTTGAATATATGTTTTATTATATGAAATGCAAGTGCTTGGTAATTGTTTGATTGTTTGTGGTTGCAGGAATTGACTTGAAGGAGGAGCTCATCCGGATCGTCAAGAACGGACTTCAACAACAGCGTTTTGGAATAAGGTAAGCCTAAACACTTGTAGTTTTCATGTTGTAAAAGGTGTATTTAGAGAAAGATCACTCCATTTTGTCTTGTTTGTCATTAGAATGTCTTAGACTTCTAGGAAGGTCAGTCGTGTCCGCACCCTTGACAGATTCCGTGTGACAAATTGGCGACTCCACTGGGGAATCCATTAATGAGAGAGTCTTTTCCTTTATATGAACTTTGCTTTGAGAAAATCATTTTTATTTTCTGGTTTTTGACTGTGAGAATTAGTATTTGGGTGGCTTAGCTGTAGCTTTAGTTGGCTTTAGTTTTTCTTCCTTTTTCCAGAAAGACGCAGTCTCTGTGTGCTGCACAGTGCGTCCTTGGACGCGCTGTTGTCGACTGCACAGTGCGGGGCCGCACCTGTGACAACTGCTGGCCTGCGTCTTCCTGTAAAAGTTAAGAAAATTCCATTTTTGCCTTAAATTACTTTTAGATTTTGTTTTTCTTAGTGTTTTCTGCCCAGATCCTTTAGTACCCTGTCAAGAATTCTCACCTGAACTCGTTTTGTGAGCTTTGAGTGTTTTAGTGGTTTTCAACGAAGTTTAGACCTAGGGTTTGATTTTTGGAAAGGCTTTGTAGTGACTTTGAGCTTAGAAAGTTGTCCAGCCTTAGATATCTCTGGTTAGTCAACCTTCTTAGAAGTTGAGCCTGCCGTAAAGTCTCCTTGTTTGAGCAACTTGTCATTTGAGTTGTTTTGGGTCAAATTTCGAATTGCTTGTTTTTAAAGTATTGATTTCCATTTTCAAAAAGGACAAAAAGATTAGAATTTTGTTTTGACTAGTTTTTGGTTCTGCAATAAGCTAGTCCTTGATTTGATTGTGATCAAGTAAAACACCTTAGAAATAATCATTGTTAGTTTTGGCCTCGTTAAGATTGCTTAGAGTAAATTTGCCTTTAGTTTGCTTATGAGTGCATTTTCATAGATTTTAAGAGTTTTTAAGATTGTTTTTTGGTTATATTAGATTTATTTGCTTTATTAAAAGAAAAATACAAAAACATCTTCTTAAAAGTCTTGTTTCAAGTAGCTTTTTGTTTTCAAAAGAAGAAAAGAGTTTTTTCGTGCATGTAAAGAGAAGTTATGTTTTTATGCTTGGAAAAGAAAAACGAATTGTTTCTTTGATTGTCTTCAATTAAGAAGTTGCTTTTATAAGGATTGCATTCTCTCAACTTTTTAGTTAAGCAATTCATCGAAAAAGTAAAGTAGTGGATAAATCATTTTAGGTGCATTTTGTAGTGGTTTCGAGTCGAGTCAACACACCACTAGTTTCACTTCCATCACCTTTTGACTTAAGAAACAACCTTAAAAGTAACGCTTAAATTAAAATCAATCTAGTAATCTTTATTTTTCTAGGGCTCTGAAGCACCAACATAGCTTAGGCTAGGGTCTTGGAGTAGGTGAGTACTTAACTCTCCAAGACTACAAAACCAAACAGATAGTCTATCTTGAGTAGAACAAATCCAATTGTTTCAGTTACATTCTGGGAAAGCTCCTCTTAAAGGAGAAACACGAGCTCGTGTCCGAACCAGTGAGGGGATCATTCCTCCCTCGTTGGGAACGACGCCAGGCAGTACGTATTACAAACGGTAAACCTCGGATTAACCATTGTCGAGGAGCCAGGGGTCACTTATCGGTAAACCTTGGATTGTTGTCAAGGAGCCGGTAAGGGGATTGGAGCTTGCTACTCTGCCCTTGCGTGCTGTCGGAGTTTAGACTGTTCCCCCAGGTGTAATTGTTGTGATTGGTAACCTTAGTGGCCATAATATCTAGGATTCTACCCAAGGTGACGGTGGAGGGAAGGTCCCACTGTACCTGGAGCAGACGTCGGTTATACTCACTTGGATTTTCTGGGGGGTTCGCTTCACTTCGAGACGGTTAAAGTGGAGGAACTTGGTCCAGTCTATTCATTAAGCAGGTTGCCGGGGTAACTGTTCCACCCACTATTTCTGTACTGAATCCTGCGAGGTTGGGCCTAATCACCAACTAGCGCTTTTGGTCCGGAAGACTACTGTTTGTGTGTGGTTTGACGCTCTAGATTATTTAGGCGTGTGCTTCAAATTTGATTGGTTCTTTAGAAGACTTTAGGTGGTTTGATTTGAAATTTTTTACTTTGATTTCGTGTGTTGTAGTTAAAATCTTTAATTGTGGCGGAATTACCGAGACAGTCCCGTAGACTTCGGGGCAAGTCTCCTGAGATTGTTACCGGGATAGATTTGTTAAGAAAACTCCGTAAATCGCGGGGTGAATCTCCTGAAACATTCCGGGTCATTTAGAAGGGTTAAAGGTCCTTGTAACTCCTCCTAGTGGCAGTAGAGTAGGTTCACCTGAAGAAGGAGAATCTTCTTTGGTAGTCCATCCAGATTACCAAAGATTAGAAACAGGTTACAATCCCGAAGCTGTTACAGTTTCCGAGCTTGCTGGTAGTTTTTCATCTGCCAGTGAAACAGGCGAAGAACCTGAAATTTCAGAACCTGTTACTCCAACTCCTAGTGTTCCTGATTCACCAAGAATAGAAAGAATTATCACCGAAAATCTTCCTGTTGGATTAATTGCTATAGAAGAACTTGTTCCAGAGGAAGAAATAGGCGTTTCTGATTCTGAAGATCTAATTACCCTTGATCTAAGGGAGCGTGAATCCATCTTTTACAGTCCTCCTAGAAGTGAGTCTTGGTACCTTGCATTAACCAATTTTTTAGACAACTCAGTAGGTTTTTCTACACCTCGTACTCCGGTTCCACCTAGAGGAATTCATTCTCCTGTAAATATGTCTGGTCAGTCATCTGTGTTTTCACAAAGTCCTGAATCATTTTTACATGGCGGTCCTTCTGTTCCTACTGGGTATCAGTCACTTTCTGGTACCTTTGCGGGAGCATCTCCTCAACCTGTTGATCATGGGTTATTAGTTGGAAACAGTGGTAATGTACCATTGAGTATAGGTGAAGTTTATATGATGTCAGGTTCAACTCCCATTAACCAACCTCAAGGTGGCCAATTACCGCCTGGGGGGCAACCTTCGTTAATGCCTGGGGGGCAACCTCAAGGTACTTCATTTGTGACTGGGGGGCAACCTCAAGGGTATCAACCCCAAGGGTATCAACCCCAGCCTCAATATGTACCCCAAAGTCAACCTCAGTATCAGTATCAACCTCAAGGATGGCAACCTCAAGGATGGCAACCCCAAGGGTATCAACCCCAAGGGTATCAACCTCAAGGATACCAACCTCAAGGTCAAGGTCAACCCCAGTATTCGTATTTACCTCAAGGTTATCAACCTACGGGTCAATACCCTGGTCAAGGTTATCAACCACCTCAAGGGCAATCATATGGGACTACACCTTACAGTTATCAACCCTATCCTCAATACGGCTATGGATCTCAGTATCCTCAACCTGTTACGAGTCAATACCCTGGAATGTTAACATGGGATCCGTCACAGGGTCAACAGATGTCGCAACCAAGTATACAGTCGGTACCTCAAGCAGGACAACCTGCAGTTCCTGGTCCACCCCAGCAACCGCAACCTGTCCAGTCAAGTGTTCAGACCCCTGTAACTTCTGTAGTTACTCAGCCGCCAATTGCACCGAGTACTCCACCTCACACGGCTGCAGCAACTACCGCTTCATCTACCATGCTTACATCTGGAGTATCGGCAGCTCCGGTTTCTACTGTCCCTGTAACCGCTCCTCAGACATCTGTACCGTTGTCTGGACCCACGGTTCAAACCACAGTCCAGATGCCTGCAGGTCAACCTGGTACAAGTACGGTTGTTACTACTCAACCTCAATTTGTTCAACCTCCGTACCAGGGACAGTATCAACCTGGGCAAGCTGCCCAACAACCGGTTTACCAGTATCAACCGTATCCTGGGTACAATTATCAACCACCTCAACAACCCCAGTACGGTCCGGTTAATCCTGGTTTTCCAGGAGGATATAATATCCCCAATGCGAATCCTGTTCCTAGTTATCCTGGATATCCTCCTCCTGGGGCTGGTATTGTGACTCAGAGTTTCAGAGATCCTAACCGGCAGTTACCATTTATTGCGACTTTAGATTTACCCGACTTGACGCGCCTAACGAACGATCCAATTCAATATCTTCCGTTCTGGCCGCCAATGCCAAATAAGTTGCCCAGCGATATACCCAAGTTCGAAGGTAAGTCTGGAGAGGATCCGTCTAATCACGTGATGACTTACCACCTCTGGTGTGCATCAAATTCCATCTCAGATGATTCTATCCGCTTACGTCTTTTCCAGCGTACACTCATTGGTCTCGCAGCCAAGTGGTACATTGAGTTGCCACGGGCTTCTTTTTACAACTTTAGCCAGTTAGCTACTTCATTCTTAACTCATTTTCAGTTACCAGTCAGATACGATAATGGTACGGAATTATTAACTTCGCTAAAACAATCGACATCCACGTACATTTCTGATCACATCCATGAGTGGAGACGTCGAAGGAGATTAGTGAAAGTTTTTATCCCGGACCAAATTTTAGCTGAATGGTTTGTAAAATCATTATTACCAAGAATTACTGAAGATGTAGCTAAGGCCGGCGTAGTTACTGAGGAGCAAGTCATTGCTCAGGCACAATACCTTGACTTAGTTTACACTCAGTCGGGTACGTTACACGAGAAAATTCCGGATCTTCCAAAGTCAAACCAAATCGCTGCTGCTCCTTCGGGATCTCATGCCGCTGATGGTATGATCGGTATCGTGACTACGAAGAGTAAGAAGAAGTCTTCCAAGACCTCCAATACTCCAATTATCACTTTGCCTGATTCTCCGACAGGAGAGTCTTCTCCTCCTGAACTTACCGCCGACATTCACGCTGTAGAGTCATCTACGGCCAAATCCAAAAACGGTGGAAAGAAGAAAGGAAAGAAGAAGGCTAAAGCAGACAAGGCTCCAAAGGAGAAAACGGAAAAGTCGGAAACCAATGACGAAAAGCGCAAACCTCGTTATCCTTGTCTCATTTGTGAAGAAGATCATTTTACGAGAGA
Organism: Pinus tabuliformis; assembly: GCA_031772625.1. NCBI lineage: Eukaryota > Viridiplantae > Streptophyta > Pinopsida > Pinales > Pinaceae > Pinus > Pinus tabuliformis. The sequence goes on along the minus strand of CM062807.1, from coordinate 895,905,310 downwards.
CTGCCCTCATCGGGCCGAGGTAGTGAAAATAGTTAAAGGTTCTCCGACTCCTGCTGTGTTAAAGAATCCATTCCCCGAGCAGGAAAATAAGATGATAGGTTCTTCTTCGAATGCCAGTGAAGAACCCATTTTGATGATGTCTCATGTCAGGATTGCGACTCGATCGCAAGATTATGGTAGTAAGGCTCCTGTTGATGGTAAAGAAGCAGAATCTTCTAACTCTAACCCATCAACCTCAGCTCCTGGTTCCGATCCACTACAGATCGAAAAACCTAACCCAGACTTAGTGATTAAGCCGCCCGCCAAGGGTGTACTTCGAAGGTCTGCTTTCAATCCACATGCGAGAGCAGCCCAGAATTACAACATTGTTGAAGACTTAGCTGTTTCACCTTCAGCAATGTCGGCACTCGAAGTGCTGCAATCATGTCCAGCGCAACGAAAATTGCTTTTGTCGGCTATTGGAGCTGTCGATGTTCAGGACCCGAACCTAATGATCTTTGATCTAGAAAGTAGTACACCGCGTCTCCCCCATCAAATGGCTTTCCAAATTCCAGTGATAGTCAAAAACAGGCCTATTCATCGGACTGTGATTGATGAGGGAGCTTCTACGTGTATTATGTCGATTCAATGTTGGAGATCGCTTGGTTCTCCTTCGTTGAACCAATCCCCCACCATCCTTAAGGCCTTTGATGGCCGTGGGTTCCGTCCGTTTGGTATTCTACAAGAATTGCCTATAGGGGTCGAAGGTAAAACCGTTAGTCTGGATGTGGAAGTGGTTGATGCCCCTCTAGACTACAACCTTCTTTTGGGTCGAAGTTGGTCATATGCTATGACAGCGGTCGTTTCATCGGTCTTCAGAGTCATTAAGTTTCCACATAACGGTAAGATCGTGACTATTGATCAGCTGACATACTTTTCATCCGACCCAACCTCTTTAGAAACTATCCAGCATGTTGGTAAAACGACAATCCCTTATAGGGACATTGGTGTAGGTTTAGTTAAGGATTCCGGTTTACTGGGAACTTTTCCTCTCCCTCCACTCAATGCAGACCCTTCGTTCGCAACAATTCATATGATCACGTCAGAAAACATTATTTATGATGATCCTTGGTATGTTCCCTCTGACTCTGAGCTAGACTCACTCGGTGATGTTATGCCGTTGAGTCCGTATGAGATTGCTTATGAAGCTCTTATGTCTTTTACCGACTTTCATTCAACCGACCAAATGAATGTGGTCAGTGAAGAGTCACTTTTCACCTCACCCTTAGAACGGATAACGTTTCCCGAAGAAGTGTCATCTGACGAACAACTTCGCGAAATCCTAAGTGTAGATGATCTACCATGGGACGATCTCCATCACAGATCTTCGTTTTTACCTAAGGATGATGCTTTGAAAATGATTTTTCATCTATCTTTACCGCTGAATATGTCAAAGACGCTCAGGATCCAACGAAACATTCTGATTCAGAGCTGAATTTAGGGAATATTTCTCGTACTATTCCCATTGATATTTCAGTGAAGCCCGGAATCAAGGAGAACATTCATATAGGTGCCGCATGTACTGACGAAGAAATTGAAACTTACAAGGCCCTATTCCAAGAATTCCGCGACGTGTTTGCCTGGTCCTACGAAGAAATGCCAGGAATCGATCCTGCCATTGTTGTTCATGAAATCAAAACCTACCCGGATGCTAAACCCATTCGGCAACGGTTGCGTCAGATTCACCCTCGAAAAGCAGCTGCAATCAAAGCCGAAGTCGAAAAGCTGTTGAAAGCAGGTTTCATTTATCCGATCCCGTTAACGGATTGGGTATCGAATATTGTTCCCGTCAATAAAAAACAAGGAACAATAAGAATCTGTATCGATTATAGGGATATCAATCGAGCTTGTCCAAAAGACAACTATCCTACGCCTTATATCGATCAAATTATTGATGATTGTGCCGGAAGTGAGATGTTTTCCTTCATGGATGGTTTCTCAGGTATAATCAAATCAATATTCTACCTGCCGATCAACCAAAAACGGCATTCATTTGTCCATGGGGGACATTTGCTTATTGCAAATTACCTTTTGGCCTTAAGAATGCCGGTGCTACTTTTCAACGGGCCATGTCTTATGCATTTCATGACATCAAGCACATTGTGCAACCCTATCTCGATGATTTGCCTGCTCATTCTTTACACCGAGCTGATCACCTTGTCCATTTACGAGCAATCTTTATGAGGTGTAGGCATTATCGAATTCGGTTGAATCCCCACAAGTGTGTTTTCTGTATAGAAACAGGTCGATTGCTGGGATTTGTTGTTTCCAAAACCGGCATTCGCGTCGATCCCTCGAAAGTCGAGGCTATCATCCAATTGCCTCCTCCTTCGAGTTTGCGCCAACTCCAAAGTTTGCAAGGGAAAGCAAACTTTTTACGCCGATTCATCCCTAACTACGCCGAGGTCACTAAAGGTTTTACACGGTTGTTGAAACAGAACGTACAATTCTTTTGGGACGAGATTGCTCAACAATCTTTTGATGCACTGAAACACGCGTTGACCCATGCACCGTTATTGCATCCTCCCAACTACAACCAGGACTACTTCTTATACCTCGCAGCTTCGCATTCCACCATTGGAATGGTGTTAGTTCAAGAAGATGAATTCAAGGCAGAGCATGTGATATATTACCTTAGCAGAACCTTAAATCCAACTGAGTTAAAATATTCGCATGTGGAGAAATTGGCCCTGGCAGCCGTTCAAGCTGTCCAGCGTTTTCGTCACTACATTCTTCTCCGCAAAACTACTGTTATTTCGGATTGCAACCCTATGATTTATATCTTGACAAAACAACTGCTAGGGGGCAAGTACTCTAAATGGATCGTCATCCTGCAAGAGTTCGACTTGGAGTTTGAGAAGTCCAAGTCTAAGAAATCTTTAGTCTTCGCGGAATTGATGTGTGATTTCCCGAGTGCTGACACAGAGACTGTGGCAGAGGAGTCCATTGCGGACGAATCTTTGTTTCTTATTAGCACTGTAGATCCGTGGTATGGGGATATAATCATCTATCTCCAAACCCAAACCTTTCGGCCTGAAGCTTCCAAGGAAAACCGTCGAAAAATTCGGTTTCAATCCCAGCAATACAGAATTATTGGAGATACACTTTATCGCCTGGGGGCAGACTTAGTTTTTCGACGTTGTTTAACTCACGATGAGGCTGAGAGAGTTTTGAATGATTGTCACTCTGGAGCATGTGGCGGTCATATGTCTGGGTATGCCACAGCTCAGAAGGTGTTGCGCGCTGGCTATTTCTGGCCGTCTATGTTTAAAGATTGTATCCTTGCCGTCAGAAAATGCCACAACTGTCAAGTGTTTGATCGCAAGATGCGCGCTCCACCTGCTCCTCTCCACCCTATAATTGCCGCTGGTCCATTCGCCAAATGGGGCATTGACTTTATTACTTGTAACCCTCACTCGGCCGGGGGGCATGCGTATATCATCCTTGCGGTTGATTATTTTACTAAGTGGGCCGAGGCGATGCCTACATTCGACGCAAGCGGCAAGACAGCTGCACTTTTCGTATTCAATCATATCATAACTAGGTTTGGTGTCCCACAAGCAATCATTACGGACCATGGAAGCCATTTTCGAAATGTCATGATGACTGAACTTACAAGCCAGCTTGGTTTGCGCCACGATAGCTCTACACCTTATTATCCGCAAGCCAACGGTTTGGTTGAGTCAATCAACAAAGTTCTAGTCGTCATGATTCGACGGATCATTGGTATCCATCGAACGAATTGGCATAACATGTTATTTTCGGCACTATGGGCATATCGAACTTCAGTGAAAAATTCAACAGGTTTCACCCCTTTTCAGCTAGTTTATGGCTTAGAAGCTGTGTTACCTATTGAGTGCGAAATCCCATCACTTCAAATGGCTGTCGAATTACTTCCAGCTACTTCCGAAGAGGAGAAACGGTTGTTATACTTAGCTAAATTAGATGAGACTCGACGTGACGCTACTTTAGCTATCGAGACTCACGCGAAACGAATGAAAGCTCAGTACGATAAAAATGTAACCCCTCGAAGTTTTTCGGAAGGAGACCTAGTACTATTATATGATCAAGCAAACGATAAGCTAGGTGCTGGAAAATTCGTTCCCATGTGGCATGGGCCCTACATTGTAAAGCGAAAGCTAGCAAAAGGGGCTTATGAGTTAGTTGATTTTGATGGGGACTCTTTGGGCAAACCCAGAAATGGACTTTACCTAAAGAGGTATTATGCTTAAAATGATGGATGGAGAAATTTTTAGATAGGTTAGATTTCCTTTCTAGCTAGCAAGTGTGTTAGTTTAGTCAGTGTGCTTAGCTTAGCAAGTGTGGTTTTTCGTCATTATTTTGGCTCATCTTGGTTTTACTCTTGATATTGTAGATGTCGACGCCTCTCCAAACATACATTGGATTTGCTGATGGTGCTTGTCGTAGTACACGGAATATCTCTTCCGCAGCTTGGGTTATCTATTCGCCCTCTGACGAGTTAGTTTCTATGCATGGGGTAAGCCTCGGTCAAACAACGAATAACATTGCAGAATACAGTGCAGTGGTTGAATTATTATCCGAATCTATTTCATTTGGAATTCGACGTTTGATAGTGAGGTTAGATTCTGAACTTGTTGTATTACAGCTTAATAGAGTTTATGCCATTAGAAATCCTGTGTTATTAAGGTTGTTTTTGAGAGTGCGTCTCTTGGAACGTGAATTTGATTACATTGAATATCAACATATTCCAAGGTCTTTGAATACATTAGCAGATGCAATTGCTTCTCAAGTGTTGGACAGACATTTATAATAATCATGCAAGTAAATTTAAAGACATTTCATCATACATGTTAAACAAGATAAGCCGATAATAGTGATATATAGATATAGATAGAAGTGTGTCCAAAAATATATACATCGTCTTCGATCATAGGTTTAACACACCTTATGATCGGCAAAATGATAGTGCAAAAAGTCAAAAATGTCACATGTGACTACAAAAGTGACTAGTCAATCACTGGTGGTGCTCTCTGTACGACACCACTGCGCGGGCTATCTTGCGCAGAAATCTCCTAAACGGTCCAGGGACTGCAACCACGAAGCGCTGAAGCCTCATTGGAATGTCATCCATAGTAGTCTCAGGTATATCTGCCGTGAGACGCTCTAGATCATGCTCCAAATCGGCTAGTACTTCTGCTGTCGCATCCTGTAAGGCCGGTGCCGGTGCAGCTGGATGTCGTCTGTCGTAAGGCCGGAGATTGGCTGGACGCTGTGGTCCAACATCTGCATTTTTAAAATTTTACTGTTACTTTGAGACGATATATATGAAAAATAAAAAATACATAATTAGAAAACTTGTGAAAATGAAAGTACCTCTGTCATCCCATTGTTCTCCCTGTGGAAGAACCATGTCCGGATCACCTCTGAAATCCATTCCGGCATATGGAAAGTCTTGTATCACAAAAAGCTGGCCCTCTAGCCAGTCGAAGTAACTGTCTGAGAATCGAACCACTGCAGCACCCTCGTCAGGATGCCGGGCCATCACCGCAACCCATCGAACAAGCTTTGGCTCCCGAGGACCCAAGTCATCAACAGTGAGTTGCTGAGGGATCAGCATAGGAACTCTCTCCAAGGCAAAGCTCACGACTAGAGGCCCATATCCAAAAGTCTTTAGTCGTCCGTTCTTTGCCTTGGTTAGTTGGCTCTTCATATGAGCCGACACAGCTTCGCACCAGTTGAAGATGGTGCCTTGGTAACAGTCAACTGCCATCCGCATTTGGGATCCGGAAGCAATGTGCAAGGCGGCCGCGCCACAAATCCTAGTGACCGTAAATGCAATAACTCTAAGTTCCGCCAGAGCGATGTGCTTTATCTCCACGCCCTTTTTATGGCGAGTCCCTGGTCTGCACCACTCCTCGCGGAGATCATCAAGGGATTGGCCACCCGGCCTGGTCCCCGCAAGGTTGAGTTGCTCACCTCTGTTTGGCAAGCCAGTGAGAAAGTATACATCCGAGGGCTCTATCTCGAGCTGGTGCCCTCCAATGTAAAAGCATTGATCTTGAACGTTCCATCGCTCAACTAGCCATTCCAAAAATCTTACCTGGCCCCTCATGCCCGGTATGGTCCAATATTTGTACAATCCACATGTTCTTAAGGCATCCAGAGAGGGTTGGTGGTTAATCGCAGCTTCATCGTCTTCTACGTGCTCTCTCTCTCTCCAGTCTAACATGTTTTGGGCCCTGCACATCAAAAGAGTCAATTAGAAATTAATTTGAGAAAATTTGGTGGTTTTTTGAGAGAGTTAGGGTTTTGAAATGCGCCCTTTGCGGAAGACGCACCCCGGCTTTTTAGCACAGGGCGTCCGGACGCAGCTCGCCTGAAGGCGGACTGCGTCCCCAGACCTTTTTCCCGTGTGAGAAAAAGTCGGGGGACGCGGCTCACCCGAAGGGCACCTGCGTCCGCCGAGGGGCGCATTTTGAACCCAAAACCCCCCCAAAAAATGAAACAGAGACCAAAAACAAAAAACTAAACGGATAAAAATGAAGAGTGGGATGTGTAAAATACCTCGGTGAAGCGGCGTTCGATTCCGACGGTCAGATTTTCCGCAGCAACCACGGGAAGTTTCTTGTCAAAAGCTCCTTTTTCAACCTCAACAGTGAAACGGTAAAAATGACATGGTAAAAGGTCTTTTTATAGGTTTTTTGGATGAATTAGTTCATTTTTTACCATGAAAAGATGTTTTCAAATGTATTTTTGCCTATTTTAAACAGGTATGAGTAATGTGTCGCTTTTGTGCAGGACGAAGGGATTTCAAGGGAAATTGTAATTTTTCACAAACAAAATTTCAGAGTCATCTTTTAAGCCCTTTTCTGACTCCTAAAACATGAAAAGATCGCCGAGTGTTTCTTTTTCACTCGTTAAAACGGAATTAAAAGACGGTCCCCTTTTAGCTCTTTTCTGACCGTAAAATCAGGAAAAGATTGCCGGGTTTTTGTCGTTTCAAACTCGATAAGGAAATAAAACGACGTGTCTTTGATCGCTTTTTACTTTTCAGGTCAACGATACTATTATGAAAGTACTCCTTGGTCGCAAGATCAAGCGGTTCCCCCAGGTATTATTTTATACTTTTTCGGGCTTGAGGGACACAAATATACGAAAAAGTTCAACGTGGAGTTTCCTTAAGTTTTTCAGACTCTCTAAAATTGAAAAACGCCGAGTTTCTCCTATACTGGGCTCGTTAAACTTTTACAGTAAAGGACCTGTTCAATTACAAACAGGAACGAACCACTCCTTCCTAGGGTTCGCATTTAAACTAGGTTGGACTCGTCCGAAGGATGAGCTTATAATCAAGCATATGTTATCCTCCTCAAGCTTGTTAAAAATAAAGAGGTACTTGCCAGAAATGGTGGGGGAAAAAAGAGAAGAATGAACCTATTTGTCACCTTTTGCCTCAGAAGAAACTTTATTACCGCTCTTGAACACGACACTTTTCATTCACCTGGGTTGGGAAATCTTTTACCTCACAGTTGACTAAATCACTTTGAAAATCTTTAACCGGGTTCAGGGATCAACTTTGAGTTATTCGTCACCAAACCATCTGTTGTGTCGTTATGTGTTCAAGAGGTCTGCAAGCAAAACTTTCATCTGCAAAATACTTGTCATCCATTGACCATCCCTGAGTCAGTCCTTACAGCAACATTTCTTCAACTTGAACAATGATTTCGTGTTGCAGGCTTGCCTGCAACGGGTCGCTTTCTATCGACATCGACACATTATCTAGAAAGATGACTTAGGAATCGACAGTACCTTGAAGTCTGCATGCATCAATGGCAGGTTTCTCGCCTTTGACGTCAGTTTACATCATTGACTTTCGATCAGAGGATTCCGTGAAGTGTTCGACATCAAAACATCTATTCACATTTCACGGGTTGTGCTTGGTACTTTGAGAACCATTGACATTACTGGTGGTTTCTCTCACGCTTGTTAACAGTTTACATCATTGACTGGTAATCAAGTGGTTTCTACCATGTTCGACATCGAATCATTTAATCACATGGCTAGAATCGTACCAATTCGGGAAGTAGAAGTGAAGACCCTGGATCTAGTTTCTACCATCCAGGCTGCGAGGAGTTTTGTATTCATTATCTATGTAGACTAATCATAAACAGATGGCTGCGTCCATACTGTGTCTACAAAAGTCTATAAAAATGATGTACTGCAAGATCATTCCTGTATCAGAATAGTTAGTCCATTAGTTAAAGTTTTGAATCTGAGTATGGGAATGCCTACCTCAGTGATGATATAATCTTATCCATGTATTTTGTGTTGAAAATTGCAGGTTCCAACCAGGCCATCCACAAGGCAATCCTTGAAATGATAAAGCGCTTCACCCTTCCTAGAATTACAAAACCCTATTCTATTCCAGGCTTCGCACTTTAGGGGGCAATCTGTTACACTAAAAAATGTCACCTTGACTACTTACAGTTAGTATGGCTCCAATCAACAAGTCATGCTACCCTCTTAGGCAAGTCTCATGCCTCTGTTATCCATCTCAAACTCAAAGAAGAGAGAAAGTCTTGTAAAAATCATGTTTATCTCTGGGGTCGCAGGTTCTCTCTAGCCTTACCTGCGGGGACGCTGACCATGTTCACAAAATCTGCGTCCATGGACGCTCTGTATGTTAAGGGACAGGTGCGTCCCTCTGTAAAAGGCAAAATGCGCGAGTTTTATCTTGAAAAAGTTACTTGTGGTTACTTCTAGAACATTCTAGAGGTCGGTTTGATGAAATGGATGCGCCTCCAGTTGGTTCATGTATCTCTATTAAGGGGGAACTTATCCCATCAATAAGGGAGCTATCCCACCCATAGAGGGGGATGATCCCATTGATAGTGGACCTGAATAACCTCTTTACAGCACTATAAATGAAGGCATTGAGCCAGAAGGAGAGGAGGTTGGAGCTATACATTTTCTTTGGGTAAATGCTGCAGGATTTAGGTCTTCCATTAGAGCCTTTGTGAGGAGAGATTGTCTTCACTTGATTCTACTTGGGAGAGGGTGAGCTTTGTCAAAGTAGAGGAAAACCCTTGATGGACCCTGGGAGGAACTTGCACAACACCAAGGCCAGGTTGTAAGAGTTTCTTTGTTTCGTTATTAATACAAACTGGTTTATTTTTCTCAATAGCTTGTGTTAATGAGTTATTTCATGTGTTCCTTGGTCTGCATGTTGAATATATGTTTTATTATATGAAATGCAAGTGCTTGGTAATTGTTTGATTGTTTGTGGTTGCAGGAATTGACTTGAAGGAGGAGCTCATCCGGATCGTCAAGAACGGACTTCAACAACAGCGTTTTGGAATAAGGTAAGCCTAAACACTTGTAGTTTTCATGTTGTAAAAGGTGTATTTAGAGAAAGATCACTCCATTTTGTCTTGTTTGTCATTAGAATGTCTTAGACTTCTAGGAAGGTCAGTCGTGTCCGCACCCTTGACAGATTCCGTGTGACAGTAACAACGAAAAGTACGTTGCATTGACAGAAACAAGTGATGTAGGAATGCCAAACCTAGAAATGATATTCTGATGTAGGAAGTAGATGACTTCTTGATCATTCACTTGTTTTAATAAAACTGCCTCTTTCCACCATGTGAAATAATCTGTTGGAGTCAAAATATAGCAGTGCTTCTTTGATGAACGTGGGAAAATTTCCCTAATGATATCAAGCCCCACTATTGGAATGGTTCTTCCACTACAACGGGCTGTAGTGAGGTTTCTAACTTCTGATTTCTATCGGCACACTTTTGACATACTGGACACTTGTGGGTGTAGGCATGCACATCCTTGAATAATGTAGGCCAATAGAAACTGACTCGCATGACCTTGTGTTTTGTGGTGTTACCCTCGAAGTATCCCCTAGTAGGTCGATCATGGAGATCATGTAAAACCTTATATGAATATTGCGCCTCCAGGCACCTGAGAAATATGTCATTATGGTGCTTTCTATATTTCACGCATTGCACCAGCTGCTATGATAATTCTTTGATTTGAAGTACCCTATTCTGCTATGAACAAAAATGAGAGGGCACGGTGCCATGCTCAAGTTACTGGCACACATATTTGTACCAAGAATTTCTACCTGAAGTGCGAGAGGCTTGCTCAACATTTTACATTTCTATTTCTTGTTCTGAGCCTATGAGCTCTTCTTCTCCCTCTTGTGTATGAATCACTTCCACTGCTAACTTACAAAGACGATGACCCTTGATGGTGTGAACAGGTTTAATGTCAAGATGATATTCTTGTAACCCAGTCATCCATTTCACCCTTCCCTCACCCAGTTCTTGCTGAACAAGAAATGATATGACTATTGGGTGTGGAACAAAGATGGTTCTCATGAAGGAGATGGGTCAATCAATTTTCAACTCATCCTTTTGAGCGAGTAAAACAACAAGAGAAGCGTCAGAAGTAGAAGGGTAGAGCAAGAAATATTTGCTAAAGTTTGGGCTAAGTGCTGGTGTTTCTGCTATTGATTGCTTTATATGGGTGATCACATCCTTTTTCCTTTTTCCCCAATCGTAGATGACATCCTTCTTGATCATCTCCTATATAGTCCTGACAATCCGTGCATAGTCAAAGATGAACATTCTTAGGAAGTTGATCTTCCCCAAGAAAGACTGCATGACTTTCTTATTTAGGGGGTGTCACACGGAATCTGTCAAGGGTGCGGACACGACTGACCTTCCTAGAAGTCTAAGACATTCTAATGACAAACAAGACAAAATGGAGTGATCTTTCTCTAAATACACCTTTTACAACATGAAAACTACAAGTGTTTAGGCTTACCTTATTCCAAAACGCTGTTGTTGAAGTCCGTTCTTGACGATCCGGATGAGCTCCTCCTTCAAGTCAATTCCTGCAACCACAAACAATCAAACAATTACCAAGCACTTGCATTTCATATAATAAAACATATATTCAACATGCAGACCAAGGAACACATGAAATAACTCATTAACACAAGCTATTGAGAAAAATAAACCAGTTTGTATTAATAACGAAACAAAGAAACTCTTACAACCTGGCCTTGGTGTTGTGCAAGTTCCTCCCAGGGTCCATCAAGGGTTTTCCTCTACTTTGACAAAGCTCACCCTCTCCCAAGTAGAATCAAGTGAAGACAATCTCTCCTCACAAAGGCTCTAATGGAAGACCTAAATCCTGCAGCATTTACCCAAAGAAAATGTATAGCTCCAACCTCCTCTCCTTCTGGCTCAATGCCTTTATTTATAGTGCTGTAAAGAGGTTATTCAGGTCCACTATCAATGGGATCATCCCCCTCTATGGGTGGGATAGCTCCCTTATTGATGGGATAAGTTCCCCCTTAATAGAGATACATGAACCAACTGGAGGCGCATCCATTTCATCAAACCGACCTCTAGAATGTTCTAGAAGTAACCACAAGTAACTTTTTCAAGATAAAACTCGCGCATTTTGCCTTTTACAGAGGGACGCACCTGTCCCTTAACATACAGAGCGTCCATGGACGCAGATTTTGTGAACATGGTCAGCGTCCCCGCAGGTAAGGCTAGAGAGAACCTGCGACCCCAGAGATAAACATAGTTTTTACAAGACTTTCTCTCTTCTTTGAGTTTGAGATGGATAACAGAGGCATGAGACTTGCCTAAGAGGGTAGCATGACTGTTGATTTGAGCCATACTAACTGTAAGTAGTCAAGGTGACATTTTTTAGTGTAACAGATTGCCCCCTAAAGTGCGAAGCCTGGAATAGAATAGGGTTTTGTAATTCTAGGAAGGGTGAAGCGCTTTATCATTTCAAGGATTGCCTTGTGGATGGCCTGGTTGGAACCTGCAATTTTCAACACAAAATACATGGATAAGATTATATCATCACTGAGGTAGGCATTCCCATACTCAGATTCAAAACTTTAACTAATGGACTAACTATTCTGATACAGGAATGATCTTGCAGTACATCATTTTTATAGACTTTTGTAGACACAGTATGGACGCAGCCATCTGTTTATGATTAGTCTACATAGATAATGAATACAAAACTCCTCGCAGCCTGGATGGTAGAAACTAGATCCAGGGTCTTCACTTCTACTTCCCGAATTGGTACGATTCTAGCCATGTGATTAAATGATTCGATGTCGAACATGGTAGAAACCACTTGATTACCAGTCAATGATGTAAACTGTTAACAAGCGTGAGAGAAACCACCAGTAATGTCAATGGTTCTCAAAGTACCAAGCACAACCCGTGAAATGTGAATAGATGTTTTGATGTCGAACACTTCACGGAATCCTCTGATCGAAAGTCAATGATGTAAACTGACGTCAAAGGCGAGAAACCTGCCATTGATGCATGCAGACTTCAAGGTACTGTCGATTCCTAAGTCATCTTTCTAGATAATGTGTCGATGTCGATAGAAAGCGACCCGTTGCAGGCAAGCCCGCAACACGAAATCATTGTTCAAGTTGAAGAAATGTTGCTGTAAGGACTGACTCAGGGATGGTCAAATGGATGACAAGTATTTTGCAGATGAAAGTTTTTGCTTGCAGACCTCTTGAACACATAACGACACAACAGATGGCTTGGTGACGAATAACTCAAAGTTAACCCCTGGAACCCGGTTAAAGACTTTCAAAGTGATTTGGTCAACTGTGAGGTAAAAGATTTCCCAACCCAGGTGAATGAAAAGTGTCGTGTTCAAGAGCGGTAATAAAGTTTCTTCTGAGACAAAAGGTGACAAATAGGTTCATTCTTCTCTTTTTTCCCCCACCATTTCTGGCAAGTACCTCTTTATTTTTAACAAGCTTGAGGAGGATAACATATGCTTGATTATAAGCTCATCCTTCGGACGAGTCCAACCTAGTTTAAATTCGAACCCTAGGAAGGAGTGGTTCGTTCCTGTTTGTAATTGAACAGGTCCTCTACTGTAAAAGTTTAACGAGCCCAGTATAGGAGAAACTCGGCGTTTTTCAATTTTAGAGAGTCTGAAAAAACTAAAGGAGACTCCACGTTGAACTTTTTCGTATATTTGTGTCCCTCAAGCCCGAAAAAGTATAAAATAATACCTGGGGGAACCGCTTGATCTTGCGACCAAGGAGTACTTTCATAATAGTGTCGTTGACCTGAAAAGTAAAAAGCGATCAAGGACACGTCGTTTTATTTCCTTATCGAGTTCGAAACGACAAAAACCCGGCAATCTTTTCCTGATTTTGCGGTCAGAAAAGAGCTAAAAGGGGACCGTCTTTTAATTCCGTTTTAACGAGTGAAAAAGAAACACTCGGCGATCTTTTCATGTTTTAGGAGTCAGAAAAGGGCTTAAAAGATGACTCTGATATTTTGTTTGTGAAAAATTACAATTTCCCTCGAAATCCCTTTGTCCTGCACAAAAGCGACACATTACTCATACCTGTTTAAAATAGGCAAAAATACATTCAAAAACATCTTTTCATGGTAAAAAATGAACTAATTCATCCAAAAAACCTATAAAAAGACCTTTTACCATGTCATTTTTACCGTTTCACTGTTGAGGTTGAAAAAGGAGCTTTTGACAAGAAACTTCCCGTGGTCGCTGCGGAAAATCTGACCGTCGGAATCGAACGCCGTCTCATCCAGGTATTTTACACATCCTACTCTGCATTTCTATCCGTTTAGAATCAATTTTTAGGTTTTAGTTTCATTTTTTGGGGGGGTTTTGGTTTTGGAATGCGCCTCTCGGCGGACGCAGGTGCCCTTCGGGTGACCTGCGTCCCCCGACTTTTTCTCATACGGGAAAACGGTCGGAAGACGCAGCCCGCCTTCAGGCCAGCTGCGTCCGGGCGCCCTGTGCTACAAAGCCGGGGTGCGTCCTCCGAGAAACGCGCATTTCAAAACCCCAACTCTCTCAAAAAACCACCAAAAATTCCCAAATTAATTTCTAATTGCTATTTTTGATATGCAGGGCATTAATCATGTTAGACTGGAGAGAAAGAGAGCATGTAGAGGAAGATGAAGCTGCAATAAATCATCAACCTTCCCTGGATGCCCTAAGAGCATGCGGATTATACAAATATTGGACCATACCGGGCATGAGGGGCCAGGTAAGATTCTTGGAATGGCTGGTTGAGCGATGGAACGTACAAGAACAATGCTTTTACATAGGAGGGCACCAGCTCGAGATAGAGCCCTCGGATGTATACTTTCTCACTGGCTTGCCAAACAGAGGTGAGCAACTCAGTCTTGCGGGGACTAGGCCGGGTGGCCAATCCCTTGATAGTCTCCGCGAGAATTGGTGCACACCTGGGGCTCACCATTCAAAAGGCATAGAGATAAAACACATCACTCTGCCGGAACTCAAAGTCATAGCGTTCACGGTTACCAGAATTTGCGGCGCGGCCGCTTTACACATTGCTTCCGGATCCCAAATGCGGATGGCAATTGACTGTTACCAAGGCACCATTTTCAACTGGTGTGAAGCTGTGTCGGCTCATATGAAGAGCCAACTGACCAAGGCAAAGAACGGACGACTAAAGACTTTTGGATATGGGCCTATAGTCGTGAGCTTTGCCTTGGAGAGAATTCCAATGCTGATCCCTCAGCAACTCACTGTTGATATCTTGGGTCCTCAGCAGCCAAAGCTGATACGATGGGTTGCGGTGATGGCCCGGCATCCTGACGAGGGCGCGACAGTAGTTCGATTCTCAGATAGTTATTTTGACTGGTTAGAGGGCCAGCTTTTTGTGATACAGGACTTTCCGTATGCCGGAATGGATTTCAGAGGTGATCCGGACATGGTTCTTCCACAGGGAGAACAATGGGACGACAGAGGTACTTTTTATTTTCACAAGTTTTCTAGTTATGTATTTTTTGTATTTTTTATATATATCGTCTCAAAACTAATAGTAAATCTTTCAAAATGCAGATGTTGGTCCACAGCGTCCAGCCAACCTCCGGCCTTATGATAGACTACATCCAGCACCGGTACCGGCCCCACAGGATGCGACAGCAGAAGTACTAGCTGAGTTGGAGCATGATCTAGAGCGTCTCACGGCAGATATACCTGAGACTACTATGGACGACATTCCTATCAGGCTTCAGCGCTTCGTAGTCGCGGTCCCTGGACCGTTTAGGAGATTTTTGCGTAAGGTAGCCCGCGCAGTGGTGTCGTACAGAGAGCACCACCAGTGATTGACTAGTCACTTTTGTAGTCACATGTGACATTTTTGACTTTTTGTACTATCATTTTGCCGATCATAAGGTGTTTTAAACCTATGATCGAAGACGATGTATATATTTTTTGACACACTTCTATCTATATATATCACTATTACCGGCTTATCTTGTTTAACATATGTGATGAAATGTTTTTAAATTTACTTGCATGATTATCGTAAATGTCTGTCCAACATTCGAGAAGCAATTGCATCTGCTAATGTATTCAAAGACCTTGGAATATGTTGATATTCAATGTAATCAAATTCACGTTCCAAGAGACGCACTCTCAAAAACAACCTTAATAACACAGGATTTCTAATGGCATAAACTCTATTAAGCTGTAATACAACAAGTTCAGAATCTAACCTCACTATCAAACGTCGAATTCCAAATGAAATAGATTCGGATAATAATTCAACCACTGCACTGTATTCTGCAATGTTATTCGTTGTTTGACCGAGGCTTACCCCATGCATAGAAACTAACTCGTCAGAGGGCGAATAGATAACCCAAGCTGCGGAAGAGATATTCCGTGTACTACGACAAGCACCATCAGCAAATCCAATGTATGTTTGGAGAGGCGTCGACATCTACAATATCAAGAGTAAAACCAAGATAAGCCAGAATAATGACGAAAAACCACACTTGCTAAGCTAAGCACACTGACTAAACTAACACACTTGCTAGCTAGAAAGAAAATCTAACCTATCTAAAAATTTCTCCATACCCATCATTTTAAGCATAATACCTCTTTAGGTAAAGTCCATTTCTGGGTTTACCCAAAGAGTCCCCATCAAAATCAACTAACTCATAAGCCCCTTTTGCTAGCTTTCGCTTTACAATGTAGGGCCCATGCCACATGGGAACGAATTTTCCGGCACCTAGCTTATCGTTAGCTTGATCATATAATAGTACTAGGTCTCCTTCCGAAAAACTTCGAGGGGTTACATTTTTATCGTACTGAGCTTTCATTCGTTTCGCGTGAGTCTCGATAGCTAAAGTAGCGTCACGTCGAGTCTCATCTAATTTAGCCAAGTATAATAACCGTTTCTCCTCTTCGGAAGTAGCTGGAAGTAATTCGACAGCCATTTGAAGTGATGGGATTTCGCATTCAATAGGTAACACAGCTTCTAAGCCATAAACTAGCTGGAAAGGGGTGAAACCTGTTGAATTTTTCACTGAAGTTCGATATGCCCATAGCGCCGAAAATAACATGTTATGCCAATTCGTTCGATGGATACCAATGATCCGTCGAATCATGATGACTAGAACTTTGTTGATTGACTCAACCAAACCGTTGGCTTGCGGATAATAAGGAGTAGAGCTATCGTGGCGCAAACCAAGCTGGCTTGTAAGCTCAGTCATCATGACGTTTCGAAAATGGCTCCCATGGTCAGTAATGATTGCTTGTGGGACACCAAACCTAGTTATGATATGATTGAATACGAAAACTGCAGCTGTCTTGCCGCTTGCGTCGAATGTAGGCATCGCCTCGGCCCATTTTGTAAAATAATCAACCGCGAGGATGATATACGCATGCCCCCCGGCCGAGTGAGGGTTACAAGTAATAAAGTCAATGCCCCATTTGGCGAATGGACCAGCGGCAATTATAGGGTGGAGAGGAGCAGGTGGAGCGCGCATCTTTCGATCAAACACTTGACAGTTGTGGCATGTTCTGACAGCAAGGATACAATCTTTAAACATAGACGGCCAGAAATAGCCAGCGCGCAACACCTTCTGAGCTGTGGCATACCCAGACATATGACCGCCACATGCTCCAGAGTGACAATCATTCAAAACTCTCTCAGCCTCTTCGTGAGTTAAACAACGTCGAAAAACTAAGTCTGCCCCCGGCGATAAAGTGTATCTCCAATAATTCTGTATTGCTGGGATCGAAACCGAATTTTTCGACGGTCTTCCTTGGAAGCTTCAGGCCGAAAGGTTTGGGTTTGGAGATAGATGATTATATCCCCATACCACGGATCTAAAGTGCTAATAAGAAACAAAGATTCGTCCGCAATGGACTCCTCTGCCACAGTCTCTGTGTCAGCACTCGGGAAATCACACATCAATTCCGCAAAAACTAAAGATTTCTTAGACTTGGACTTCTCGAACTCCAAGTCGAACTCTTGCAGGATAACAATCCATTTAGAGTACTTGCCCCCTAGCAGTTGTTTTGTCAAAATATAAATCATAGGGTTGCAATCCGAAATAACTGTAGTCTTGCGGAGAAGAATGTAGTGACGAAAACGCTGGACAGCTTGAACGGCTGCCAGGGCCAATTTCTCCACATGCGAATATTTTAACTCAGTGGGATTTAAGGTTCTACTAAGATAATATATCACATGCTCTGCTTTGAATTCATCTTCTTGAACTAACACCATTCCAATGGTGGAATGCGAAGCTGCGAGGTATAAGAAGTAGTCCTGGTTGTAGTTGGGAGGATGCAATAACGGTGCATGGGTCAACGCGTGTTTCAGTGCATCAAAAGATTGTTGGGCAATCTCGTCCCAAAAGAATTGTGCGTTCTGTTTCAACAACCGTGTAAAACCTTTAGTGACCTCGGCGTAGTTTGGGATGAATCGGCGTAAAAAGTTCGCTTTCCCTTGCAAACTTTGGAGTTGGCGCAAACTCGAAGGAGGAGGCAATTTGATGATAGCCTCGACTTTCGAGGGATCGACGCGAATGCCGGCTTTTGAAACAACAAATCCCAGCAATCGACCTGTTTCTATACAGAAAACACACTTGTGGGGATTCAACCGAATTCGATAATGCCTACACCTCATAAAGATTGCTCGTAGGTGGACAAGGTGATCAGCTCGTTGTAAAGAATGAGCAGGCAAATCATCGAGATAGGGTTGCACAATGTGCTTGATGTCATGAAATGCATAAGACATCGCCCGTTGAAAAGTAGCGCCGGCATTCTTAAGCCCAAAAGGTAATTTGCAATAAGCAAATGTCCCCCATGGACAAATGAATGCCGTTTTTGGTTGATCGGCAGGTAGAATATTGATTTGATTATAGCCTGAGAAACCATCCATGAAGGAAAACATCTCACTTCCGGCACAATCATCAATAATTTGATCGATATAAGGCGTAGGATAGTTGTCTTTTGGACAAGCTCGATTGATATCCCTATAGTCGATACAGATTCTTATTGTTCCTTGTTTTTTATTGACGGGAACAATATTCGATACCCAATCCGTTAACGGGATCGGATAAATGAAACCTGCTTTCAACAGCTTTTCGACTTCTGCTTTAATCGCAGCCGCTTTTCGAGGGTGAATCTGACGCAACCGTTGCCGAATGGGTTTAGCATCCGGGTAGGTTTTGATTTCATGAACAACAATGGCAGGATCAATTCCCGGCATTTCCTCGTAAGACCAGGCAAACACGTCGCGGAATTCTTGGAATAGGGCCTTGTAAGTTTGGATTTCTTCTTCAGTACATGCGGCACCTATATGAATGTTCTCCTCGATTCCGGGCTTCACTGAAATATCAATGGGAATAGTACGAGAAATATTCCCTAAATTCAGCTCTGAATCAGAATGTTTCGTTGGATCCTGAGCGTCTTTGACATATTCAGCGGTAAAGATAGATGAAAAATCATTTTCAAATGCATCATCCTTAGGTAAAAACGAAGATCTGTGATGGAGATCTTCCCATGGTAGATCATCTACACTTAGGATTTCGCGAAGTTGTTCGTCAGATGACACTTCTTCGGGAAACGTTATCCGTTCTAAGGGTGAGGTGAAAAGTGACTCTTCACTGACCACATTCATTTGGTCGGTTGAATGAAAGTCGGTAAAAGACATAAGAGCTTCATAAGCAATCTCATACGGACTCA
Organism: Pinus tabuliformis; assembly: GCA_031772625.1. Taxonomy (NCBI): domain Eukaryota; kingdom Viridiplantae; phylum Streptophyta; class Pinopsida; order Pinales; family Pinaceae; genus Pinus; species Pinus tabuliformis. The sequence continues at coordinate 895,886,233 of CM062807.1, read as the reverse complement.
ACGGCATAACATCACCGAGTGAGTCTAGCTCAGAGTCAGAGGGAACATACCAAGGATCATCATAAATAATGTTTTCTGACGTGATCATATGAATTGTTGCAAACGAAGGGTCTGCATTGAGTGGAGGGAGAGGAAAAGTTCCCAGTAAACCGGAATCCTTAACTAAACCTACACCAATGTCCCTATAAGGGATTGTCGTTTTACCAACATGCTGGATAGTTTCTAAAGAGGTTGGGTCGGATGAAAAGTATGTCAGCTGATCAATAGTCACGATCTTACCGTTATGTGGAAACTTAATGACTCTGAAGACCGATGAAACGACCGCTGTCATAGCATATGACCAACTTCGACCCAAAAGAAGGTTGTAGTCTAGAGGGGCATCAACCACTTCCACATCCAGACTAACGGTTTTACCTTCGACCCCTATAGGCAATTCTTGTAGAATACCAAACGGACGGAACCCACGGCCATCAAAGGCCTTAAGGATGGTGGGGGATTGGTTCAACGAAGGAGAACCAAGCGATCTCCAACATTGAATCGACATAATACACGTAGAAGCTCCCTCATCAATCACAGTCCGATGAATAGGCCTGTTTTTGACTATCACTGGAATTTGGAAAGCCATTTGATGGGGGAGACGCGGTGTACTACTTTCTAGATCAAAGATCATTAGGTTCGGGTCCTGAACATCGACAGCTCCAATAGCCGACAAAAGCAATTTTCGTTGCGCTGGACATGATTGCAGCACTTCGAGTGCCGACATTGCTGAAGGTGAAACAGCTAAGTCTTCAACAATGTTGTAATTCTGGGCTGCTCTCGCATGTGGATTGAAAGCAGACCTTCGAAGTACACCCTTGGCGGGCGGCTTAATCACTAAGTCTGGGTTAGGTTTTTCGATCTGTAGTGGATCGGAACCAGGAGCTGAGGTTGATGGGTTAGAGTGAGAAGATTCTGCTTCTTTACCATCAACAGGAGCCTTACTACCATAATCTTGCGATCGAGTCGCAATCCTGACATGAGACATCATCAAAATGGGTTCTTCACTGGCATTCGAAGAAGAACCTATCATCTTATTCTCCTGCTCTGGAAATGGATTTTTTAACACAGCAGGAGTGGGAGAACCTTTGACTATTTTCACTACCTCGGCCCGATGAGGGCAGTCTCTCGTAAAATGATCTTCTTCACAAATAAGACAAGGATATCGAGGTTTGCGCTTTTCGTCATTGGTTTCCGACTTTTCCGTTTTCTCCTTTGGAGCCTTGTCTGCTTTAGCCTTCTTCTTTCCTTTCTTCTTTCCACCGTTTTTGGATTTGGCCGTAGATGACTCTACAGCGTGAATGTCGGCGGTAAGTTCAGGAGGAGAAGACTCTCCTGTCGGAGAATCAGGCAAAGTGATAATTGGAGTATTGGAGGTCTTGGAAGACTTCTTCTTACTCTTCGTAGTCACGATACCGATCATACCATCAGCGGCATGAGATCCCGAAGGAGCAGCAGCGATTTGGTTTGACTTTGGAAGATCCGGAATTTTCTCGTGTAACGTACCCGACTGAGTGTAAACTAAGTCAAGGTATTGTGCCTGAGCAATGACTTGCTCCTCAGTAACTACTCCGGCCTTAGCTACATCTTCAGTAATTCTTGGTAATAATGATTTGACAAACCATTCAGCTAAGATTTGGTCCGGGATAAAAACTTTCACTAATCTTCTTCGACGTCTCCACTCATGGATGTGATCAGAAATGTACGTGGATGTCGATTGTTTTAGCGAAGTTAATAATTCTGTACCATTATCGTATCTGACTGGTAACTGAAAATGAGTTAAGAACGAGGTAGCTAACTGGCTAAAGTTGTAAAAAGAGGCCCGTGGTAACTCAATGTACCACTTGGCTGCGAGACCAATGAGTGTACGCTGGAAAAGACGTAAGCGGATGGAATCATCTGAGATGGAATTTGATGCACACCAGAGGTGGTAAGTCATCACGTGATTAGACGGATCCTCTCCAGACTTACCTTCGAACTTGGGTATATCGCTGGGCAACTTATTTGGCATTGGCGGCCAGAACGGAAGATATTGAATTGGATCGTTCGTTAGGCGCGTCAAGTCGGGTAAATCTAAAGTCGCAATAAACGGTAACTGCCGGTTAGGATCTCTAAAACTCTGAGTCACAATACCAGCCCCAGGAGGAGGATATCCAGGATAACTAGGAACAGGAGTCGCATTGGGGATATTATATCCTCCTGGAAAACCAGGATTAACCGGACCGTACTGGGGTTGCTGAGGTGGTTGATAAGTGTACCCAGGATACGGTTGATACTGGTAAACCGGTTGTTGGGCAGCTTGCCCAGGTTGATACTGTCCCTGGTACGGAGGTTGAACAAATTGAGGTTGAGTAGTAACAACCGTACTTGTACCAGGTTGGCCTGCAGGCATCTGGACTGTGGTTTGAACCGTGGGTCCAGACAACGGTACAGATGTCTGAGGAGTGGTTACAGGGACAGTAGAAACCGGAGCTGCCGATACTCCAGAAGTAAGCATGGTAGATGAAGCGGTAGTTGCTGCAGCCGTGTGAGGTGGAGTACTAGGTGCAATTGGCGGCTGAGTAACTACAGAAGTTACAGGGGTCTGAACACTTGACTGGACAGGTTGCGGTTGCTGGGGTGGACCAGGAACTGCAGGTTGTCCTGCTTGAGGTACCGACTGTATACTTGGTTGCGACATCTGTTGACCCTGTGACGGATCCCATGTTAACATTCCAGGGTATTGACTCGTAACAGGTTGAGGATACTGAGATCCATAGCCGTATTGAGGATAGGGTTGATAACTGTAAGGTGCAGTCCCATATGATTGCCCTTGAGGTGGTTGATAACCTTGACCAGGGTATTGACCCGTAGGTTGATAACCTTGAGGTAAATACGAATACTGGGGTTGACCTTGACCTTGAGGTTGGTATCCTTGAGGTTGATACCCTTGGGGTTGATACCCTTGGGGTTGCCATCCTTGAGGTTGCCATCCTTGAGGTTGATACTGATACTGAGGTTGACTTTGGGGTACATATTGAGGCTGGGGTTGATACCCTTGGGGTTGATACCCTTGAGGTTGCCCCCCAGTCACGAATGAAGTACCTTGAGGTTGCCCCCCAGGCATTAACGAAGGTTGCCCCCCAGGCGGTAATTGGCCACCTTGAGGTTGGTTAATGGGAGTTGAACCTGACATCATATAAACTTCACCTATACTCAATGGTACATTACCACTGTTTCCAACTAATAACCCATGATCAATGGGTTGAGGAGATGCTCCCGCAAAGGTACCAGAAAGTGATTGATACCCAGTAGGAACAGAAGGACCGCCATGTAAAAATGATTCAGGACTTTGTGAAAACACAGATGACTGACCAGACATATTTACAGGAGAATGAATTCCTCTAGGTGGAACCGGAGTACGAGGTGTAGAAAAACCTACTGAGTTGTCTAAAAAATTGGTTAATGCAAGGTACCAAGATTCACTTCTAGGAGGACTGTAAAAGATGGATTCACGCTCCCTTAGATCAAGGGTAATTAGATCTTCAGAATCAGAAACGCCTATTTCTTCCTCTGGAACAAGTTCTTCTATAGCAATTAATCCAACAGGAAGATTTTCGGTGATAATTCTTTCTATTCTTGGTGAATCAGGAACACTAGGAGTTGGAGTAACAGGTTCTGAAATTTCAGGTTCTTCGCCTGTTTCACTGGCAGATGAAAAACTACCAGCAAGCTCGGAAACTGTAACAGCTTCGGGATTGTAACCTGTTTCTAAACTTTGGTAATCTGGATGGACTACCAAGGAAGATTCTCCTTCTTCAGGTGATCCTACTCTACTGCCACTAGGAGGAGTTACAAGGACCTTTAACCCTTCTAAATGACCCGGAATGTCTTCAGGAGATTCACCCCGCGATTTACGGAGATTTCTTAACAAATCTATTCCGGTAACAATCTCAGGAGACTTGCCCCGAAGTCTACGGGACTGTCTCGGTAATTCCGCCACAATTAAAGATTTTAACTACAACACACGAAAACAAAGTAAAAAATTTCAAATCAAACCACCTAAAGTCTTCTAAAGAACCAATCAAATTTGAAGCACACGCCTAAATAATCTAGAGCGTCAAACCACACACAAACAGTAGTCTTCCGGACCAAAAGCGCTAGTTGGTGATTAGGCCCAACCTCGCAGGATTCAGTACAGAAATAGTGGGTGGAACAGTTACCCCGGCAACCTGCTTAATGAATAGACTGGACCAAGTTCCTCCACTTTAACCGTCTCGAAGTGAAGCGAACCCCCCAGAAAATCCAAGTGAGTATAACCGACGTCTGCTCCAGGTACAGTGGGACCTTCCCTCCACCGTCACCTTGGGTAGAATCCTAGATATTATGGCCACTAAGGTTACCAATCACAACAATTACACCTGGGGGAACAGTCTAAACTCCGACAGCACGCAAGGGCAGAGTAGCAAGCTCCAATCCCCTTACCGGCTCCTTGACAACAATCCAAGGTTTACCGATAAGTGACCCCTGGCTCCTCGACAATGGTTAATCCGAGGTTTACCGTTTGTAATACGTACTGCCTGGCGTCGTTCCCAACGAGGGAGGAATGATCCCCTCACTGGTTCGGACACGAGCTCGTGTTTCTCCTTTAAGAGGAGCTTTCCCAGAATGTAACTGAAACAATTGGATTTGTTCTACTCAAGATAGACTATCTGTTTGGTTTTGTAGTCTTGGAGAGTTAAGTACTCACCTACTCCAAGACCCTAGCCTAAGCTATGTTGGTGCTTCAGAGCCCTAGAAAAATAAAGATTACTAGATTGATTTTAATTTAAGCGTTACTTTTAAGGTTGTTTCTTAAGTCAAAAGGTGATGGAAGTGAAACCAGTGGTGTGTTGACTCGACTCGAAACCACTACAAAATGCACCTAGAATGATTTATCCACTACTTTACTTTTTCGATGAATTGCTTAACTAAAAAGTTGAGAGAATGCAATCTTTATAAAAGCAACTTCTTAATTGAAGACAATCAAAGAAACAATTCGTTTGTCTTTTCCAAGCATAAAAACATAACTTCTCTTTACATGCACGAAAAAACTCTTTTCTTCTTTTGAAAACAAAAAGCTACTTGAAACAAGACTTTTTAAGAAGATGTTTTTGTATTTTTCTTTTAATAAAGCAAATAAATCTAATATAACCAAAAATCAATCTTAACAACTCTTAAAATCTATGAAAATGCACTCATAAGCAAACTAAAGGCAAATTTACTCTAAGCAATCTTAACGAGGCCAAAACTAACAATGATTATTTCTAAGGTGTTTTACTTGATCACAATCAAATCAAGGACTAGCTTATTGCAGAATCAAAAACTAGCCAAAACAAAACTCTAATCTTTTTGTTCTTTTTGTAAAATGGAAATCAATACTTTATAAACAAGTAATTCGAAATTTGACCCAAAACAACTCAAATGGCAAGTTGCTCACAAAAGGAGACTTTACGACAGGCCCGACTTCTAAGAAGGTTGACTAACCAGAGAGATCTAAGGCTGGACAACTTTCTACTATCAAAGTCACTACAAAGCCTTTCCAAAAATCAAACCCTAGGTCTAAACTTCGTTGAAAACCACTAAAACACTCAAAGCTCACAAAACAAGTTCAGGTGAAAATTCTTGACAGGGTACTAAAGGATCTGGGCAGAAAACACTAAGGAAAAACAAAATCTAAAAGCAATTTAAAGCAAAAATGGAATTTTCTTAAGTTTTACAGGAAGACGCAGGCAACCCGTTGTCACAGGTGCGGCCCCGCTCTGTGCAGACGGCAACAGCGCGTCCAAAGACGCACTGTGCAGTACTAAGAGGGTGCGTCCTTCTGGAAAAATGAAGAAAAACCAAATCTAACTAAATCTAAAGCTAAGCCACCCAAATACTAATTCTCACAGTCAAAAACCAGAAAATAAAAATGATTTTCTCAAAGCAAAGTTCATATAAAGGAAAAGACTCTCTCATTAATGGATTCCCCAGCGGAGTCGCCAATTTGTCACACGGAATCTGTCAAGGGTGCGGACACGACTGACCTTCCTAGAAGTCTAAGACATTCTAATGACAAACAAGACAAAATGGAGTGATCTTTCTCTAAATACACCTTTTACAACATGAAAACTACAAGTGTTTAGGCTTACCTTATTCCAAAACGCTGTTGTTGAAGTCCGTTCTTGACGATCCGGATGAGCTCCTCCTTCAAGTCAATTCCTGCAACCACAAACAATCAAACAATTACCAAGCACTTGCATTTCATATAATAAAACATATATTCAACATGCAGACCAAGGAACACATGAAATAACTCATTAACACAAGCTATTGAGAAAAATAAACCAGTTTGTATTAATAACGAAACAAAGAAACTCTTACAACCTGGCCTTGGTGTTGTGCAAGTTCCTCCCAGGGTCCATCAAGGGTTTTCCTCTACTTTGACAAAGCTCACCCTCTCCCAAGTAGAATCAAGTGAAGACAATCTCTCCTCACAAAGGCTCTAATGGAAGACCTAAATCCTGCAGCATTTACCCAAAGAAAATGTATAGCTCCAACCTCCTCTCCTTCTGGCTCAATGCCTTTATTTATAGTGCTGTAAAGAGGTTATTCAGGTCCACTATCAATGGGATCATCCCCCTCTATGGGTGGGATAGCTCCCTTATTGATGGGATAAGTTCCCCCTTAATAGAGATACATGAACCAACTGGAGGCGCATCCATTTCATCAAACCGACCTCTAGAATGTTCTAGAAGTAACCACAAGTAACTTTTTCAAGATAAAACTCGCGCATTTTGCCTTTTACAGAGGGACGCACCTGTCCCTTAACATACAGAGCGTCCATGGACGCAGATTTTGTGAACATAGTCAGCGTCCCCGCAGGTAAGGCTAGAGAGAACCTGCGACCCCAGAGATAAACATAGTTTTTACAAGACTTTCTCTCTTCTTTGAGTTTGAGATGGATAACAGAGGCATGAGACTTGCCTAAGAGGGTAGCATGACTGTTGATTTGAGCCATACTAACTGTAAGTAGTCAAGGTGACATTTTTTAGTGTAACAGGGGGTGGGGAATTTGCATGATTGACTGAACTCTGTCTAGACCTACCTTAATCTCACTTTTAGCAATAATGTGTCAAAGAAGGTTACGCTCGGACACTGCAAATATTCTCTTCTTGAGATTCAAGGATATCTTGTATTTCTGGCATCACTCAAAAAAATTATTGAAATGGCGTAGATAGTCTGACCGCTGTCTCGAGAAAATTGTTACATCATTGAGGTAGACCACTATGTTATGTCTGATAAGCCACAGAAAGTGATGTCCATTGCACGACGAAATGTTGCGCTTCCATTAACCAACCCAAATGACATTGTATGAAATGAGAATGCACCCACTTGGGTCCAAAACCAAAATTTTCTGGGGCGCTGCCTTGAACCCCATAAAGTGGGGATACGGGTACCCTTCAAACCCCCTGTGACCTCCCCCCCCAACCCAAAGTTAACTACGTGGGCTAGTCATGGAAAGAATATAACACAACCCAACATTCTCCCACTTGTTGTTTTCTTTCCACAAGGGACCACAAGAGAGCTTAGTCATTTATCCAGCCCTGCAACACCCATTGTTTCTCTACACCAACAGAACTTCTCAGAGCTCACAGATTTTTTCAATGCATCTGTAGTATTCTTCAAAGTGTCCACCTTTACCAGTAACACCTTTTTGTATTCTATCGTATCCCTCACAAAGTGATACTGAACATCAATGTGCTTTGTCTTTGAATGATATGTGGGGTTCTTTGCCAAGAAAATTGCACTTTGGTTGTCATAGTGTATCCTTATAGCTTCCTGTACTAACCCCATACTTGAACACAATATCTGCAACCAAATTGCTTCCATGCTTGCATGAGTGACTGCCATGTACTCTACCTCTGTAGTTGAGAGAGCCATTACAAATTGTTTCTTACTCATCCAACTGACTACACCTCCAAATAGGTTAAACACATACCCACTTGTATATCTTCTCTGATCCAGATCTCCAGACCAATCTCCATCAACAAAGCCATGAATATCCAACACTTTGTCCAATCCTGGTCTTCCTTGGTAGCAAAAACCATAATCACCAGTGCCACACAAATAGCTGAAAGCCCGATTCACTGTTGTCCAATGCTCCTTTCCTGGTTTTGACATAAACTTGCTCGATACTCCCACTGCATGTGCAATGTCTGGTCTAGTATAGACCATTGCATACATCAGGCTACCAACTGCACTTGCATATGGAACATGGGACATGTCCTCTTCCTCTTCTTGTGTCTTGGGACACTGTTCAGTAGATAACCTTACACCTACAGGAATAGGAACCTTCACCAGTTTACTATCCTGCATATTAAACCTCTGTAGTATTGTCTCGACATACTTCCTCTGGTTTAACCAAACCTTCCTCTTTGCCCAATCTCTTTTAATTTCAATGACCAAAATATAGTTTGCAGCACCAAGATCTTTCATGTCGAATTTTGAGGACAATTAGGTTTTCAAATCCAGGATAATTTCTTTGTCATTTCCAACCAGCAACATATCATTCACATACAAGACCAGATAAATAACACGGTCACCAATTAATTTAAAATACACACAGTGATCTGCTTTGCTTCTAGTGGAGCCAAGTCGCCGTATAAATGTATAAAATTTTTGATACCACATCCTTGGTGATGTTTTAACCCATACAAAGACTTCTTTAACTTGCATACCAGTTCTTTCTTACCCTTCACCACAAAGCCTTCAGGTTACTTCATGTAGATTTCCTCTTTGAGATCCCTGTTGTTAGACTCGGTCCTGTCAATCCCTTGTCAGAATCAAATTCTCCAAGGTTCATTTCTCGTCATTCATTGATGTTACTGTGGTCCAGAAAAGAGTCATTTCAGAGTCAAGGTTTTATAGTTGGTCTTCAAACTTGTCAAATGATTCCTACAGGCTAGAATAAGGTTCAGTGAGTTTCTATCTCAAGATGGTTATCAATGCGAGATTGATTCGTCTTCAAAACCCTGTTTTGAAGAAGAAATCATCAAATGTGTTTTTTTTTTTTAGAATATGTAATTTATCAAAGTGTTCCAAAGCTCTACAGCTCCTCAATGGTAGCCTTGTTTCAGCTTCAGCAGCTCTATACCCTGTGAGACAAACAGAAATCCATCAGTCAGTTGATCAGAAACACAATACCAAAAGCAAAGTTGGGAGAATAAGCCACAAACTCTGGATTATTTGATGAGCACAAAAGAGTTTGAAAGACTGTTGGAAAAGTTTCAAGGAGTTCAACAGCAAATAGATTGGCTTGTAGAGAAATACCAAAAGGAAATAACGTAGTGGTTCTGTAGGGCTTTGTTTGCGTTCAAATTCATGGTGATGCAAACCGAGGATAAGGATAGAAGTTCTAATCGAAAACGAAATTCATCAAGGTGGGCAGAATACAAATCCCTACAGGAATTTGACCTGAGAACAGATTGTTTGGAACATTGAGCTGTTCCAGTTTTACCATTTGGTGCATCCTACGTGGCAGAATTCCAATAAGTTCATTGAAGCTCACATCAAATACTGTCAGCTTTCCTAGCTACGCAATCCCAGATGGCAAACCCCAGACAGATTATTGTTGAGCAGTAGAATTTCATTGAGTGAGTGGGAAATTTTAGAAATGCTTGCATGTGCACTACGCGCAGAGGAGGCACGCTACTCATATAGAGCGCGCTACGCATATAGCCTCCCCAGCCTGTGTGAAATAACAAGTGCGCTACGCATATGGAGCGCGCTACGCACTGGGTGAGCGCGCTACGCATATAGTCAACAGGGCATAGGCCTTTTAAGAAAGAAAAACATGGCTTTATTTCTAATAGAGTGATTCGATCACCTGACATTTCATTAGAGACATGTTTAAATGATACCGAGGGGAAGGATGCTTCAAAGCAATCATTTCTCACCTCAGAAGCATGAATATACGTATACCCAATCTAATACCCACGCATGGCTGAAGAAATTGTGGTGACTGAAAGTTCAATTCACTACACAGATTTTTGAGGGGGACAATGAATTGATCCATCTATTACAAAATCTTCTCTTCAATAAATTAAAAGAAGTGAATAACTTGCTACAGGTGATTAGAATTTAGAAGAAGGCCTGGTGTCGCATATTGTCATATGGAGTGAGGAATACATGCCATTACAGTGCAGAAAGTGGCTTGAATTATGGGAAAAATGGATTTTCATAGGATTCTATTCCAAACTTATTGAAAATATTTGCTTCTGTATTCACACTTGCAGACTCATCAGACTTCTGCGTCTCCTTGAACTTGTGTGCATATGGATGGTTTTCTCTACTTGGTCAATGAACAAGCACCTGTAGAACGTTCAACCATAGTTATTACAGGTTCAGCTCCGGTGTCAGACAAGTTCAGTTTTTGCGTCTAGAATGTGTGGAAACTGACACTTTCTTGTCCTTGATTCAAGACCGGAAATGTTCCAGCAAATATAATTAGTTTTTGTGAAGAGTCAGAGCAACCATGAGTACTGCCAGATTTATTAAGTGTGTGACTGTGGGGATGGTGCTGTGGGAAAGACTTGCATGCTTATTTCCTACACAAGCAACACATTCCCAATGATACTGGTGCATTATTTGGACAGGGTATCAGCCTCCTCATTGCTGGAGTGATTTTGACTGCAAACCAAAATTACACAATATAAGCCATATTTTCTACACATGTCATGGAATATTTTTATGCATTGTTTCAGTTGTACAAGCCATATTATCACATCGGCAAGGAGCATCACTTATGTACATGTCAGCGCCTGGCATTGTTCAGCAAATTAGTAGCCTGCAATCCGATTTGAAATTGTTTCAATCTGATCTTGAGAACTCCGTGTCAGAGGATAAGCATGTGTAACATAATACGAAAGACGCAACAACTTCTTTTTGCATCTTCAACAACTGCACAACCCATATTGACACCTTGGCTTCTCATGAAAGAGCTGGCCAAGATAGAGAAGATCAACTTTCAAACTTTCAGCTGCTATTGAAGAAGTTACACGTGAGCATTGTGAAAAAGAAGGAGATAAAAAGTAAAAGAGCTAGTTTTATTAAAAATTGGTTTTTATTTAAAATAGCAAATGAAAAATGCCAAGTCAAAATACGCCTAAAATAAAATGAAGAATACTTGCCACAGCAGAGAACAAGATTCGATTGCCTATGTTTATCTTCAGTAATGGGATTGACACCTATAAATGCCACCTCTTCATCAGTTATCAACAGATTCGAGTAGAAAATGGAGCGCTATTCTATCTTCAGAAACGCTGATTGGCTTTTTAGTTTTGTTTGTTTAATGATGATAAAACCATCCCTTATTTTGGTCGATGGGTTTTTTCAGAGTTGAGTCTATTTATTGTATTGAAAAATCACTTGTAGAGGGGGTTCAGAGAGCTGTGGGAGGAGAAATACAGAGTTTTATTGTACAGTTGACTAACAGAGAAAATAATTAAATGGCGCAGCTCTGATTTGTAAGATTCTTGTGGTGTGAAAGTTTAGCATATGTTTTTCTTTTGTTTCATATGTCTTTGTAATGTTTCATAGTTTCATTCATTATCATTTCCAGCTGAATGCTTTACAGTGTGGGAGGTAGAACCCAATTTATTTGCTCTGCCTCGAAAGAGCGTTTCAGTATTTGTGTAATTGTCTTCTGTCTGTAAAGGACTCATTGATTAATGCCCTTTTCGGCTCTTTAAATAGTCTTTTCATCCCATATTATTTCAAAGTTAATTGCTAAACTTCACTCCTACCTTGCCTTATGGAATAATCTGTGCCTTTGATTAAATCTCTGCTCTTGCTGTCTTTGCCCCATGCAACCTAGAAAACCCAATCATTTATTAAAAACCCTTTTCTTATCTATTTACTAGCCTAAAATCAGTTCCCATTCTAGAGTCATCTCGCACCCTATTGCTCATTTTATCGAGATTGACTGGAGAGAGCCCTCTCCTGTCCTCGTAGGGCTAGCTACGAGGCTAAGCTTGGTTTGATGTTGCCTCAAGTTTTTCCTTCCTCAGCCTGAGGCAGATTTGAGCGCTAACACCCGTGAGGAAATGTTGTCTTCACATCCATATGTTCTACCTCAAAATCAAAAGCAGCAGCAACAGATAAAAGTAATCTAATAGAAGTTACCTTGGCAACAAGAGAACAAATATCACCAAAATCAATTCCCGGTACCTAGGAATAACCTTTCGCTACCAACGAAGCTTTATATTTCTCCACTTTTCCTTCTGTATTTGTCTTCTTTTTGAACACCCATTTGCTACCAATGGGTTTCCTTCCAGCCGAAAACTCCACCAAATCCCAAGCCTCATTTTTGTGCAAAGATGCCATTTCATCAACCATGGCCTCTTTCAAGAGTTTTCCATCCTCTGAATCCATTGCTTCCTTCACAGCTCTGGGATCATCATCAGTAATAGACAAAACAAAATTTTAATAGAAAGTAGATAGACTATACATTACTGGCTACCTTCTTTCTCGAACTAATCTTCTCAGAGCTGGAGTTTGTGGCTCTTCAGCTTCTGATTCCTCCTCTGCTGTAGAGTCTGATTCTTCCTCCTTTAGCTCAAACTCTATCTTCTCAGGTTCCTTTGGTTGGACTTCATGTTTAATAACATCTTTCACCTCTCTGAACACCACATCTTGGTTGTACACAACCTTCCTTGTTACTGGGTTCCAAAGCTTATAACCCTTTAAACCATCCTTATACCTAATAATGATGCACTTTTTAGATTTACTATCCAACTTGGTTCATTTCTCCTTTGGAACATGTACATATGCATCACAGTCAAATACCCTTAGATGTGAAAGAGAGGGTTTCTTGCCAGTCCATACCTCTTGTGGAGTCTTATCCTCTAACGCTAATGAAGGTGACCTGTTGACCAAGTAACATGTAGTATCCACCACCTCTGCCCAGAATTCCTGTCCTAACCCATAACCACTGAGCATGCTTCTTGTCCTTTCCATCAACTTCTTGTTCATTCTTTTTGCAACTCCATTACGCTGAGGTGTACATGGAGTAGTCTTCTGCAATGATATACCACACTTCTTACAAAATTCTTCAAATTCCTTGCTACAAAACTCTCCACCATTATCTGTCCTTAACACCCTTATCTTCTTCTCTGTTTGATTTTCCACGAGAGCCTTAAATTCTTTAGACTTGTCAAAGACTTCAAATTTATTCTTAAGGAAATATATCCATGTATTCCTTGAGAAGCCATCTATAAATGATAAATAGTACATAGACTTACCCAGTGATGGAACCTTCATGGTTCCAAACGCATCATTGTGCAGAAGCTCTAATATATGTTTTGCTCTCTTACCACTAGAGGGGAAACTCACCCGATTCTGCTTCCCATATACACAATTTTCACCGAAATCAAAATCCAGAGAGCTATTACTCATACCTTCTACCATACCTTTACCATGAAGCATTCGAAGGCCTTTCTCTCCAATATGTCCAAGCCTTTGATGCCACAACATGGTCTTCTCTCTAGAGAGCACTAAATTTTCTACTCCACTTTCAGGATTCACATAACTATTGCACCCATCAACAACAGTGCTACCTTGCAGCTTGTACAGAGTTCCAATCCAAACTCCTCGCATCAATACCAGTGCTCCCCGAACCATTTTGCAGGTATCCTTCTCGAACACTGTTTTTACACCTGCATCATCCAACTTGCTTACAGAAATCAGATTTCTGGCCAATACAGGAATATGCAGAACACCCAGAAGTGTTCTAATCTTTCCACCTTGCAACTTCAATTTTACTTTTCTGCAACCAATGATTCTAGCCTTCCTGTCATCCCCCAAGAAGACATCACCACCATCATATTTCTCATACTCACAGAACCATTCTCTATGGGGAGTGAAGTGAAAGGATGCACCTGAGTCAATCAACCATGCCTCATGATCTACATGTGTACTTGAAGAAGCCAAGTACACATCCCCACCTTCTTCTGAGGTGGTTTTCGCCTCTGCAGAAGGAGCATCATCAGATCCCTTTCCTTTTTCAGGAGCTTTATATTTATGGTTCATTTTGTAATGCCCTTCCTTTCCGCATTTCTAGCACACCACCTTTACAGGTTTTTCTGGAGATTTGGATCTCCCTCTAGATTTAGATCTCCCCCTCAATGACTTATTTTTAGTTCTATTCTGGGACCGTTCTCTTACAGACAAGGCATCACCATTCTGGCTCTCCATATTTTTTTGTCTCATTTCCTCCATCAGTAAGGTTGAGTCTCTTTCATCAAACTGCAAGGCAGTTGCATTGCTACCTATTGCAATAACTAGACTATCCCACGAATCTGGTAGAGAACACAACAAACTAATGCACTTATCTTCATCTGAAATTTTAATATCAACAGATGCTAACTAACTTACCATAGTATTAAATGTGTTCAGATGCTCTATCACCGAGTCTCCATCTTTCATCCTCAGGTTATACAGCTTTTTCTGCAGGAACATTTTATTCACCAGAGACTTATATTGGTACAAAATCCCTAACTTGTCCCACAAAGCCTTTGTCATAGCTTCCCTTGATACATTCAGTAATACTGAATCTGAGACACAAAATCGTATTGTTCTCTTTGCCTTCTGATCCAACTTCTTCCATTCTTCATTGGACACTCTCGTTGGTTTAGTAGCCGGATCTACTGCGATCTACTAATCTTTATCCACCAACAGATCCTCCATCTTGAGTTTCCACAACTCAAAACTCTGACCATTAAATTTCTCGATCTCTAACTTTCCACTACTAGTCATCTTCTTTCACCACCAGAATCGATCTCGCAGATCTCCTACTGAATAGGGTATACCACAAGCCTGAGAAAATCCCCTCAGCAAAAAAGGCATCCCCTTGAAGCCAAAATAGCTCTGATACCAAATGTAGGTTTTAACCCCATACAGAAATTACCTGCATACGAATTCTAAAACACAGAAAATAAAAAATGCAAGAGAATAACACATAAAACACATATACATAGATATTTTCCCCTAGATCCCAAAACCGAGACTACCAGCTTTATTTTTCATTATATTCCTTTCAATGTTATAATACATAGTTATACATGCCGAAGCATCCAATACCATGGACCGAAAACCACCGCATCGAAAAAAACATGTGCAGAAATCATGCACAAAACCATAGGTGGGTCTGCCCAACCTAACATAGGGTCCAAAACCCTCGGACCCCATAAAGTGGGGTTATGGGTACCCCTCAGACCCCCTGTGACCTCCCCTCCTCTAACCCCTGGTTAACTACGTGGGCTAGTCATGGAAAGAATATAACACAACCCAACAAACTCTATCTAGACCTACCTTGATCCCACTTTTAGTAATAATGTGTCAAAGAAGGTTACCCTCGGACACTGCAAATATTCTCTTCTAGGGATTCAAGTATATCTTGTATTTCTGGCATCACTCAAAAAATTTATTGAAATGGCGTAGATAGTTTAACCACTGTCTCGAGAAAATTGTTACATCATCAAGGTAAACCACTACTCTATGTCTGATAAGCCCACAAAAAGTGATGTCCATTGCACGACAAAATGTTGCACCTGCGTTAATGAACCCAAATGACATTGTACGAAATGTGAATGCACCCCACTTGGTATGGAATATAGTTTTGAGTCTGTCAGGCTCTCCTACCAAAACGTGATTATAACCTGAAAATTTGTTAAGCAAAGAAAACATCTCTACTCGAGATATTGTTTGCAACATATGCTACATGGATGGCACTGGGTAGTTGTCCTTGTCTGAGGTGCGATTGAGGTTACGTAAATCTACACACAGGATGATCTCACTGAAATTCTTCCTAACAGGGACTAAGTTGGACACCCATGTTGAATGTCACACTTTATAGATGATCTGAGCATCCAACAACTTGGTCAATTCTTTTTGTATAAGGGGCTCAAGTGTTGGATCAAGTTTCCTCAGTTTCTACTAAAAAGGCCTGGCCCGTTCTCTGATCGGTATAACGTGTTAGATAATTCACGTGGCATATATCTTAAGATCATCGTACATCCACACAAATATGTCACAGTACTTCTTGAAGAGATAGATAAAATCTTGCCACTCTTGTGGTGTACAAGAAATATCGAGATTCACATACTTCATATCTTATTCTATTCCCATATTGATATGTTCATGCGACAATGTAGAGTTGTGGGTCTTAGCATTCATAAGTCCCTGAAAATGGTTCTGCAGGTCACACAACTTGTCAAGTGATACCACACCCTTAGGAATGAGGTTGCCTTTGCTTCTACTAGTTAATTCCTACGAAGTCTGCTTGTGCTCATCCCCGTCTGTCACTGCGTCCTTAGAGACGTCAGTGTTGCCCATGAACTATAATATTTGTTGATCATCATAAAAAATGCATAAGTTAGTGATGTTGTCTAGGACAGATGGTTTATACAAAATCTCAATAAAAGGATTGTCCCTTAACAATAAAATCCTAGCAGCTACATTTTCCAAGGTATCCACAGTTTCATTATGCATTCTTGGCACTAAAATAATATTTAAAGCTTGGAAATGACAAATGAGTTTCCATACCTCTTGTTGGTAACTCTTAAGATATGGTGACACACAATGTATAGTGCTACGTACCTGACACACCACAATTTCATAGTCTCCTACCATTTTCAGAATAACAACCTTGAGGTTAATGGTTTTTTGTGAGCCCAAGATGAGTGCTTCATACTCTACGGTGTTGTATGTGAACTTGAACTCCAAGTGACTAGAGAGTAGATGTTTCCTCTATAGCAACTCTATCAAAAGATAACTGTCTCTAGAGCCCTCCTGCGCTTTGGATATGTCAAAGTACATGGTCCACATATCATCTGTACAGGGACCACTTTCCGCACTAGTACTACTGCTACTACTACTTACTATACAAGTTTCATTTTCACGAGTTGGGCATGGAAGGAGGGCCAACTCTGTGTTTGGTGGGATAGGGAATGAATCTACAAGATATCACCCCAAATATATCTCTAAAAAGAGTTTGTCGAACATAAGTTCTGCGAAATTCAAAGACTTGTTTTTTCCATTCAAGAGAGTCATGTTGTGTTTCATGTATCTTTTTGACAACACTCGGATATGGTTGTTCATACCGTTATATGGAAGCCATAAGTGTGACTAGTCGGTGGCAAAGTATCCTTACAACTTAAATGACCAGTCTCTGCTGAGTAATGCCTCATATGCTTCCGAGTTGTCCACAATTGCAATATTGATGCCTTGATGAACTCGCTTATCAGATGTTAGACGGATGATGACATCCCTAAGTTCACCAATTGATAGCACACAAGTTCTGTCTAGTTGGATGAGCTATGTACTTGTATTACTCTATTGAGCATTGATCTTCTTGGCAATGGAGAGTGGCATGGCATTGATCAATGACCATAATCAACCAAGAATTTGTGAACACTAAAGTTAAAGATTTCAAATGATAACAAGAATGGTGGGCAGAGAGAGTTCACCTCCTCCATGTGGAGCACATTAAGCACAAATGTGAGATCATCATAAGACTTACAAGATCCTTTGTTTGAAGAGGTGGATTGACTAGTAGAGGTTTCCCCAAGTTCTTGCAGAAGAATGTCCTGCTAACTCGTGATTTTTGAAAATTCAAACAAAGAGATATTTGCACGAGTCTTCTTCATGTATTCTATAATATGATAGTCTATTGCGGGAAGACTCACCGAGGTGTTCAGGGGTGGAAATTGATTCATTGTTTCCAGTGGGATGATTATATCTTGGCTTCTTGTAGAAAGAATTTTCGTTGAAGCTCTCTTCCCAAAGTTTCTCTGAGTGTTCTATGTTGATTCGACTAGAGAATCCACTTTCCTTAACATATCTTATGCTATTTTCTTCTTTGATATCTCAATCACACTTGTGGTCCCTTCAATTCTCAAGTTATATAAGTTATTTTGCTTTGGGGATGAACTATCACTCGGAGGCTCCTTATCGGTGGTGTTCTTCGAGGCTACAAGAGCATACATATATATGTTTACTACATCCCTAATGATTGGAGCTTCACCAAGTGTAGCAAATTCTTCTTATTCATTGTTAAGCTTAGCCTACTCATCAACAATGATTGTGTTGGACAAATGTGTAGCCAGACTACTCATTCCATGGTTCCATTCTGGGCACGTTCTTTCTGAATGGGGTTCGTGGTGAAACATGCAGTATGAATCTGTACTGATTTTCTCAAGGTTCAGAACTAGGTTAGAGCTCTACATAGATTTCATTGGTTGGTTGGATACTGCTGCTCCTACTACTGGAAGCTACATTCTTCTTTTACAAGTACTTGGGGGAACTGCTGCTCATGATAGTCTCACTTGTCTTATGTTTAAGTTTGTCCACTTTGGTAGTCAGGGACCTTATGAGATGAGTAAGCTTCTCAATATCACTTGCTTCCTTTTCGTTAGCCTTTCTCACTAAGGTCTACGACCTCTTACCCATGTCTTCAGAGTTCTTAGTGGGTTCATAGTCTGCAATGACTCCAATAGCATGTAGGTATTTCTCCACGACAATAGACTTCTCATAATTTTTTGTTAATGATGGTTTCATAGCACTCTTAGTGAACTGCACAATGTTGGTCGCAAGGAAGAAGTGTAGTAGTCGACAATGATGGAGTTATGATGTTTAATGTCATTCGAGAACTTGTTCGGAATATGGTTGAACCTCTGATTGAAATCTTTGACCTTTTCTTTCTACTCCATATTGAGACTACCCAACTCCTTCAATAACATGGCAGGGGTTTTGTCTTCAACAAACTTCTGCAATCCAAGGTACATGGAAACAATCTACATGCAACGTCATCGTAACATATGTCGAGTACCTTTAGATGTAGGTAGAAAGTGTGTAAGTGATCTTTCGCCTTCACTATCTTGTCAGGGTCATATTTTGTTAAGAGCTTCTTCACATGTCTTGGCATCTTGTGGAGGACACCCATAAGTTCTAATGGGTCCTGAGTCATGTAATCCAGATTTTGGTCTGCCTGTTGTCCTCTTCGATGTCCTCCTATTCCTCTTCTAAATCTAATGATTCCTCTTATAAATCTATTGGTTCCTCCTCTCCTCCTCCTCCTCCTTTGTTTCCTTACCCTCCTCCTCCTCCGAGAAAACTTGAACCCAAGAGTAAGAGGTTGTCTTCTTCTTCCTTTCGAAAGAGTGGGGATTCCTCTTCTTTTTCCATAGCTTCTGCTAGCTCCTCAATAGTGGAAAAGATTGCTTCTTCGACAAATGTAACTATTATTCCTGTGGGCATAGTATTGTCCTTCTTTTGAGAGTATGGAAGAGTGTACACCCTCAGAATCAGTCCAACAACTTTTTCAAATTGACAGGTGATGGGACCGCAACCTATATTTGATGGTACGGGATTTCACATTCAGGTCTAGGAGGTGAGAAATTACCAACTTCATAATTGTGAGTAGGGGAGAGGGAGTGAATATTACTACCATGACGAGAAAATGGATGAGTGGGGTCAGTGGGAGAATCAACCATAAACTAATGGCGTCCCTCCTTCTAGTGCTAGAAATGTTGATGGTGCTAGATTTGCCAACATTCAGGGGATCTTCGTGATATGAGGTCCCAATTAGACTTCACACTGTTTCATGTAGGGGTCCCATCCGGTGTGATGGTCTAGTTTCCATATACATAGATATTTTCCTCAGCTCTTGTTGTTCAACACATGAGAGTATTCCAATGGTACCCTCGAAAAGAAATGTGAGTGTGCCTGGTGAGCGTCTAAAAGTAATTGTGTTTAACTCCTCTTACTGCAAAAGAGTAGGGGAAAAGTGTGTCTCTAAGTGAGACGTAGTAGTACCACCCAGGAAGAGACATGCATGAACTGGGAAGGTCTGTCCAACATCCAGCAAAATAGTCCACAGTGGATGTGGCAGTCATTCAAACCAAAGTATAGGGAAAGATCCATCCACCATCCTACAGAATAGTCCACAACAGATGTGACAGTCGTTATAACTAGGAAGCGAGAAAGGTCTTTCTATTATCCTACGGAGTAGTCCATAAGGATGAGATAGTCATGATAACCAATACAACACATTCCCAATAAGGTAAGCACTAAAACAACCGAAATAGTTCAACTATATTACTACATGTGAAACAAACATGAATTACAAATACTTAAAGAATAGTCTTACAAAAATCTACAAGTCATACATGGAAATGTGCTAGCCTAAACAAGTTTATGTATTATGAAAAAGCTCCAAGACACATATTCACATCATACATCACTAGCCCTAGTAGTGGGACATTGGAGCCACTCCTTGCTCCTCAAAGAGCTTATTGAAACTGTCTATGCTTTGTCGGAGGAGCCAAGGTGAAAAGTACTTTCTCATACAATGATGGGGGTATATATAACCAAGGGTGATATTTGACCCTTGTGACTCTTGGACTACCCTCTTGACTCTTCAACTTCCTATGACTTTTCAACTCACGTGACTCTTCATATTCATGTGTGTCCATTGGACTTTCACTTTTCATTACATTCAATTTACAATAGATATAGCCCATAATAGTGATGTGGCCTTTGAAAACTCATGACATGACTTGACATGACACTACTGACATAGACTAGCTTGCTAACGTGGCAATATCAAGATGTTGTTGCTGTTGAGTGATATATGTGTTCTTGGATGTTCTCTCTCTTCTCCTCCGCATAGCTTGATGATGCGAGGTGTTTAATGATCTTTGGTCTTGAGAGGTGGTTGCATGCATGTGATCCCTTCACTTATTCTTGATAAGGTTCTCTGTCCATCCACCTGTAAGTGAGTCTTATATCATGTTTGCTCCTTCTTCATCTCCTTCATCGTCTTGCCATGATCTAACAATGTACATGTTCATTTAATTCACTCATGACAGGATGAAATCAACTCCAAAACTCCTAGTCTAAGTTGAAGCATTTTTATCCATGGACTGGGCTCGGGACAGGTGATAGGGAGGGACACTAGTTATTGAGACTGCGTAGAGCGTAACTTAGGCTTATTTTAGGAACTCCTAAGCACAGTCTTCACTGTGGCGCAAATTGCATAGAGGCCACTGAGAGACATGATTGCAAACTTGAGACCATTAGTGGCTACTATAAGGTGGGACCTTGGGAGGTAGGTTTGCACAGTTTCCAGAGGCAAGGCAGGATTGAGTAGCAGAGGAGCGTGGGAGAACAGGTCTGTGAAGTTCTTGAGATGAGTGAGTCTCAGCTGAGGGAAGACACTTGGAGACAATTTTGCACAGTTCTAGGAGGCAAGGCAGGATGTGGCCTCTGTACATTGACGGGTTGCAATTGGAAGGGA
The DNA here is from genome assembly GCA_031772625.1 of Pinus tabuliformis. Lineage (NCBI taxonomy): Eukaryota > Viridiplantae > Streptophyta > Pinopsida > Pinales > Pinaceae > Pinus > Pinus tabuliformis. Next base: position 895,864,839 of record CM062807.1, on the reverse strand, counting down.
GGAATCTTGATGACTAATCTTGCAAAATGCGCAATTCGGGTCTCGCTTGAAGAAGATACTGCACAATTATGGGGAGGAAGACAGTCTGCTCAATTATAAAATTACATAGTGCAACTACCATGGGGGATAGCGACTACGTAGTTCCAGGTAGTAGGGTTGTATTATTGAGGGCTAAGATTTCACAGTGTGCAGTTCAATCGGGCTCTGGTGAATGAGAGTTGTTCAGTCGGGAGGAGTTTCGGAAAAATGGCTAAGTGTGGGAGGCAGGTGAACTTGTGAGGAACATGAAATTGTGATCACACACTTAACTTATTTTGTCAACACGACAACATAGACCACCGAAAAAACAAGGCAAAGCATTACCCTTTGTGACACTGTCTAGAACAAAAGGC